>CASBWL010000642.1:352500-366974 GCA_949130495.1 Sambucus nigra | reverse complement strand
GTCCTACCCTATGTTATATGATGAATTTTTATTATTATACTCTTCCTAGTCTCACGCCTAGACTATCCAAATCAATGGAACGACATCAAAATCAGCTCCACCCCGAAATATCCCATCTGTAAAAAATCCACACTAACTAGTCCCATATCTCGAAAGTGTTAACCACAACTAAGGCATACCCACTACTCCCATCAGAGGTGGATCCAAGGGGGGGCGGGGGGTGGCCTTGCCCCCCCCCCCCCCCCCCCCCCCCTCAAACTTCTAGGAAATTCAAAATTTAACCCTATAGTTTTAAGATTTTGTGATTTTTTTTTTTATATATTTATAGTTTTGGTCCCCCCAGTACCCCGCAGTGGGGGGAGCCTCGTGCACTGGGTTTGCCCTTTATAGTTTTGGCCCCCACAAAAATTGATATATATTATTTGGCCCCCTCTTACTCACATTTCTGGATCAGCCACTGACTCCCATACCTATCAAGTATTCCAAAAATACAGGTGAGAGTATAACTACCAAAAAATTCCGCTGTCCCCATTCCTAGTATTCATAAAATATAGGCAAGGTTCTAAAAGGCGCGAGGCGTGGTCGAGGCGTAGAAGTCGAGGAGCCTAGGCGTAGAAAGACGTTTTTTCTTTTTTTATTATTTTAATTATTCTAAGGCTAGTAATATAATAAAATAATACATACCTTGAATTTTGAAAATATATCCATATGTTTGGTAGCCATCTTTCTCATATTCATGCTCCATAACCAATATTTGTTAACAAATCCTTTATTTTTTTTAAAAAAAAGTGCACTTTAAGCCTTTTACCAAGAATAAGGCGTAGGTGAGGCATTTCTCCTAAGCCTTCTCAAGCCTAGGGGGGCCTTTTAGAACACGTAATATAGGTTAGAGTGTAACTACCATAAAATCCCGTCGTCCTCGCGATGGCAATTATAAATTAAAACAACTAGTCGCACAATCCAATTTATCAACAATTATACAAATTACTCATGTGGTCGTAATTGAGGACCTTAATTTAATTCGTTCAATCCATCATCATAATTAACAAAATTTATTTATTTCAACAATTATAATTTCAACAACATGCAAATTTATGGAGCACACAATAATAATTCACTTTGATCCTACCTACATAATTTATGTGGTTGCACACGTCTAATTTTCATTTAAATAAAGTTACTACGTTTTCTACATTCAAACCTACACCCATATTAACCCAAAATTCAACCTCTACCCTAAGCAAACAAGGGTTATTAGTCTTAATTCATATTAAGATTTTTTACCAAAAACAATCCCAAATTAGTTTCACTTTCTCTAATTAAGGTTTCTAATTTATTTTAAGAAAACCATGTAAATTAATGTTTAGGCGACATTTAAAACGCATAAATACTAAAGAGAGAGAATAGATGAATCCATTCCCGATGAAAAGTCGGTTGAAAATTCTGATTAGATGGTTGCGTTGCTCTCGAAAAATTAGCAAAGATGTGTTCTTGAACAATCTTAAGAAAACATCAATTAAGCCTTCAAAACTTGGGTTAAAATATGATTTAATTTGGGGCTAGCGCTTGCTTGTAGATGAAAGAAGATGAAAATAGAGGAGGCTACTGATTTTTGAGTAAGCTAAAATGTGTTTTACAAGTTCTAAACCCGTCACTTTGTTTATATACCAAAAAGAATTTGAGTCTAATCAAACAAAAACACCCGAAAATTTATTACGGATGATCGGACTGTTAGAATTGGCTGAAATTTTAGTATGTTGCTGCTGACGGCGAGACGAAGCTTCTGTGAAAAATTCAGCTCTATCGGACGGTCGGATTTTTATATTTTTTATTTTTATATCCTCCTTGGGTCGAATTCTCCCCCGATTTTTTTACAAAAAGTTATAATTTTCAAATTTTAATCCCTATTTAAATTCCACTTAAAATCTTATTTTTATATATAAATACCAACCTTTTTACATTCCAAAGTTAATTAGATTCCAAAAATTATTTTTTTCGAAATTTTTAATTTACAAAGCTTTTTGTTATGCCTAAAAAATCACAGGGTGTTACATCGTAATCACACAATAACAACACTGAAATCAGGCATAAAAGACACATACAAAATCTATAGCAACTATATACACAATGGCCTTTACAATTGATTTTCTTTTTTGTTAAATCGTTGAACACCATCCTTCGTATGCGAGGTTCTCTTATGATGCTCATTTGATTATGATTTGTGGGTTTTCAGTTATCTGCAATATTTCCAAATGTACGGAAGACATTTTTTTTTTAATTGCAAAATAATAATTTTTTTGTATACACACCTACCTGATTGGGTTTACTAAAGGTTATATTAAGATTGTTTTATATTATTATTTTTATGGTGGGATTATTAAAAAGAAAATATAGGTTGGAATAAAACCACCCTTAACTAATGTGATGTTTGTGTTGTTGGGAATATATACTGGAAATTTGTCTTGAAGGGTGGTTATATACCCTCTTATTTCTTCTATCCACCCCACTTCTATTAAGCATCATATTGAACCCGTTTCTTAAGTATCATCTCATTGCGGGATTTCAAGAACAACAAAATATACTTTAGACACACTGCAATACACAACAAAATATACTTTAGACACATCGCAATACAAAAGCTCGCACACACTGATTTCTTTCCTTTGTTTTGTTCTCTCTCTTTGATTTTTTGCTTCTTTTTTTTGTTCTATGCTCACACGCTATGCTCACCACTTCGTCCGTTTTCTTTGCTTTCTCTCTCTCTTTTTTTTCTTTTATTTCTCCTCTTCGGTTTCTTTCTTTCTTTTATTATTCTTTCCTTTTCTCCCTTCCCTTTGTTTTTTATTCTCACTTTCTTTATTTTTTTCTCTTCCTTTATTTGGTGAGTTTTCTTATATTTTTTCCATTAGTATGCTTTACTCTCTACAGTATAGTATTCTTATATATATAATTATAACAAAATACATTTTTATGTTCCTTATTTTAATTACTTTGCTAGGTGCAAACATTAAAAAAAAGCTTAATGTAAATAAAATAGTTGACATTGTTACATATTTTAAGGATGCTACATAGAGCGACTATAAAATATTAGTTTTGGTGACATTGTTGATTTCAACTTCTTTAATTACTCAATAAGATAGATATTAATGTCCCGAGATTTATTTGTACGTCTGTTTATTTTATTTGTCATAATCTTATATTAGGTTAGAGGGTAACATTGTCTAGTGTGCCTTCTTTATTCTTTTTACACTTTAGGATTATATTGCGTGGGAAGATACTCTACCTTGTAAATAAGGTCATTAGCCATTCATTGTAGTTACTTACTTCTGGATATGAAGGAAATTAGAGAGAGATTAGGTCATTGAATTCTAACAAATGTTGTGAAAATGCTTATGTTTACATCAAATTGGTTTTTGGGCTATGTTTGCTCCTGAGATGATCACTTAAGGTGTTATATACAACTGGGCAAGGCTTGGAGAAATCGGTGGACCACTTCTCCAAACCAGATCCCCGCAGCTAGAGGTCAGGTGGCATCACCCCTATTTCCCCCAAATCGTAGATTTGAACCCCCCATATCTAACCCCCCAAACAAGTTGCTCCGCACCCAAACAACCACAAAAGCCATCGTAAACCCTATGACTGATTACCGCTCCTCTTTGGACTCCGACGACCCTTATCGGCCGAAAACGAACCATGCCAGAGCAACCATCCCTTAATCCTCTCTCCTTCAAAAATCCTAGTTTAGGTGATGCCCGAGTAGATCTTCACCATAACACCATATTACTGTGGCGCCGATAGGGTCGACAAGAACCTTAGTCAAGTCCGTGATTAACTGAAGCAAATTCCCACATATTAGGGTTTCAAACCCTGGTTCCTCGAAGTCATTAAGGTTGTTGACAATTAGGACCCTTCGTTGTCCATCGGCGACACCAACCTTCGACGAATGTGGAGTCATATAAACTTGATATGGCTCTAATTTTTTTTTTTTCAAAGAGGAGGTGGTTCAATTGAGGTAAGTACAAAACTACCCTTCCACAAGGAGGCAACAAATAATCTAGGGTAAACCATATTTGTTGGCGTAAACTTTGAAGTAAATTAGATTATATTCATTCTCTTTTTGAGAAGTATTCTGCCCTCGCCTTAATTTTCAAACATGTGCAAAGATACCATCCTTTCAAGAAAATTATGCAATTCACACATTTGCTTTCGCAAATTATCAGGTCCTCTCCTCATTTGAAAATCACTATTCACACTTTGAATTTTCCAAAAATCCAATTCAGGCCTAACTTTGTTTCACATTACCTATAATCCCCCGATTTGATATGGGACAAAGGTGGTGATTTTGATAACCGATAGATATGTAGGCTTGTGTGTAATTCTACGAAGTGCTGACACGAGTACAAGTGTCATGTTCGACACGGCACAGACACATAGACACAGTAAATCCAACACAATTAGGACACGGTACTCTAGAGAGACGGTGACAAATAAGTATATATCTACAATCATACACACATGTATATATACATACATATGTTTCTCTCTCTCTCTCTCTCTCTCTCTCTCGTTCTCTCCCTCTCTCTCTCTCTATATATATTATCAATCATCCAGTTTGGAAATTATAGTTATCAAACTAATCAAAACTGAGATGGTTAAATATTTCATAATGACAGTTAAACCACAAGTTTAAAGTATGCACTAGAATCAAGCAAGATAGTAACTTAATTATTTTTTACTTTTCTTCTAATTATTAAGTTGCTCCAGAAGATCTAACTTTACCCTATGATAGTAGAAATTATAAAAGTTTATTAATTTTTGGCGCCCAATCGTGTTCTTGAAGTGTCTAGGCCGTGTCAACAATGTGTGTGCCCTTGCATAACATGTTTGCCTTCACTTCCACAAAGTGCTCGGGCCGCATCGTATGTGTGTTCGAGTGTGTGTGCGTCTCACATGGGTATGCCGTCTTCAGAGAAGTGTTTGTGCTTCTTAGGTGGAATTTGAGTGGGGGTGTTACGCTCTCATTGAGCAACTCCGAGCTCACCTTGACTGTTGGTCTCATGAGTTTGAGTGTTTTTACATTGAGCTTTAAAATTCCCAATTCAACGCTCTCCTTCAAGGAATACAAGGAGCGTCAGCACCTCCGGAGTCAATGATACATGGAGTTCCATGATATGGGCTATTCGTTGGATCCTTGAAGCAGCTTTCAAACGACGTATAAGCTACAGGATAAGCTTAGAGAAATGTTCATTTGCTGAGATACTGGATGCTTACCGAAAGAGGGGAATTGCACGTAAGAAAAGGGAGAATCTGCATGGACTGGCTTCCACCAATCGAAGTTTCGCGCATTTCAGATGGTGGTAAAGTGAGACCACAAAAAGAGCTCTTCCTCATTCAGTCAGATTATTCAGTAAGATATGGTTCACTTAGCAGGTACTTTAGAGGGATGTGAACCGCATCCACGGGTGCTAGGAGACCCCCCACAGCCCAGCACCTCTTTACTCCTTCAAACTCGCGTTTATGAACAGTGCTTGGAGAGGGAAAAATCTTTCTTTTTTCGTTTTGGCGATAATCACTTCTGGGAGGGTGAATACCAGGTTCCACCACAAGAAAGAAGGACAAATGGACCAGACCCAACCACTGGGGGGTCGTCATATGTTTTAGGTGGGGTTTTCTGAAAGTCTTCCTTTGCTGATTGTTCAAACTTTCTCTCTTTCTGTCTCCTATTTAAGTTCCACTATCCTCTTCCTTTCATTACTTTATGAAAACTCTGAGTCTATCCCGTGGGACTTCTTTCCTCCTGCACTTGGAAGAAGTAGAAAAAGGAATAAATATAGTGATAATTTGATTCTTCGTCGCCGTAGTAAATAGGAGAGAAAATCGAGTGGGCCGTATTTTATTATTGCAACGTCCTGAGTGGTCTGAGGATTTTCATGAATGGAATAGAGAAATGCATGTTAAATGCACCTACAACGGTGTGCAATTATCAGAAAAAGAATTTCCAAAAAATTGGTTAACAGACGGTATTCAGATAAAAATCTTATTTCCTTTTTGTTTGAAACCTTGGTACAGATCTAACCTAAGACCCTCCCATGATCATTGAATGAGGGAGCTAGCGAGTTAAAGGACTCAATATTTTGATTATTTGTCTGCGAGTATGATATACGCTTGGCATACGTCGTTTCCGTGTACGGCGATGATGTCCGCTACCAGATCACACGTAGTTATGACTTGCTCGAGGATGCTACAAATTTTTGGGTGATGGTCCTGATTTCATGATTTAGAGTTTTTTGAGATCGGGGACTTCTGTCCCATTTTTCCAGGGTAGGTTCTTCATCAATGGATTCTTCTCTATTTTTGCTCACATTTTTGTGAGACGACATTGTATGGTATATATCATGGTTCAAAGTAGTGGCCGAGTTAATTCTGTATCGGCCAAGTCAATATTAAAAATCTTGAAAATCACTAAAAATACATTTAAAAATCTGAAAATTGCGGAAAATATATTTAAGAAATAGGAAATTATTCAACTAAAAAAAATCATTTCAAGAATTCAGAAAAAAAAAAACACATTTCAAAAATCTAAACTTATATAAAAATAATCTTTAGTAATTCTAAAAATTCCTAAAAATAATGTTTGTATAAAATTCATAAAACCTATGTATAAATAATATTTTGTGCAAATATTGTTCAAATAAAGTTTGAAATAATGTTTAGTAATTCAAAAAATTCATAATGTTTTCTACAAAATTCATAAAAGTTATGTACAAATAATGTTTTGTATAAATAATCTTTAGAACGCTGAAAAATAATGTATAGTAATTCTAAAAATTCCTAAAAATAATGTTTGTACAAAATTAATGTACAAATATTTTTTTAACCAATAATGTGTAAAATGCTTAAAAATAATGTTTAGTAATTATAAGAATTTCTAAAATAAATGCTTTGTTCAAAATTCATAAAACATATGTAAAAATAATGTTATTTTGTAGAATGCTTAAAAATAATGTTATTTTGTAGAATGCTTGAAAATAACGAAACATTATAATCACTTTTATTATCTTCAATGTAATTTATTATGGAATATTGATTCTGACAAGTCCTTCGTGCTTCAGCGTAACCAATTGTACAATGCAATGCATATTAAAGGAGGGTTTTGAACGTATCTGAATGGTCCACATTGTTAATCTTATTTTTTTTGGAATTGTTTGTGCTATAACGCATCTCGCATATTGCTCGATATCGCGACTGAGTTGAAAATCGTGTGGTCCGATACAGGGACCGTTATCGAGACTTTGAATCATGGTATGGATGAATACTTCACAATTTTTTGGAAATGATGATATTTCTTCTTGGGGTTAATTTGTCGAATGTTTTTCTTGAGGATGTACATTGCTTTGGGTGGTCGGTATTGACAATGTGTATGTAGATCCATTTTAAAGGGATGTTTGAGGCGCGCTCAGATGTTGAGTTGAAATTCGTAGTCTCGAGGGTGCTCATCATGGGAGACTCGGATCACATTTGGCATTGTTGCCCGTCCATGAGGCGTTGGTATGTTGATTCTCATAGTAGCAAAGATAAGGGCCAAGTTCGTGCTTGTCGTCGTGGTTGGACATAACAACTCCTCCCCTATGTCTTTTTGTGAGCCACTTTGGGGGGTTGTTTTTGACGACTCGCCTCCCATGTTGGGGAGTCTATTATTGGTTGTTTTGCCCCGTTGTTTGAACTTGTCATGCTTGGGTGGAGCTTTTCCAAGTGGGGAGAATGATTTGTACGCGAGTCGCACAAATTTAATAGCAAAAAAAGGTCGTACAAAGTGCAAAAGGCTCCCGGTTAACTGCAGGGTTTGGGAAAGGCGGATGTCGGCTGACCTTACCCCCATATATAGAGCGACTACTCCCAAGTCTTGAACCCGAGACTAATCGTAGCTTGGACGAGGACACTTGTTGTCACGCAAATTTAATTGTGTTGTTACTTGTTTTATTTTATGTCTTGTTTGGTCGTTTTCTCTCTATTAGTTATTATAATAGGTTTGGCGTAATATTCGGAGCACCAGAAAATGTAAACTTGACAGAATAAGGAACGGTACCTATTGCGTTTTAGGCAACTGAGTGACCGTAGAGAAGAGGCTATCGTCTAGAGGGTTTCATTATTTTTTGTTTTGGAATAGCAATGAGTGTCGTTGTCTCTAAGAGTGTTTACAGGGCTTGGGAAGGTTTATGCCGGTTGATTCTATAGGCACTTTCTGAAAGAGTCTCGTTGCTGCTGTCTATTTTTTCGCTCCACCAAAAAATATTATGAAGAAGCTTAAATCAATTTTTCATTAGTCAAGTTTTCATAAAACTTAAATCGAAATGTGGGAAAAATAGAAGTTTATGTCGAGTGAAGTCACCAACATGCGCTCGTGTGAGGACCAGGTGATATCTTGGAACTGGGAGGCCAAATTTTACATGTTGGCGTGGAAAGGTAGGACCTTTTCGTATTTGACTTTCCATCTTCCAAGGACTTGGCCGATGATGAGAGCAGAATCCCTATAGACATCTAGGTATTTGATACGTTTCTTAATGGTGACTTTGAATCCTACAACGCATGCCTCTTATTCGATCATATTATTGGTGTAGGGAAAATCCATCTTGATGACAATGGGAGTGTGAGAGTCATCAGGGCGATCATGCGTATCCCAATGTCGTATCCTTTCTTGTTGGCAGTGCCGTCAAAAAACATTTTCTACTGGAGGTCCTCTTGAGAGGTGTAAAGAATATCTTCATCCGGGAATTCAGAGACCCAAACATCAACCTCTTCCGTGGGGTAGTCAGCAAGGTAATCAGAGATGGTTCTCCCTTTCATGGCTTTCTATGTGACATACATGATATCAAATTCAGATAGTAGCATCAACCATTGGGCCATTCGGCTAGATAAGGAGGGCTTCTTAAGAAAGTGTTTGATAGGATCCACTTGGGACACAAGTATGATAGGGAAAGCGAGCATGTAGTGTCGTAACTTTTGAGTGACGCGGACTTGGGTGACGCATGCCTTTTCCAAGGTAGTGTAGTTCACTTAGTACCTGACCAATTTTCTACTGGCATAGTAGATGGACCTTCCCTTGCGTGATTCTTTAATATATTGGACTAACAAAACCCCCGCTACAGTATCTATCACGGTCAAGTATAAGAGTAGAGGGAGACCTGGCTGCGGAGGCATAAGTACCGGAGGTCGGGTAAGGTATTGCTTGATTTTGTCGAAGGCTTCCTGACAAGCCTCATTTTAGACTTTGGTAGAACCTTTCCGGACGAGTTTGAAGATAGGTTCGCAAATAAAAGTTAGTTGGATGATGAATAGACTGATTTATTGAAGTTTTTCCAAGAATCCCCAAACTTTCTTCTCCATTCGGGGTGGTGGCATTTTGAGTATGGCTTTTAGCTTGGCGGGGTCTGCTTCGATTCCCTTTTCACTGACCATGAATCCCAAAAGCTTACCTTTTGTGACACCGAAAACACATTTTTGTGGGTTTAGCCGCATTTAATATTGCCGTAATCATTTGAAGAATTTTCGAAGGGCGAGTACGTGACCTTCTCGAGTCTTGGACTTAATAATCATGTCGTCTATGTAGACTTTGACCTATTATTGTATCAAATCATGCAAGATGGTTGTGGCAGCCCTTTGGTAGTTAGCCCTAGCATTATTGAGCCCGAATGGCATAACCGTGTAACAAAAGGCTCCCAATGGGTTGATCAAGGCAGTTTTCTCTTGATGGTCAGGTTGCATTTTGATTTGATTGTATACGACAAATCCATCGATGAATGACTTGAAGGCATAACTGGCTATGTTGTCCACAATCATGTTGATGTTGGTCAATGGGTAATCGTCCTTCAAAGATGCTTTGTTCAAATCCTGGTAGTCGACGCACATGCAGACTTTCCCCCATGATTTTTGGTACGGGTACAATGTTGGCTATCCATGTGGGATATTTGATCACCCAAATAAAGCTTACGTTTAACTGTTTGATCACCTCTTCCTTGACTTTGAGTGACCATTCAGTGCAAAGCTTTCGCAGCTTCTGTTTGACCGTCTTGCATTTTGGGAGAGTTAGGATCTCGTGCTGTGAGCTATTTCGGGATCGATGTCGAGCATGTCATCGCAAGACCATGCGAAGACGTCCATAAATTCCATTAACAACTCTTTGAATTGCATGCACTCATGCTCGTTAAGGGAAGACCCTATCCTAATCTTGCATTGTTGGCTACTAGAACCGATATTGATGAAAACGGTTTCATCCTCATTAATTTGAATGCGGTTATGTTGTTTGTTACTAACCTTATTAGGATCAGTTAAGAATTGTTCATTTGCAAAATCATCATCATCAAGAGTTTGAATAGAATCAAGATAACTAATGTGAGGCACAGTAATATACTTAAAATCCTTGTTTATTTCCATTTCGAGAAAAACAGCGTTGAGAACCTCGTCAAAAGAGGTATCGATTGCATTGTTATCAGAAAAAGGAGGAACAATAGATGAAGAGATAGGGTAAACAATAAGGTTGGTTACATCTCAGCTGGTGGGACTGGTATAACATTCTAATTGAAGAGAGGCTCGTCATCGATCTTAATCAGAGTGGACGGGTCCGACGATATAGTGCCTGAATAAATCATAGAGAAGGTCAACCCAAGTGTCTGCAGGTTGAACGAGTCTTCAGAATCACTTTCCTCAGAGATCTCTACAATGATTAAGGCTTTGTAAGTGAGAGGTTGCACTTTATACTGGCCATCTTCAACCCAGGAGTAGTTGTCTTGAAAGAAAATTTCCATCCACCGCTTCATCTTCTTATCCACATGGTCATACCATGGTTTAGGAAAGCCATAGAAGGGGAAGTCTTCACCCTTGATAAATCTTTCGTTAAGAGAATCCCTGAAAACAGTCTTGGCATCTTCTAAACTCCTTTTTAGTCATGGTTGGCAAAGCGTTATGAGTTTTTGCTGGTGAAGGCTGATATCCCAGGCCATATGGGGGAAAAGCCTTTTTCAGGACTATGGGCTCCAGTATCCCTTGTTGACGTCGCTCCACTCTAGTCCAGGCATGGAATGCACATTCTTGAACATTTGTATCACGTTGACATTGTTATGAGGGTTGTGTTTTGGATAGACTCGGTCTTTGAAATTATCCCCTACCGGAAGGGGAAGTGGATCAACCCTGCCGGAGAGAAGCATTTCATACATCCCATGATGTATTTTTATTATCGGATTACCGGTGCTAGCATTTTTTGTACCATCCTCGTCCCCAAGAATGTAATGACTTGCCATTTGGCGAAGAATTTTAACTTTTTAATGAAGAGAGGAAGATACCCCACGGATGGTATGAAGCCATGATCGACCAAGAAGTAAGTCGAAGCACGCGAGTATGTCAATAACTTGAAACTCAATAGGATTAATAGGGCCAACCCCTATTGTGAGTGTTATGGATCCCATTACTTTGACTCCAGTATTATTATAGGCACGCACTGCGACGGAAGTAGGAGGCAGGTCGCTTACTTTTAACCCCAAGCAATGGAAGGTTCTTAGTGGGCAAACATTGAGGGCAGATCCATTATCGACGAGTGAGAGCGGAACTGCCTTTCCCATCATTTCAACGGAGATGTTGAGGGAGTAGTTGTAGTTAAGGCCTATTTTTCGAATTTCTTCTTCAGAGAAGGAAATGAGTCTAGTGGTGGTCAAGGATCCAACCAGGTTTATAACTTCTTCTAGAGTGGTGGAAGGAAGGACTCTAGGCCCTGTGAAAAGCTTTATCAAAGCATTTCAGTGGTATTAGGAAGACATGAAGAGGTCCCCATAACGTGATGTTGGCTTGAGTCTTCTTGTGTTGGTCGAGGATCTTGCTTTCTCCGTCAGTCATTTCTGGCATGGGGAGTTTTTCATGGCTGTGGATTCGGATCTTGGTAGTGTCTTCCTGATCTAATCATGTGGTTTATGGAGGCTGAACCCCGTGTCTTCATCTATTTGTGGTTAAATGGCTACTTTACTGATTTCCCCCAGCAGGTACTCGAAAAATATCATTCCGCGCATGCCGATTACTAGATTAACTTTTTCTTAACTTGGTTCATCACCCGAGCTGTCAAATTCATCCCCCATCCAGTGGCGACGACGTCTTCCTGCCAAGAGAAATCGATGCATTCCATGACCTTAATGACTTCTTCATATAAATCTTCCCACTCAATGGGGGAGGTGCATACGTGAAGGGACCAACCGCCCTTGAAGATTTAAAGCAGCGAGTAGTTTGGAAATGTTGTAGATCTCATTGGTATGTCAAAACTTGTCTGCCATGATTTGTACCACGTCGTCTAAGCTACCTTCATCAACGGATACCGCTCAATTATCTCATTCTCGAGCCCATTTTCGGTCTTCCACGAATAAGCCATTGAATTTCTGACAATCAATTATCATTTTGGTGGGAAATTTTAGCCCGAACTCCAAGAGTTAGTTCAGAACAACTGGTAACTCCATATTTTTCCCTTTGTATCAGGTGTGGACGGCAATACAGGCCCCCTTGTGAGGAGTGATAGTGCTTAGTCGGTGAAGCAGGTGGAGTGTAGGAGAATGTATGGGCAAACTTTGTGTGGTTTGGGTGAGATTATGGGTATGATGGGTGATTTACTGGGCACAATTTGGGTAGATGGATCGAATTCTAGGTCATTTTCTAAAAAGATGGCATTTGTGTCGGTTGGAAGTGGGTTATAAGTGGTGTTGGGTTTAGGGTTGGCTGGTGGGGCGATGATACCCCGATCGATTAAACCTTGGACCACATTTCTTAAATGGAAGCATTGGTCGGCAATGTGGTCGATAGACTGATGGAAATCATAATGGGCATCGATCTTGAAGTTCTTGAGAAGTGGTTTTGGTAATGTACGGTGGTCTAAGGGTTTAAATGAGGTTTTGGCTTAACAAGAACTTGTAGACTTTGGATAAGGGAGCATGGAGCTTGGTGTATTCTTTTGTGGAGAGATTAGGACGACTTTCTGGCGCCCAACAGGTAGCAGACTGGCAGATATTGCTGATGGTTGAGGCTTAGTAGTGGTAGGCCTCTCATACATTTTGGGAATGAATTGTTCGGTTATCTTCTTTTGCTCGTCTTCTACCTTGGTAAAACTTTCTTTAATTTCTACACCAGCTTGTCGAAGAGCTCGAAAGTGTGGATAATACTGACCTCCCATTGTCGCACGAATATGTGACAGGAAATTCTTATTCACGATGCTGACTTGCTCTTCTTCAGAGGGCCGGTTAGTCAGGGTGGCAACATTCTCTCTCGACCTTGCTATGAAGCTACTGACAGTTTATCCAGGATTCTGCTTGAGAAGCTCAAGATCACGACGTGTAACCTCTAGTTCTTCGTTGTACTTGTACCGTGACATGAATTCCCAGGTGACATCTTCCCAACTGCAGAATCTGGATTCTTCGAGGGATAGGAACCATCAGAGGGCGCTGTCCTTCAAAGTCTGTTGAAACATCTGGCCCATTATCTCTTTATAGGTAACGAGAAGGGTTATGGCTCGGTGATAGCTTTGGAGGTGAACAATTGGGGGCCCGCTGCCCTTGAACTTCTCGATCGCTGGCATTTTGAACTTTTTCAATAATCTTCCATTGGGGTAGGGAGACATATGGGTGTAATCCATGTAGTTCTCGGATATACTGACTTGGTCAAACTTATTTGGCACTAGCTTTAGGTCTTCTTTGACCTTGTTCAATTCTTCCTCCTTGGAATCAACAGGTACTGGCAAGTTAGCCCCTGGCTGGGCAAGGCTTGACATAGGGAGCTGAGCTGACGGCGATCGATTGGAAGGCGGGGTACACTGATCATGCGATTGGAAGGCGGGGTACACAGATCATGCTGATATTCTTATGGGACCCAAACAGGTTCGTTAACGGGTGGACCCATGGCTCGAGGAAAGAGGACATTGAGTTCTTTGAGATTCGGAACTCGGTTTTGCTGCATCTCATGAACCTCAGTATGAAGGTTGTCAATCTTGGCACTGAGTTGGACTAAGATAGTCATCAGATCGGGTTGCACATTTGGTGTGCTTGATTCGCATTTTCCATGAAGGACTAATGAAGGTAGATACCGGACTCGAATGAAGTAACAGGTTAACTACCATAGCATTGTGGCGGTTTGACGGAAGACCGACTCCAATAAGGAGCCAGACCAAGAATTCGGTATGCGATTGACCAGAGAAGGAAAATGATTCGAATTTATTTTTTGAAAAGGAAAGGATTTTTTTTATTGTATTTTTGAAAAAGAGGAAAAATGTTTTTGAAAAGATATATGTCGTCCCCTTCCAATTTCCCATTCTTAGGGACGTTTGTAATTGGGCAGATTTTGGTCTCGCGTGCTCTTGAGCGCGGTTGGCTCCAAAGCGAGTCCCCGACAACGGAAGTCACGACAAGTGGTGGTTGAAAAACCTTTTTATCCTATCGTGCACTAATTTGTTGTCA
>CASBWL010000642.1:0-347500 GCA_949130495.1 Sambucus nigra | reverse complement strand
ATTTTCTATTGAGGATTTGGAGGTGACCTTTTACATGTGGGCGATAGCTTCTCAGGCTACGGTGATGAAAGGTTTCCAGGCACAGATGAGTCGGTTGTTGGCGCATGAGTTTGGGTACGTTTGGTAATTAAGAAAGAGGGTGGTGAGGCAGATTAGGGAGGAGGGTAGCGGTCCCACCAACATTGCCCTCGACGTAAATGAGGCGGGTGCGAGAGATGTCGGATACGGATCGAGGGGTGGCGATGGTTAGCGAGGACTATACACTTTATACCGACACGACAGTGAGTTATGCTATTCAGATTTTACGACGAGTTGGTTGATGCCCATGTGTATTTATTACGTGGTGAACATGCCTCATCTCCAATCGGCTTTAGGTAGAGGTATCAACAGGCCGGTGGGATCTGCCCATAGCTCGGTTAGTGGTAGGTCGGCGGCGGCGGCAGCGGCGGCAACGGAGGCTCCGCTAATTCAGGTTTATCCCCCTTCGTATAATCTTTTGTTGGTCAATGGGGAACCACTGAGCCTGCCACATTGTCCTAATGCGACGGTGATGGAGACGGTGGGGCTTATGGATGACGTCCTTCGTCCTGAGGTATATTTTCTCCCTTTTATGCCTTTGTTCTTTTGAATTTCCTCTTGACCTTTATTTGACCGATTAGCCTTTGGCCTTTGCTTCTTTTCTTGCAGTATGTTCGGGTGTCGACCTCCTGATTGAGGGACATTAAGGACTGGATGGCCTCTGCATCGGACTATATCAGGAAGTTTATTCCGTCCTGCCTGGTTCCGTCTGGCTCTTCTGATGAGGGATTAGGTTAGAGGAGTGGTGGTTTTATAGCTCGTCACAGGGGGAAATATCTCAATGGGTACGGTCAATCTTTTTTGGGGAGTGGGGGGTATTTGATGTTTGCACCTTCCCCTTTCGTACCACCTCTCAGTTATCCCCCTACATGCAGTAACAAATTTTCAGTTACACCCCCAAAAATGTCGTAAAAATTCACGAAGAACTTTACAAAGTGTCGCTAAAACCCCGAGTTGGAGTTGTTACTCATGCAGCGTTTTAAAATACACGGACCAGTCTGCATTATAAGAGTATGGACTGGACATGTGTCACCTGGCGGTGAGCCCAAAAAAGAGAGAGAGTGCATGTAATTTAGCGGATAATTTCTACGCTCATCGCTAGGTGACACATGTCCGGTCTTCGGTCTTAAAATGCAGAGTGGTTCGCACAAGAGGAGTATATATATATCAATCAGAATTTAAAAAAAAAAAACATCGGCACAGACAATATAAAGAATCCATGGAATTTACCTTCGGTTTAGCGTAACAAAGATGACCGGAGGTTGGTTTCATGTTGAAAAAGCAAATCGGAGTTTTTCTGTTAGAAATGAGACGATCGGTGGTTTTTGAGAGCAAATCGGCTAGGCCTTTTGGGTTTGAGCTGCAAACAGCTGGTAATGGGTTTGAAATGACAAGTTTTTTTTTACCTTTTTGACTACTTTTACCCTTAATTCTGAGAAAAAAAAGAGGCGTACGTCTCAACAGCCTCGAGGCACTAAACCTCAAGGCGGAAGCCTCAGATAATAAAGTAGACGCGTAAGCCTCATGCCGCCCACCCAACGCCTTGCCTCGAGGCGCGCCTTATTTCGCCTTTTAAAACATTGAACTCGTGTTTTTTGACATTTTGGGGTAACGCAGAAGTTTTACAAAAACGTCACTAAAAATTAACTAGTTGTTTTCTTCTTGTTTCCTCTATATGGTGTCTTATGATATGAGATCTTAAATTTGGGGCCTCTTGTTTGCAGACTTTATGGAGTTATTGTAGCAATTCTTCGTGGCATCAATGTGAAAAAATATTGTAGCTGGTGTCCTTATGTTTATGGTGCTACTTTCAAATGGTGGAGCTGCACTGATATAACAACTCACTATGAGGTATGTTACTCGAAAATCGCAGTTCACTCTTGTAAAAATATTGGAATCCACCGAAACTTGGAATTCCTTAGATCGGAGTATAAAAAACGAGTGTGAGAGAGAAAGAGAGTATGGAATATAATCATCAGTTGCTTAATGCTATATGAAATTTTTGAGATTGCATTTTTGTATTAGGATATATTTACACAGAATACAAAATATCCTGCAAATATTTAATTCGAATAAAATAATACTAAAAAATCCCAATCTCCTATAAGTACATAAAGGCCAAGGTCTTAAATTATCCCCCTGACCTCTGCATTTTGTTGCCAATATCCCTTTTTGGGGAGTCTGTGTAACAAATGCATAGTTCCTGCGTGTTTCTTGCATTTAAGGGGAGTTTCTTGCATTATTTTTGCATAGTTGTATTTTTAGTTTGATATATGCAATACACTCGATAAAAAGTTATTGCATAATGTTATATATATATATATATATATATATATATATATATATATATATATATATATATATTGAATCTAATTTAATTGTCTAAAGTTGAACTGGAGTATGTAAAACCATCGAAAGAGCCTCGAATGCCTCATAGATATGATTAAGATGTGTGTAACTCAAAAACCCCACAATTAAACCGACCGAATTAGTGTTGACCAGTACTTGACACGAACCTTTAATAACACGACACAACTTGATTGCCACCCTTGCAGCGACTCATATGTGAAAATATTACAATAAATGTGATAGTTCAATGTATTTGCAAAATTAATAGTTCAGGGAGGTATTTGCATTTAGTGTGATAGTTTTGGGGGTTTCTCGCAATTTACCTTAACAAGGGTAGGGATGGCAATGGGTTGAGTTTGGGGCGGGTTTGTCACAACCCGAACCCGCCCCGTGGAATTTGTTTAAAACCCGCCCCGCGACCCGTGATGTTTTTTTTTAAGTGTAACCCCCCCTTAAACCCGTTTAAATGTGACCTCCCCTAAACCCACCCCCTCCTCGCCCCGCCCTGTTTATATTAAGCGGGTTTGGTAGTACGCTAACTTAGCTTTTAAATTCGGCCATTACCCCACTATTGTAATTTCTATTATTACTTTTGAGACATTGAATGGGAATTAGAGAAAAAATTGGCACTTAGCTTTATTCAATGTTCTCGTTATTGTTATATAGTCTAGATTTAATAGCAACACATCATTCACATTTAACCCTTTTTAATGAATTGTTCATTCGAAATATACGTCATTCAATTATTTTTTGTCAATTTAAACTTGATGATGTGTTATTTTACAATGGTATTACCACTAAAGTTGAATTTTGAATACATGTATTTTTATACTCTGTATGCTTAATACTCATGTTGATTATGTCTAATTATCAAATTATACATAATATCGTTCTCGGTATAAAAGAAACTAACGAAATATATGACAAATATAAGGACACGGTATGAACCAATACAAATTTCATGACAAAAGAGTCCATAGCCATAATAAAGGGAGAACAATATCCAAATATTAACCCTCACATACAACACCGAATCTCAAAATGATAAATGTCAATATTGCTAACCAAAGGTAGATGCTACTGAAAGTCTAAAAACACAACTCACTCGACTGAAAATAAATGATAATCTACCAAAATAAATATATAAATGGGAATCTCAGTTGAGGATGAGTGCTAGCTGGACAAGAGGAAGACTAAGCGGGATGTCCAACTCCAGTACCTGTAAGTCACCACGAATAGAGATGGGTTAAAACCCTAGCAAGTCGTTAGGTTACTCGACTCAAATTAGTTATATATGTAAGCGGTGAAATCACAGTTTATATAATCAATAAGAATAGACCAATGTATAGCATGGAACCTCACAATGCATATGAATTAACTCAATTCATTTCATTAACTAATTATTCTCTTAATTGATTAACACGTTATCGAAATGCGTCATTTCTCTCCGGCCTTCTCAAGAACATGAACGCCTATAGAAAACCTACACATATCTTGTAGCCGCCTGATTCACATCCTGTTCATAGCCCGGAATACCTGTAGCCGCCCTATTACGTAGCGCCAAAACTTCATAGCACCGCACCGTGTGACACAACAACAGTTTATAGAAAATCATATTCTTCAAGTATGCCAACATACAGGGGTGTTCCTTCTCGGTATTCACCCAATAATTTACGTTCAATATATTCAATTATCAATGAATTTTTCAATTTCAATCATATTTATCACTTCTCGTTATCTCATCATAACCCCATTACCCCATCCCCCAGGTTATTTTCAAATAAAGGATGTAGACAAGTGTTAAACCATTACGCTAGTAGCAAAAAGGGATAATAAATCTATATGGAACTACTCGTAATCGAAGCATTGAAGTAAAAATGTATCGACTTTATTAAAGATTTTTATTTCATTACTCCTACCCATCTCTATGCTCGTGTGTGGGATGTCTCATAAAAAATGAAATCCAATAAGGAACCCACCCGATACACTTCCGTTTAAATAAGGTAGTTGTTAAGACAATTAATTAATTAAAGGTTTATTATGAGACGATAAAGTAAAGGACTGAGCATTTGAATATTCAACCTCCATAACCAACCATCATATATTCCACACAAGCTAAAACAACCATCAACTATATAATCCAACACAAATTTATCCACTTCTAAATCATCCACTAGAAAAAATGTCGTTAAGATCATGCCTAAACAAATTCTCATTCGATTGGTAAATTTCTTAATTTTCAAGAACATATTAAATAAGCCTTAATTAGTTTTTTAAGGGTATAATATTGGGTAAAAATCACAAAATCTTCACATGAATAATTAGAATTTCATAAATCAAGTGTTTAATATCATGATAACTAATCATGGAGCTAATTGTGCAACTCTACCTAGCACGCACATTCCCAATTTCACCTTATCAACTACGTCTCAATTTCTCAATTTATATTCAAGTAATCATAAGCCCAAGAATTAATCCCCAAACCCCAACATGTCAATTTCTATTACATATCAAATTTCTAACCATTATTAAGACAATTTCAAAATCAATCATGTGAGGTTAATCGATTTCACTTTATCAATAACATGCACTAGGAACCCTAGAAATCCAATTGGTTTCTAACTCATTTTAATCCTACAGTTTAGGTTTATTTGACATTTAACATAAACATATATAAAAGGAGAAGAGTAGAAAACAACTTGCCGCAAAAGATGAATTAACGTGTCTTGAAATGAATGGAAGAGTTGTTGAAAAGTTTGCTTTGAATCCACTTGAAAATCTTCGTTGAAAACTTCGATTTGAAAGCCTTGATTGATTTCTCATTGGAAACCCTTTTGAAAACTTGAAATATCTTTAGGGTTTGATTTGTGGTAAGCATTTTGCTTAAGAGGAAACATGGCTTTAGGGTTTAATTGATAATATGAAACCCTTGCGGCTACAAACCCTACTATCTTTGATAATATGAAAACCTACTTGCTTGACAAGTAACGCACAAGTACACAAATACCCCCAAAACCTTTCTAAAAATTACCCACGAGTCTAAGACCACATTTTCAACTTCCCATAATTCCAATTCAACTTCTTAAATCAAACTTTAGCCTAGAAATCTTTATCAATTTATCAATTGAACTCTACAATTCCAAGTTAACTCATTTTAAATTATTATTTTTTCATAAATAAATTCGAGTTGTCTTTTATCAATTAAATCACTCTAACCCAGGGGGTGTGGTAGAGCGGAAGGGGCTCTTCCTCCCTTAACCAAGTGTCGGGGGTTCGATCCCCGCCTTGGGCATGGAGCAGCCTTAAAACCCTGGACCAGCTGTCCCACCCATCGAGGTGCCTACAAATTAGCGAAGGGATTAGTCACTAAGTCGCTAGTGGATACCCTGGTGTAAACCAAAAAAAAAATTAGTCAATCTCTGAAAAATATGGGGCATTGCATGTACTTTTACTCGACTCGACTCGACTGACAGAGGCATCCAAGTTACTCGTTTGAGTCTGATATTTAACCCTTCCAAAATCACAATCTTAACTTCAAGACGATAGTGATCGGTGGGAAAAATGTTACACCCCTTAATTTTCACCACATAAGGTGGCTAGTCTAATGCATAGAAATAAGAGCTATTAAGCACGTGACAGAAATAATCCGATAACAATTATAACAATACGATTAAGGGTCTGGTAACTGGAATATGTCCTAATAGGATATAGTCCAACGCAAAACCCATAAAACGTGATTGTCACTGAATATAACTAGGAACTCACTAGAGGGTAATAACAAAGTTTAACCTAAAAGACAATAAAAAGTAAATAGTCCAACTATTGAGCCTACATCTTAAATGAAGCCAATTGTACATGCTAAAGGTAGTTTTTGAGAGAAAATGCAATCTCCACATCTATGTTTAGGTCTTGAAAAGATATCAACATAATATTGATCAGACCCACACTAAGGGATCCTCTACGTGATCCGAATATCGATAGGGATAATATAAATCATATAAAAACCATGTTGTCGCTGTGGGTAAAGATTTGACAGGTAACACTATCAAATCTTGACCTCCTCAAATATAACCAACCGAACATTAACAAAGGTGTTCGCGATATAACAATTCATGACTTAATATCGCATGCTAGCAAGAGTGCCTCAAGATGAAACAAGTGTCATAAATAATAAAAGTTGAAGAATTTAAATTGATAATAGTTCATAGTTATGTTACTACAAGCTATCAAGTATATCACAAGATGAATTAAGTCACACGACTAATCAATCATAGCAGTAGTAGGCACAACCATGCCACATATAACAAAGATTGGGCACTAAATCGCCCCTCAATCAAAAGAGCATAAAAGGAATCACACCATTATCCCTCGATGCCCAACAACAACTAAATCTCATATTGTTTCGACTAATTAAAAGAAAGAAACCATCATAAACACTACTGTCTAGCTAACCAATTTCGGTTTTCGAAATTTAACAGATTATGAAACCATCTGAAATAAAAATTACAGCCATAAATATAACCCTATAACCGATATTGTTCATTGGGCCTTAACCATCCTGTCCTCCAAATTATACCACAACTTAACCATAGGGCACTCATCTTACTCACCAGGCCATTTAACAACAAACGGTGTGTAAAATACTTAACCAACTCACAAACCAATTATAATATACTAAATCATACGACATTCAACCAGCCCCATGCAACTTTTAAGAACTACAACCGACCCTCTCCCCAAAATAGCGTCATGAATTATATGGCACTCAACTAGCTCACTAACTAAACATTCCTGTATATTTTTCACGCACATAATATCCCTAGAACAAAGGT
Source organism: Sambucus nigra (assembly GCA_949130495.1). Taxonomy (NCBI): domain Eukaryota; kingdom Viridiplantae; phylum Streptophyta; class Magnoliopsida; order Dipsacales; family Adoxaceae; genus Sambucus; species Sambucus nigra. Next base: position 340,241 of record CASBWL010000642.1, on the reverse strand, counting down.
TCACACCTATAAGTAACACCAATCATCTACTATAGCTTCTATCCACCTACCCCATTCTCGCAGTTAAGTTAAACCCTCGCTACGTCCTACTAAGGGAAATTAATTTGCCAAATATGTATGGCATAGATTTGTATAGGTTTAGGTTCAAACCCCACCCTAAACTAAATTAAAATCTTCCTTCAAACAAAAAATCGGATCCTAGTATGGCATAGATTTGTATAGGAATTGATTCGGGATCTATAGCCCGAATCCAAACTCGAAAAGTAAAAAGTTGCAAATTCTGCATTCTAGTTGATCAAAAACTTGATCAAAACTCCAAGAATCATCCTTTTGGTCTAGTTTTACAGTAGGTATGGAAATTCTTGATTGATTCATAACACTTGATCGGATGAATTGATGCTAATTCTACAACGAAATCTCATACTAATCATCGAGAACCCTGAGTCCGTAATCATGGCTTCCAATTATCAATTGTCCAACAATTCAAAGGTTTAATCTCAACATTTAAAATCAAAATTCTTAGTTTAATAGTAATCACATCATTAGATTAATCTGGTTACACGAATTTTGATATAATCATATTCAAATCACACGAGAAAAGTAGACGTAATTCCTTGCCTTGATTGGTTTTATAGAATGTCTTCTTCCTATCGGTTCTTAAGAATTCCTTCAAAGTTTCAATTTTCTTTTCCCTCTCCAATTAGCGAGACGTAAGTGTGGCTAGGGTTTGCTATAGGGTTATTAGGTTAACTGATGAGGTTGTGTTATATTTGTAATTCTATTCTCGCAAGTATGCCTAGGGATAGGTTAAAACCCACTAAAAGGTCTCAAACCATTATTTAATTAGCTCCAAAGTTAGCTCAATGGGGTCCAAATCCACATGTTTTCTACACCATTTCGGCACTCCAAACCTATCGAGAGTCCGACTCATAACCAAACATAACTCTAATTTAGTATGATAACAAGAAAATAAAATAAAGTTACGTAATACAAGATATCCATTTAAATAAATGAACCCGATATTGTAAAAGTCTTAACTAGCCCTAATACGTCTGCCGAATAATCCAAATAAGGAAACCCCATCCCCATATAAGTACCTTTGAGCGATGGTAAGTGCCCTCGCCCAAGCTACAGTTGGTCCCGGGTTCGAGAATTGGGAGCGATCTCTTCATATTATTAAACTGTATGGGGTAAGATCAGCCGACATTTACCTCTCCCAGACCCATGCAGTGAAGCGGGAGCCTTCTGCACTGGGTACGACCTTTTTTTAGGTCTCGACGACGACTTCCATAATACCAAATCATATAAGCGCACATATCTAATATAAAACAAATAAATCTAGCGCAAGTTAATTATAAAAATATTAAAAAAATGAGGTATTCAGGAAGAGGATTGAGATAATACTTCTTTAATAGTTAGGATGTAACCCGTCTTGAAAACTTGCACATAGAATGCCACATAGAACAAGAGAATACAATACAAATGGTAAAAAAAGAAGAAACACTCAATTGAATTGACAATTGACAAGGAGACAAATTTACGGGTAACAAGCACTTCACATAAAAAGACGTGGAGACAACCTCAACGAGAGTGGTAAGGTGATCATGACGGTTGATGATGGGCGGAGGTGATCTATAATGGTATTAAGGCCCAAAAAATATTTGTTACTAATTTTAGTTAGGAGTAAGTTCTTGGTAGGCTAAAACTTCACGAATAAATGAGAATTGAGGTTTGTTATAGGACTGAGTGAATAGTGGGCAAGGTTCTAAAAGGCGCGATGCGTGGTTGAGGCGTAGAGGTCAAGCCTCAAGCCTTAGGAGCCTAGGTATTCTAAGGCTAATAATATAACAAAATAATACATACTTTGAATTTTGAAATATTCGTATATTTGGTAGCCATGTTTCTCATATTCATGATCTATAATCAATATATAAAATGTATTTCTCAACATTCAATAAGCAATATACAAAATGTTTTAAAAAAAGTGTGCCTTAAGCCTTTTACCAAGAATAAGGCGTAGGCGATTCGTTTCTCTCAAGCCTCAAGCCTAGGCGCGCCTTTTATAACATAGATAGTGGGTGAACAATGATGCATTCAATAGAAGCTATTATATTATATGCGACACGATAAGCTATCAGATAAGACTGAGCAAATATGGTCTGTGGTCAATATGACATTTCGTGGTTAGTATCTTTGCAGGTTGTTTTGTGTTGGGTGATTATGATGGCTATTATAAAAGTAAAATGATTAAAGTCAAAGATTTTATCGGGAACAGTAATGGGAATGAGCTATCAAATGTCCCAAAAAATCTGAATATTGGGAAATCTCTGAAGTATTCCCACTAGGGGTGTGCATGAACCCACTTTTGCATTTTTTTTTAAAATTCGGTCTAAAATGTGAAGGGTTGCTTGTATTCGGTCTCGGTTCGGAAAAACGAGCCTGGATCGGATCAGACTGTTATTATTAGATCTAAAAATAAATATATTTTTATATTTACTAAATTACTATATAAAAAAAACTTCTTAACCACACTAAATAAAGGGTTTACCATGGGACTTTTTTTACCGGACTAAACAAAACCCAATAAAACCCTATCCCATTTTTTTAAACATCTCTTACTTCTTCGATTCCTCCTTCCCGGCTACTCCCCCCCCCCCCCCCCCCCCTCTCTCGATCAAACTCACGACGAAAACAAATTCCGGCAAAATCTGAAAACACATTTAGCTTAAACCAAATCCAACTTCGCTTTCAGACCTCCGACGCTAACCAACGGTTAAAATGTTACAAAAATATATTTTTTTACATTATTCTGTTTGAAAAACCATTTTTTACATTTTTTCTTTTTTAAATAACTATTTTTTCTACATTATTTCAGATTTGTAAATTGCAACAAGGAGGGACAGGGTGTTGGACATATAGAGTGCTTGAAGAGGTTGCTCGACCACACTCACAACCACGGGTACATATTTTTTAATTTATTTCTCTTCAAATGTATTGTGAACTTTAAAATGTATTCAACATATTGTTATGAACTTTTAGGTATTTAAAAATCAGTTTAATTTGTTTTAAAAAACAATGATAAAAAACAACTACTATTTTTGAAAAAGCAACTATACTTTACACCGAAAAGGACTGAGACTGAACTCGGGCCGACATGAAAGCAAATAATCGGAGCGAGACCGACCGTCCGATCCTTTCTCGATCTTGAATTTTATAAGACCAATTAATTCGGTCCGATCCTAAAAATTTCTTCAAAATCGGATCGGATCGTACCGGACCGGACCATGAACACCCTTAATCATCCCCACCATAGTGGTCAAATTAGCATATAAATAGATGGCGTATTAGAAACTCTATGTATTGCGTAGTGTATCTAATCTGGGATACACTACAACATATTCACATAAATCACAAACATTCGATAGATGTATTGAGAACAAATTATAATCAATTATACAACATATTATGGTGGCCAAATGCCCATAAATCCATATTGTCATAAATTTTTTTCCTATGACACCCCTTATTTTTCATACATCGGGTGGCCATTCCCAGTACCCGTACATAAGGTTTATCTAACATTTAAATACCGCTCTTCAATGTTCTAGAAAGCGATAGGCGGTTCTCGGGCGACCGAGAGCCTTTTTGCTTGTAGGCGGCTAGGTAGCCTTCTAGTTGTTTCTACTATACTTTTAATATGCATACCCCCTAACAAAATTATTCAACTAGTAATGTCGTCTTAGAACAGAAATAAGTCCACCAAGAATTACAAAAATAGGCGATTACACATTCCCACTTGGTGCCAAATGTTTGGAACGGTAAACCCAATAGTAAAACATGTTTAATGAGACCCCCTTACACTGTAAGAGTAGACCAAAATACCCTTTACCATAACTAAACAACTATTAATTCTTTCTCTACATTAAACCACTCCATGTCTCTGGTGACACCCTGGGAACTTTGGCGATGCCTTGACAACACCCCGGGGACTCGGGTGACACAAAGACGATGCTTCAGCGACATTCCGAGAACTCCAACGACACTTCGGTGAACTCCAACGACACTCCAGTGACTCTGGCAAGTACCTACTGACATGTAGGTGAAATTGGCGATGCTCCAACGACCCTCCGGCGATGTTCCGACTACCGCTGAAATTTCTCAAATTCAAAATTAGATATCCTTTATGGATCTCTTTTGATAGATCTTGTCGAGACATTTCCAAATATAAAAATTTTACCGCAAACAAACTTATGTTTTGGGAGATATTTTATATAAAGTTTGCACAGGAAAATACAAATAAGGATCCAGAAAAATATGGTTGAGGCTTATTAGAGATTCTCAATAAGACTGTTATATGGCTGGGCTGATTATTTTACACGTTTAACACCAAGAGGGATTACTTAACAATAATTTGCAGCGATTATAGGTATTATAGAGAACATAATTTGGAAAAATTAAAGGAAAAAGGCTTTAAAAAGTAGTTTTAAGAAAAATTAAAAACAACCTTTAAGAAAAACAACTTAAAAAAACACCTTTTGACCTTCCAACATATTAGACGGCCTTTCAACATATTAAACGGGCATTTACGAGTAGTGACTATTAAAGGTCCCAACTCCTAAATTCTACAAATACACATCACAGGAAATCACTACAACATCACGCCAACCGTATAACATACCAATGTTTACATGGAAGGATGCAATCCCATTGTCCTTACTCGGGAGACAACAACCTTGACATGTAGAATCGAGATATTTGACATATACACCACCACCGTCCATAATACGGAGAGTAGTAGCCGACCTCGCGTGTCCAATCAAATCCTGGAGAAGTAGATTCGCTACAAGCCTACACACCCATCCATGGTATGTTCGCGCACAAGGTTTTAAAAAGCGCGAGGCGCAAGGCAGGTGTGAGACGGGCGATTCGGCCTGGGCATTTTTGTATGATTTTTTTATACAAACCAAGTATACTTCAAAATTTAAGTTGCTAACAACGCTTAATATTGATTAACTTCTAACATTACTAACATTTTTTAATATTCTCATACCTAAATAAACGACATTTCCAATCAAAGTTCATTACAATATATAAGATACTAATAAACTAATAAATCACAATGATTCATAAGTATCATATCATATCCAAATTGACTTAGACATGAACATTGGTAACAATACGGTAAACCCCTACACTTCTTAACATTATTAACATTTATTTGAAGTCCCATACATCAATAATAGATCGCTAGTATTGCGACAAATAATAAAAGATATTACACACAAAAAAATACTTTGTGCAATTGATATATGATTTCTAAAACAAAGAATAGAACTATTAGACACGGAAAAAATAATGCTACTGTAGATATAAATTGAGCAGCATTTAAAAATATTATGCAAAAAAAGAGCCAGTATATTCATTCTATACTAGATTTCAACCCCGCACGATGCGCGGGCGAGCTATAATTGTTTTGTGTGACACAATTTATGTATATATACCCTTGTGTATATCTATAAATACCTAGTTACATTTGTAATTTTTTTATTAATTAGTGCACGCATGTAATGACGAAAACCGTTATTTGCGATCAAAATGGTCAATCCTTAACTGAGAAATTGCGAAGATGAAATACGACTTTATGTCATAGTAAACTTAGAACTAAGTTTTTAAAGGCCATATTGCTAATACTTATATTGGCAAATGCAGTTAAATTGAATAAACTAATATTAACATGTTTCTAATAGAAGCCACAATGTCATTCTTTGTTCTACTACATGTGTTATTTCTCCAAAAGCCAAATCGATATCAATACAGGTTATAAACACCATGTAATGTAAGAACAAAATGCCTCGCATTTGATATTGATAAAGAGTTGAAAAAAGATTAGCTCTATATAACACAAACGTATTATAATAGGCATTACCTATGCATGAACCAATTGAGACTAAAGCTGGTGGAGATTAAGTGCCTATATATGCGAAATTAGATACCATATCTGTACTATTAATAATCTAAACATTATTGGCACATTACCATTGTCCTAATCTATTTATGAATGGCTGTAATACTTCCAGTATAAAATTTAAAACAGCTTAAGGCCGATTTACTATTGTTGCAACAAAAACTTCATACCAAAGAGATCTCACGAATAACGACCTGTCCACTGTTACAAAATTGTCTTCAGCCTGCAACCTTCAATTTGATAAAATATTTCCGTGAATTGGCAGTCTGATCAGATGGTTGTGTTGATTTGAGAAACCTTTTGTAGCAAATGTGGTAGTATACTGGTATCTATCATTCAACTTAGTAGCTTGATATATTTTAATTGATAAGTTAAACTTTTAAGTTTATGTTAATATCAGTGGGTAACGTGGTCAACTAATATTCTTTTTCAATTGGGTTCAAATATTCAATACTACACCACCTCCATAACATAATAACGTATTTACCAAGCTAGTATTTCCAGAAAAAAAATTGAAAAATTGAAAAATAAGAAATAGGAAAAGTGGAGAGGTTTAGGTCAAATGCAAAAGAAAGAAAATTACACCGTATTAAATGAGGAATTAGCTAAACCTATCTGAAAAATTAATGGGAATAGATATCAATTGTTTATCAATTAATTTCTTATGAGATAAACAAAATTATCAAGGACAAAACCCCCAAAATACTCAAGTCAAACCCCATCAATCTCAACATCAAACTCAAGCATTTTTCTTACTCCAACTTTGTTCCATATTTTTAAATTAGTGTTGAAAATTGTAGCAAACATATAGTGTAATACACTCTAGAGGAAGATATATAATCGAGTAATACAAATTGGATAAATATGTATCCCACTCCATGGAACTCCAGGTAGTCCTCAATCTACAACAGTAAAACTTTGTTGTCAGAAATGTGTGGGAAAGGAACATAAAAAATATGAAAAAAAGACTGAATGGGAACTTCGTAAGACTTGTGAAGTTTAATCCGTTTTGTGTAAATTCATTATGGAGGGAAAGCCTGAATGGGGTATTGATGGTGAGAAGCTTCCATTATTTAACGGCTGGGATTAACATTATTATCAAATTGAAAGTCACAAACTTAGTTTGAGATAAAAGATACTTGCTTGCTTTTACACGATTCAATTGCAAAAAATAAGAAATAAAAAATAAAAAACAAAAAGCATTCGATATTTTTTATCAAACAAATCAAACTGCCTAATGGGAATAGAAAAGATTATCATCTTTCACTCGTCATAATTGTTGTAATCAATGTTTAAAAAGACGAAACGCGAGGCGAGGCGTAAGCCTCACCGAAAAGAAAAAAAAAGGGAAAATAATATAAAAAGTCTATTAAATTCACAAAAAAATAATCCAACACATTAAATGATGCAAAAGGGTCCATAATCATTCAATAAAAAAAACTAAAACTAAAGCAGCAATTTTTTACAAAACCGTATAAGATTTTTTTACAAAAAAAAAAACTAAAACAGGTTTTGACAAAAAAACAGAGAAGAAAAACTAAAAACCCAAGGTTTTACAGAAAAAAAAGTTTTTACAAAAAAAAAAACTAAAACTAAAACTAAAAAACAGGTTTCTTATAAAAACTTAAACTAAACAAACACTGAAACTAAAAGTAAAACTAAAATCTAAACAAAAATACTGAATAAAAACTAAACAAAAAAAAACAGGTTTCGCATAACATTTTTTAATAAAAACTAAAATCGAAACTAAAATCGAAAGCTGGATCTCTTACCTTATACGACCGAAGGCCGGACTTCAAGAAAAGAAGGAGAACGAAGGTCGGAATAGCAGATCGAAGGCCGGAATAGGGTTTCGGAGCAGGTTTCTAACCTAGGGCTTATGTTTTCTAAAGCAGGTTTCGTACGAGATTGTTTTCTAACCCACGTTTTTTTTAAAGTATCTTGACTTTTTATCCTTTTAAGACCAGTTGAAGAGCTGTGTGCTTCTCCGCCTTGAGGCGGAAAGCCTTGAGGAGTTGCGCCTCAAACACAAAAGGCGTGGCCTCTATTTTCTGTCCTGAGGCATAAGCCTCAAGGCTGTTTTCCTTCGCATCGCCTCAAAGCGTACGCCTCGGGTGCCTTTTTAAACATTGATTGTAATCCAACGGAGAGGAGTCAGAGAGCCATGGTAGAAATAGGAATTGAGGAGGGGAAGAGAATGCATCTCAAGGATCTTGAAAAATTATATGCACGGTGTGAAGGCAAATCGTTGGATTGAGGATGGTAAAGAAACCCATGAGAGTAGGAATAGAAGATTACGGGATGGGTAACAGAGAAAGGGTAATAATTGATGGGAATAAAAAGACTTTTAAAAGGCGTAATCTTAATTGCATGTAAAATTTGAAGCTATGTGGCAAACCTAAAATGAGAGACTGTATATATTACTAAGAAACATTCATGCATATGAGAAATATATATTTTTATGTACTTTCGATGCGCCTTGCAAAATTGGGCAATTTTTTTTAAAACGACAATTTTTTCACTTGGTACCCTTTCTTGCCACGCAACTCCTAGGCAAGACGCCTACCCCACACCTCGCGCCTAGGAGCCGCATTTTGCTGAAGAAGGGGACTTTGTTTTGATGATTGACATTTAAACTTTATATCAAATTAGCATCAGTCGTAGTCTTTGTTATTTCTTTTGTTCTGTATTGGTTCTACACTATAAAATCCCCATACACAAATCATGAAAAATCGCTATGCCATTATACCAACCATGTAACCACATACGAAATCCTAGTATCCCAGTTATGCCGCACATCACCTAGGTGAGGAAAGGAACGGTTTATGTATGTATTTATTTTCACCTTCTAACACCGATGCCTTTTTTGCTTCACTGGTAAGGCATGTGGTTGTTAATACCACATGTGAGGGTTTCAAATCTCATTGGTAGTAGTTTGTGGATACGAGTTGAAATAAAATTCCAATATTGTTGTTGCGGTGGTTAAAGTGGGAACAATATAAGTGGTAAAGTGGGATATTCCATTTGCTTTGAGAAAGACAAACAAATCGTGTCCTAGGGTTGTGACCAAATGAAATGTAGCCTTCTCTTCCCTGCAAACGCATTGTAATGAGATTCGAAAGTTAACAAAAGGTGGGGGAGGTTTTGAACAAGGGGAAGTAATTAGTGGATCACCCAAGAGAATTATTGAGAAAAGGTTAGCAAAAAACTAAGTTTTGTTATCTCCTAGTTTTTCGGTCATTTTCATGAGAGAGAGACAAGAATCGTACAATTAGAAACAATGTTTTAAAAAGCGCTAAGCGGTAGGGGGGGGGTCGATTTAGGAGGTGTTTTTGATCTTTCCTTTTTACACACAAGACCAAGTATACTTCGAAGTTTATGTTACAAATAATCTAACATTGATTTACTCTGTAACATTGCTAACAATACTTTGAAGTCTCATTCATATATGAACGATTGCTAACACTAAGACAAAGAACAATAATATTACAAGGACATAAAAATATTTTGTGCAATTGATATTTGATTCCCAAAACGAAGGATATAAATATTACACAAAAATAATGTTGGGAATACTAGAACAGATTAACATTAATATATACATTCAAAGCAACATTCATACATATGATTTGTACCATCTAAATACCTATTTCTATTTCTATTTTTATGCTACTTTATTACTACTATGTACCTTCTATGCAACTGCAGAATTTGTAAAGTCCACAATTTTTCACTTGGTTTGCCTTTTTTCCCTCTTAGCCCCGAAGCGAGGCGTCTGTCCCACACCTAGCAAATCCAAAAATTCCATACCCAAAATTTTGACTCTTTTTTTATTATATGTATCATGTATTGTATAATACATGTATCGTATCACGGTACACAATGATACAGTCGGGGTGTAAGGCATTTTGTTATATAGAGGTGTGGTTCGTATAGCCAAACATGTGTATCATTTATCATAGCATACTAGCAACTATGATCCGGACTGCCATTTTTTTTTCTCCGGATGCATGCCATACATGTTAGTGACTGCGCCAGTTTGAAGTAAAACAAACTCAAGTATTTTTCAGACGTTCCTGTAACACCTTGGTTTTCCATGTGGAAGGGGTTTAGTCTTATACATTGGGCATACTGAGTGTTAAACAACTTATATCATTCTAACCTCAATGATAAAAATAAATGAATACATCCATAATAATGAAACGATGATAATATTGAGATAGCAATACAAGTCTGAATGCAACCGAACAACTGAATAGGGTAAATCTCTACATGATAAAATCCCAATTAAACAATCAATATAATGACATGAACTCTGGAACCACGGACCGTTGTAGAAAATTTCGGAATATCAAGTTCAATACCTGACAAGAAATTAAACTGTTTGAACCATTAAGTGCAAAGTAAAAAAATTCTGAATATCAAGTGCAATGTCTGACAATATCGGGTTTAACCATTAAAAATAGATTTGTATCATCATAGTCTCTCCTAAACACATGTTTCATCCTAATGAAACAGTCCTCTAATCATTTACAATCATATTTATAACATATTTAAACTGTTTAAATAATTTAAACTTGATTCATAACAGATGTAACAAGTTTTAACCATGTTATCATCATTATAACCCAGGTCCAACATGTTTAAGCAGGAGATCTAAACATAACATGTGTCTAATTTCAATTTAGATGATGGAAACAATCAAACATAAACAAGTTATATGAAATATGGTAGTAAAGCAAGTTATTTCTTGTCTGGATATGGAAGATGAAGTCCCTTTGCTGATTCCTCTTGGTGCTCCTTTAGTTCTCCCAAAATTCATTTTCTTTTGATCTCTCTAAGGTTCCTATGTTTTGTGTTATGTGTAAAGTGAGTGTTTAATGAGGTTTAAGTCTCTTTTTAAACCTTAATCCTGCAAGTTTCCCATGAGCCTAACTTTAGACCTTCAATAAGTCCAAAACATTATACAAAAACTCCCAAAACTTAGCCCAAAGGGGTACTTACCCCTTGAGCCCAAACCGTCATACTAAAACTGCTCATCGGGCCTCTCTATCAGTGAGAGCTCAGTCCAATGGTATTGACGCGCAACATAAAAATAAAGCGTCACATTATTATTAATTTTTGACTCATCCACATGTAACTTTACTTAATCGATTTAATTAATTATAACATGCAATATACAATGTCACAATAATTCACACAATTATTATGCACACTACAATAAAATGCACACATATTGCTTTGGACCTTGGGAACCAGTTATAAAACATTTGTTATGTTGCAATTGGGGTGAGAAAAAGTGACATAAAATCCATAAATAGGTTGGTCGAATCTAATATAAATAATATAGGAGTCTAAACAATTAAGTACCATTCTAAGCATGACTGTAATAATTCAAAGTACGAAAAAATAAAGATTTGATGCATAGTAGTGTGTAGGAGCCAACATAGTCTCTGATCCATAATACCCAATAGTAAATAAAATCCATAACGGGAAAATACAGACTGTCTCAAAGGTAGACCACCTCCAAAAGAAAATCACAACTACAGTTTTCGACTTAGTTGGACATATAACTAGTAATAGAAGGAATGAGCACGGAGGATCAAAACCTATATCTTATATAAGATCCGCAATTAAAAGAAATGCAAGTGCGAATTAGGGCTGAGGCTTCAACGCGGACTCGGATTTGAAAACATATTTCATCAACAACATTAACAAGTCTAGAAAGAACAAGAATTCAACCGAATTTTGGCTGCAATAATAACAACGCAATCTGCTCTCCTATTTTAGTTGTTCTTAAGTCAATTCAATCCAAACAAGCTTGTATAGCATGCTGTCTAATCCTAGGCCCAAATGAACCCAAGGATTGATTATAATTCTTCTCATTTGAATATAATAAAGTGGTTCCATATTAAATGCTCGTGCATACATCTCTAGTATAATATCCATAAAGGAACTACAGTCTTAAAGTCTAATATGCTCATAAGTATGGTCCTCAACACAAGTAAATGGGCTGCGCTGAGCCCGCACATAAATACGAAGACCTATGTCTATTGCCTTCGGGATCACTTGTGCGTACTAGGTATAGTTGTAGGCCGCCCAATATGTACAATCTCAAAGCATCAACAGAGGGATAAGTTATTACGGCTTACCATCATTCGCATAAGACGTTCATACCCAAGACTATACGAAGACAACCCCCACTCGGGGTATGGGTACATTATCCGTAAGAGTCGGGATAAAAAGGGTCAATGTCATCATCACCGGAGTACCAGTGCGATCGACGTTGTACGTGTCCCATGAGCACTCACACATGGTACGCTTGCACACAAAGCCTAACACAGTAGGAGAGGCAAATCGTGTATTTAGGTCGTGTTTTTCACTAACACGACACGACAAGGGATATTACAACACAACACGATGCGACGTCGTGTTTTTTTAGTTACCATGAACACGACACCTAAAAAACGACACAGCATGCTTAACACAACTAATTTTTCACCCAATTAAACATGAAAAATGACTCTAAACTCAATTTTTTGCACAATCTTATATTTAATTTTTACCTAGCTAATCAATAATCATTCCCTGACCACTCCAGCAAGAAGTTGACAGTTTTCGAGCAATTGCAATAACTCATAACTATAAATGACATGAAATTGAGGTGTGGAAGCATAAAATATCTAATCTACTCAACATAACAAAAAAAAAGAAGAAAATTACTTTTTATCTCAATTTTTCTCTTAATGTCTCATATCTCAAAATCTAGGTTGGTTACAAATGGTGTCATACAAGAGAATTTATAAAGGCTTAGGGGCTTCTAGAACATTCTAAGAATCTCTATAAGTGGGCCTTCTTGCCTAAGTGGCAAGGGGGCATAACTAACTAATGCTCCCACTTAGGAATGTCAAGATTATCTCTAAAAAAATACGTAAAACAATAAAAGAACAAATGTCGCCCATCTTATCTCCTGCATCACTCTGCCCTATGGAAAGATGCCATATATTTTGTATACTGGGGGTAGAAATCTGGGTCGATGTGCTGTAGTGTCGCCTCAGTAATCCAAGAGTCTTCCGCCTCAAATCTTTGAAATAATCTTCTCCCAAAGAGAAGAGGCAGGAATGCATAGAGTTGTACCTCCGTGTAAAAACTCGTCTTATGACAAATATTCCGTTTTTGCCTCGCTGGCAGGCTGCAAATATCGGCCCAAACTCCTCAACATTCAAATAGAGATGTCGGGCCTCATAAAATCCGGAAACTTGACTCCGTAAAGTCACCAAAGCATGTGCCCGTCGACTAAGAGCATTAACTACTTGGTTTTCCTTTTCTCGTTTGTATTGCAAATGGAACGTGTACTGCTGGAGGTAGGTGGTCCATTTAGCGTGTCTATCACTAACACGCTGCTGGCTATGACTTGATGACAAACTCCTTGTGCAGGAGATATGATGACCACAATTTAATTGGCTTCACCACTGCATAGAACTCTAAATTATAAGTCGAATAATTAAAGGCAACTCCCGTTAAAAAAGGCCATCGGCTTCCCATTTTGGCTCAAGATGACACCTATTCTTGTCTTACAAGTGTCATAGGAAAGCTCAAATAAATGGTCAAAATCTGGTAGATCTAAGAGAGGTGCCGTAGTCATCAACTTCTTGATATGATTGAAGGCTCGATCTGCAGCCTTTGTCCAACGAAACTCGACATTGGAAGTACTCATCGAGTCTATGATGGTTGCCATGACAATACTGAATCCTGTTATGAAACGTCGATAGAATCCTGCCTACCCATGAAAACTGCTAACCTGGGATACATACGTTGGGGGACAATCAACTATCGCATGGATTTTGGCTTCGTCCACTTGTACGCCCTCTCCTGAGCTATATATATCCCAAAAAGGTGACTGGAGGAACCATAAAGGCACACTTCTTCAAAGTGAGATATAAACGCTCTTCCCTGAGGATGGCTAAAACTCGGGCGACGTGATCCAAGTGCTCCTCCTTGGATCGGTTATATATCAGTATGTCGTCGAAATACACACCACAAATTTTCCCATAAAAGGGCGTAGAATTTGAGTCATCACCCTCATGATAGTGGATGGTGCATGGACAGTCCAAAAGGCATCACTGTCCACTCGTATAAATCATCCTCGTCTTGAAGGCCGTTTTCCACTCATCTCCAGGCCTCATACGGATCTGATGGTATTCACTCTTCAAGTCTAGCTTGGAGAAAACTCGGGCACCATGAAGCTGGTCTATCATGTCCTCTAACCGAGGAATAGGAAATCGGTACTTCACCGTGATCTTGTTAAAAGCTCGGCTATCCATGCACATCCGCCAACTCCCATTCTTCTTCGGGCTAAAAGGGATGGTACCGCACATGGTGACATGCTCTCACGAATGTACCCCTTGTCACACAACTCCGTGACTTGTTTATGAAGCTCCGCGTAATGAGGTAGGTTGAGGAGATACGTCTGGGGGATAAAATTGATAGCTTGTTGTATATCTCTGAGAGTAGGAAGCTCATCAGGTGGGGTACATACATCAGAATAAGAGTCCAACAAGCTCTGAACCTGTGGAGAAACAACCGTCTATGAGGTGGTGATGGGGGTGATTAGAGCATAATACTTGCATGACTCTGCTGCCTCTACAACTAACTCCTCCTGTGACACTATCGGCGTTGACCGTCGCTAATTCGCCCTTTATGCATAAAGGAATGCGAGTTATTACCCCCGTCATGCATGCTGTGGCCGCCATATTACCAGGGCCTTACCAACAGAAGATGGCGGTGCAACAGGTAAAGATAATATTCGTATGCACTCATCATCATTAGGTGGGGGTGACTGTGGGTCAACGGAAGTAGATTGCATCAGTGTATGAATATACGCTGTACAAACATCCGCAAGATCTGCCTGAGCATGTCAAAATGAGTCCTGCTGTCGGCAAATGAATAGGGCGGTGGATAGTGGGACATGAGATGGTATGGGTAGGGTGCCTAATGACGAACACCCTTTGTAGAGAAGGTTGGGATCTTGGAGTGTTTGATTGATGTTGATGTGTTTGTGGTACGAAAATTAGGTATTCTTTCCTAAATGAGATTTGGACAAATTAGGGTTAGGGTTGCAATTAGGACTTAGGGTTTCTTTGGTTTCACTTTTGTTCAATTCTTAGATTGCCAAAAAGGGTTTAGGAAGAGTTGTAATAGGTGCTTGGGTGTTGGGTTGGTGTTGTCGGTATCCCCCAATGTTTTTTTTTTGGTTGCAAACGAAGGAAAGACAAAGGGTTGTTCGACTTGGGGTCTAGGAGGGGTCGTTGCACTCCCTGGAGGTTGCGGGGTGGTCGATAGGTGTGTGGGGCTTTGGTATCAGACGACGTTGGTAGAGAAGGGTTCAAAATTGGGCGGAGGGGTTGTCGCCAGTGTTGGTGCAACTGCCTGGCACTGTTCGGCCAAGTTGCTGCTTGGAATGGGGTCGGGTCGTGGCTGTTTAGGGTTTGGTACGGGTTAGGGTTTTATTGTAGGGTATTCTTGGGATTTTTTGGTGTCAGAGGATGTGGTATGGGTCAAAGAAGGGGTTGTTAGGGTTTGGTGGTGGTTAGGGTTTTGCCATTGGTCGGGGTGGAACCACCCTTGATCCTAATCGCTATCCATAACAATCCAAGAATAAATCGGGCTCTGATACCAATTTGATTTAAATTGTCTAATATAAACAACAACAAAAGAAGAAGAAAATTACTTTTATTTCAAATTCTCTCTCAATGTCTCATATCTCAAAATTTAGGTTCGTTACAAATGATGTCATACAAGAGAATCTATAGCGGCCTACGGGGCTTTTAGATTATTCTAAGAATCTCTATTAGTGGGCCTTCTTCCATAAGTGGGCATAACTAACTAATGCTCCCACTTAGGAATGTTTTAGAAGCTCTCTAAAAAAATTACATAAAAAAATAAAAGAACAAACACCACCCATCTTATGATCCTGCATTAATAAAAAAAATTAAAAACCATGTACATAAGTAATTTGCAACACTCCAACAAAAATTTATCCCACAATAGCAGAACACATTGATTCACACCCACCAAAGTAGTTCCAAAGCTTAAAAGTTATATTAAAGTGATAAAAAGAGTAAACCAAATTTCTACAGCATTCTGAACCAATTTTTTTTCAATTGAAACCGACCTATTTTTTCAATCGCCGATCTGTTTTTTTTCCAACGGCCGCCCTTTTTTTAAGATCAAGCCTAGTTTTTTTCCCAATCGATATGGAGTTTAGATAAGAGCTTCGTTTTTTTCACAAAAGAAATGAGGCGCTGAACTGAGTTAGAGTTTTATCTCCTTGAAGTGTGATAGTTGGTTAAATTGGGACTTGTGGCAAAAAATGGACGAATCTGAAGTGGACTACCCTATTGAAAATGGAGCTACTATCGTGTCCATTTGTGTTTGTAAGTGAGATTTCCGTGTCATTAATTTCATGTCAATTGGGTCGTATTTTTGGGTAAATTTCGTGTTCCAATTTTAACACGAACGCGACACGACTGTGTTAAAAACACGAACATGACACCAACACGAAAAGTCATGTCAGTTTCATGTCGTGTTGTGTATAAAATTGCCACCCTATAACACAACAATGCAATCTACTTAAGGATTATCGAAGTGTCACAAGTCTTGGATTAATTCTCTGAGGTGTCGCTCCCCGATTGGTGTATTGATTATCAAAATCGTACGCTATACTTTCGATGGCCATGAAGAAATCAAGCCAACATCAAGACGAGATCAATCAAGAATTGAGGAAAAACCACCAAAATTGGATAAAAAATCGACCAATTAACCCTACTTTTGGAGTGATTTATCGCCCAATCCCAACCCAAAACATCTCCTCCATCTCTTTCACCGGATCCAACCTCCTTATGGGCTGGAAAAGAACCCGTAGTCGCAAAACAGCCCTCGGCCAGCGACCCGAGGCAATTCAGCCCCTCAGTCTAGTTGCGGCCGCCCCAGCCCACCCGAGACCGTTTCCCCCCCATCGCGCCCCACCCGAACTTGCTTTCATCCCTTGCGCCACCCCACCTGATCCCAATCGCAGGCCATTGCTGCATCAACAGCGGGAACGACACCCTAAACCCTCACCCACCAGCCCCTCTCCCAATCCTCGGCGCAACAACCCCCACCTTGGACAACCCCCTATCGCCTCTAAGAACACTCGATGTGGACTCTCCCTCATGCAAGATCTGACGTGACTCTTAAATGCATTTTCAGCCGTTATGCGAGACGCCTACGAGACCGTCTCCTGTTTCAAGTTGAAGAATTCATGGAAGGAGGTCTAGCCGCGTTGCAGTTCACCCTTCACGCACGGGACGAGCTTTTTGAAGCCGAGGAGAGGGATGGAAATAGGCCGCATATTAGGATATATTAGTCATTTTTAATATTTGTTATTAGTTTCCCTTTATTTTGGTTCTTTTTATTTCCTTTTATTTCTTTTTAATTGGTTTCCAAGCATGTATGAGACTAATTAGGTATTTTTAGATTAGTATGTATCCTTTTTGGACAATTGGGTCATTACTTGGTTAGCAAATAATTCCCTCCTATAAATACCCCTCTGGTACTCCTCATAAGGGGAGTCTCCATTTTTGAAATAAGAATACCTCTTTGATTCTCTTTCGAAAATTTGTTGTTTGTTTTGTTTTGAGCCTTTGACGTGCAGTTTATGTCACGTTGTGACTATTTTGTTAGCCTCTTAGGGTTTCTCTCAATTGCCTCAATTGTGTTTATGTTATGTCTAATGACCTATTATATTAGCTTCCCCCGAAATTGACTTTAGGCCTCATATGAGCATCAGTGAGCCCAAATAATATTCTAAATGACCCCAAACTCTTCCCAAGCCATATAATAACCTAATAGATTTAAAACTCACTATTTGAAGTAAAAATGGACATTCTAAACGTCCTAAAAGCAAAGCCGAAATAAGTCAATATTCAAATAAATCAATTATCTTCATAAACTAATATATTAAGATCTAGTCCTAGTCCTAGACCATTCCATACCTGCCCATAATATGAAGCCACTTTTAATATTTAATTAATACATGACTGTGTATTAAGTCTGATTTCAGATTTGAATTATATAACACATAAAAAACAAGTAGTGACATTACATATCGCAACAGGCAAATATAATTAATATATAATAAATTTCATGATTAAATAATGCACATAAAATAAGGGGTATTACAAAGCGCTTGTCTTGATGGGATGGTTAGCCTTGACTTTGTTTTTGTAAATTTTTCCACTCAATGCTATATTCAAAATCCCGATTAAAGCAACTAATATAATTGGATTATTAATGAGAAACTATGTCAAAATAAGCGGGGCTATAAAAAAATAATTTGGTAGATTAATATGAATCTTTTACCACGTAAACTTTGATCACAAAGAGAATGAGACAAAGCATGCTATTAGTTGTAAGGTGCAAAACATATAACATTGATGAAACATAAAGAAAAGAATTGAACACTTTATAATAATGGATTTGCTCTCACCTTCAATGGTCATGCATTCGGGGTGAACAATTTCTATCGTTGGGTTTTTCCGTTGCCTTGCATTCTTGATCTACATTACCAATAATACAATATTAATTAATTCGAATGGTGACTTTGGATGAAGATAAGTAAAAAGGTGTATAGACGTTGAGAAAAATGGAAAGTAATTGTTGAACTCACGTAAATTAACCTGATCCGACCTCCGCAACTCACCGTCCCAAGACATGCTCGATGAACAGCATGCAAGACAATGTCCTTAAACCAAATATAAAACTGAGAGCATTGTCGTGATAAATACAAAATAAAAATGCAACTTTTAAGATTATTGTTTACGCACCTTAGCCCTGTCTTTTGTTATGTTTTCAGGCGACGTTATGTCTTTTATCTTATTGTAAAAATATTGAACGAGCATAGGTTTTCCCGATCCTGGAAAAACATTGTAGTTTGAAATAAATAATAGATTTTAATTGAGTTAGTAGGCCATATGATTCCAGTTCTGTTAGTGGATACAATGTTTATTAATGTGAATTGTTAGGGTAGTACTCTAATTTGACATATGATATAAACCCTATTTTAGTTTAATATATATATATATGACGATATGTGGGTGTGGAGAGTATTTTAGAATACTTTTCCCCTATTCCCCTATCTATAGTTTATTTCGATTTCACCATCTTAAATTCTAACTTCTAATAATAAAATTATAGAAGTAAAAGACAAGAAACTTTGACATACCGATGAATGCGACGTTTCCTTGAGGCACCACGGCTTCCAATGTGACCGAGAATATTTGAATTCCTTTAAGCTTGTCCCACCCAACAATGAGGAATTTACCTATCTTTAAAATTTGAGAAACATTTACTTGATAGAAATCAAACATATCACAAGAACTTTTTTTCATTGCCATGACATATTTGATACACAAAATAAAAATTCTTATCTAATGAGTGATGATAGTCTTGATCCCTATATCTTGTAATCCTTCGAAGTGACAAGCCCATCTTGATATCAAATAGGTTTTTCCCAAATGCTTTCGTGATCTATCTAGCCTTCACAAAAGCGTTCGGTTAAGACTTAATTTTGTCCCCTCTTTGTTGTTTTTTTGACTTTAATAGATTACTAGTTATCATTTTTAGATTGTAATACAACTTAATCAGTTTATTAGAGCTTACTATGTTTTTGGTCGCTAAATGACATTTTTCATCGCTAAATGTCACCAAAGATCAACTTTTAATGGCGAAATTTTCACATTTAGCGGCGAAAAATGTTTTGAAGTCTAGTAAACTGATAAAGTTGTATTTTAATATAAATTGGATTACTAGTAATGTATTAAAGTAAAAAAAAGCCTATTAATTTTTTTGTTAATATATCTTTGATTAACTTTGTTTATGTGTTTTTGAAGCACAAACATATGTCGCTGAAAAATAATAAAATTTTTGTGAAACATAAATTATATTTGAAATATAATAATATGCCCCTAAAAATTGGTATATGACTTTACTATTCATATAAACTGGATTTGTAATAAACGTATATGTGTATATATAGATGTAAATATGAAAGGAGCAGGTAGTTTTTATCTTGAAAACTGATTATTAGTTACGTGTATTTTCGTCTAATGAATTACAAGTGGCAGGGGTTAGAAGTTTTACCAGGTAAAATAGGACTTGACAACTAACATAAAAATGGTGCGACTATTTTTTTTATACATATAAAGTGAAGTAAAGAAAGGAGTAGCGCAAATATAGGAGAAAATAGGAAACTATAAATCACAATATCCTATCTTTAGAATTAACATCCTTAATAATTCATTTTATACTGTACGACTTCAATCTAAATTTGTACTGTTCAAGTTCAAGTTTTTGGTGAAATTGACTAATTAATTTTTACAAAGTACTTAAATTGGTTCATTTTTGAATCTGTTCATTCGTGCAAGCAAGCCGTAATAATAAGACATTTGTGAATGGGCCAAGTTAAAATTTTGAAGACAACCAAATGGGCCTTAAGGAATTATAGAACTGATGCAATCCTGGTTAAGAAATTCCACTCACTGGGAAAATTCCTTAAGCACGATGCCTAAAACAATGCCACCAATTTAATTAATATTGTTATCTACTTGTATATTAATTATAGCCATGTGGAAACTCATATTAGGCTTGATGCGAGTGTCGGGCACGGAACAAGTTGCTTGTTCTACCTATTGCGATATTAGATACTTAAAAAAAAAGTCGCAAGGTTCCGTGGATTTTCTATCTATAAGTCTGCCAACCCTTTTCCATGTTTGGTAGATTTCACATGATATAGCTTGGGATAAGTTGGTGGATTCTACGAGGCTTCAAGTATGGATTCTACGAGGCTACAAGGATAAGTACCCTGTGTTTCAACCTAGCGCCGATTTTTCTCTCCCCCTTCGTTTCTGACATTATATTGACATTTTGCGATTTTATTTTAGTGCAGAATGAGAAGAGATGAGAGATCTAGAGGAAGTAAAACATAGAATAAAAATATGGGAGGAGAGAGAGAATGCAAGGAGTAAGGTGTCGTAAATGTAGCTGATTTTATGCCAGCAAGATGCTGCCAGTTTTTGGTGTCTTTCTAGATCCCAGTTATTGTGTAGGATCATTTTCTGTATCTCTACCCCCATCCGCCTCTTCCTACCAGCTCTTCCAAAAAGATAAAAAGAAAAAGTAACTGATGTTTTAGTGAAATCTAGGCGGCTTGTTGAACAGAGTCTTGGAACTAATTATACCCAGCTTCCATATTTGGAAAAATTAAAAGATCCTCTTCAAAAGTTTAGTAACGACCTACGAACGGATTGTACCAATAAGGAAATAATCACTTTGCTTTTCTCTACCTAATAATTATATATATACACACGCAAAATGTATCTTGACAAGTACTCACTAGATTCACTACCCTTTCTCTCTCTCAATGTCAATATAAATAATACACACAGTATATCCAGCTAAAAAAATAATCACTTCACTGTTTCTCTCCCAAATAATAATGTATATACACTCAGAATGTATCTTGACAAGTACGTAATAGAGTCACTACCCTTTCACTTTCTCTCTTGATGATAAATAATACACACACAAACACACAATGTATCCTGACAAGTACTCACTAGAGTCGCTATCCTTTCATTGTCTCTCTCCCCCATAAGTCATACGTCTCTCTCTCTGTCTCTCCACTTAATGTTGTTCGTAACATTTTTGCAATGTACATTTGTTTACTCCAATCCAGAGAAGAAGAAACCAAAAGGGGATATTTAAAGTCAGTTTCAACTTGAAGCATCAACTGCTTGTTACATCTTGTTAATAGGTTCAACTTTAATATTTATTTTTAACAGTTTATTTTATTCTTGTTGTTGTTATTATTTATTATATATAAAACACTAGAAAATATGAAAGTGGTTTAAAAAATTGTAAAAAGGGAAAAAAGCAAATTCAAGTTACATAAAAAAAAATAACAAGGGTCCCCATTAGACCCCAATTTTGCTAGGGCTGGCCCTCGAAAAACGTTCCCAGTAGTATCAACCACTCATTCCATAACTGCACAAGGCCCACATGCTTTGTAAATTTATTTTATTTCTAAGGTTTTAATCTGAATACGAGTTTACAAAGTTGATAATGTTTTCGCAAAACACCAGTCTTGACCTCTGTAATAACAGTTTCTTCGAATGCATGCCACCCTTATCTGAGACTTCAAAAATCCCCACAATATCAACCATGGTCCCTCCCATCTGGATTGTTTCTCTTCAGCATTAAGAAGCTTCTTGGACAAAGTCCTTGATGAGGGCCGTCGTCTCTCCCTGCTCATAGTTGTCAGAGGCGAAAGGCGCACTAAGGTGCAAAGGTACCATGGTGCCTATACGCTAGTAGCAAGGCGTGGCGCATGCCGATCGAAGTGAGGCAAGGCACTGGTGCTGCGTCTAGGAGAGTTTGGTGCCTAGGCACGCATTTAACAACAATGCCCCTGCTCCTTTTTGACGCTTCACCTAAATGGTTTGCTTGCTAGCGCACCTATTCTAGCCCAATTTTAGGCAGTCTAATACTAGGAATCTAACTCAGCAACTCTAGTAGATTCCTCCTTGGTGTAAGCTTTCTTAAGACTAAATTCCATAGGTCCTGTTCAATGCTAATCCTAGTAATCGAAAGCTAATTGAAGAAACTACGACTACATCATTTCCTCATAAAAACTTTACCTCGAGATGGAATTAGTGGTTTGGGGTAACAATGTAGGACAATGGATGAAACGCTTTAGTAGTATAGTAGGGAATCAAATGTCAGATTAAACAAATTGAAAATGTTCAAACTCTAACGTAGTTCCACCATATCGGTTTTGTCACTAATGTATTCTATGATTCTGCAGGGTCTACTTCGTGATGTTGAGTTTGGTATAAAGGCCAACTGTGTACAACAACTTCGTTACATTAATGCCACCATATCTTTAGTTCTATAGTTAGCCTTCTTACGAGAATGCAGTGGAATCAGATACAAGACACTGGACTGGAATGTAGGGATGGCAACAAGGCGGGTATTGCAAAACCCAACCCGAAACGTGTTTTATTATTAAAACCCGAAACTGCACTGAATTTATATTTATGAAACTTGAACCCAACCCGACCCACACAATACATTTAGTTAATTTAATGAACTTATATTTTTACAGATATAAAATAAAGCGTAAGTACACCTTGATTACCAACTTATATGATTAGTAATGGAGAAAATATAACTTGATTTATCTGAATGTATTTATTGTAAAAATTATAATTCAATATTTTTTTACTAAAATTTGTATAAATAGTGCGGGAGGGTTTTTACAACCTAAACCCAAACTTGCCCCGAACTCGCTTTGGGTATAATTTTTCAAACCCAAACATGCTCCAAAATCGAAAAAATCATTTCTAAAACTTGTTGGAATGATAAAGCCATTTTCTTCCTATGACAAAGGGAGAAACTATTATTCAAAAGACAAAGGTTACAATGTCAGATCATAGAAAAAAATGGAGGAAAACCAAAAAATACGTGGAATAAAAAATTTTGGTCTGTCAAACTTTTAAACAAAGCAATCACTCATACTAATTTCCACAAAACCCCAGTAGGGCCATGACTTGCCCAATCAAATGAGGTCGACCACATGACTTCTCTTTTTCATTCCTATATATTTTGTAATGAAGTAGAGGAGAAATTACCACAAACACATGAGAGGATATATGTGGTTTGACATTGTTCCTCCACGTGGGAAGAGAAAAACAACCTTAAATCACTTGATAATCTTAATCAAAGACTTAACGGATGAGAGAATTTGTAACACTAATCCTACATAAGTATCAAGATGCCACTTCTCAAAAAGCGATGTTGTTTCCTTAGATCTGTCTCACACCTATTAACCTCGCTAAACTCGAGCAACGTAAGGCTGAATGTAAACCATGGTATACACTAACACACCCAGAGCATTAGATCCTCATATGTGCTGAAAGATGTCACTAAGAAGTTGAATTTTGAAGCTAATGAGGTACTCATAACTTGCGAACAACAACTTGTTCAAATCACGTGAATAATCCTAATCGACCCCCAATGAATAAGCGACTTTGGTGCATTAGTCTCAACAACTTATTGAAATCATTTGAATAAATCCTTATCAACAATCCAATAACTAAGAGACTTTGGTACACTAGTAATACATAAGTATTGAGAAGTGGCTAGCTAATGCTATTTTCGTAGATATGTCACATACCAACTAACCATACACTAAAATACCCAAGGCACTATCCCTTCCTTTTTACTAAACAACAACGTTATTGAGAGGCTGAAGTGTGAAGTTAATGGGGTACTCATAACTTAGCGCCCTTCATCCCAAATCGCTCTATAATTTTTATTATAATATATTATATTACATATTCTAACGTGTTTTATGTTCAATAATATATTATTTATTACATTTTCAGCATTTTATACCGATTCTTACGATTAGATTCACGAATCACGATTCATAGGGTTTACGATTTACAATTTGATTCACGATTTGACAACTATGAAGAACACCAACAAACCTAGGGTTGTTGGTGTCAAATCGCGAATCGTATCGTGAATCGTTTACCCCTCGAATTGCGAATAGTGAAGCGAATTGGTCAAATCGGAATCAAATGATAAAAACATAGTAAAACATACGTAAGTAGGATTTAACATTATAGAGTTGGTAATTAAGCGTAATATGACAAAAAACTAATCGTAGCACATGATAATATACCAAAATATATCACAAAAATTAACCGTAACACATGTTCGCATTCATTTTAAGCTTAAAAAATGTAAGAAACAAAAATATATCATAAAACAACCTACATATTAATTTAAAACATCCTATATATTAATTTAAAACAATAAAATAAATATTAAGGTTAATTGAAAACTGTAAAACAAATACTTCCAAAATTTTTAAAAGATTAACAATATTAATTTAAAACAGCCTACAAAATTACAACAAAATTAATTTAAAACAGTAAACTGTATTAATTTAAAACAATAAAACAAATACTAAGATTAAATAGAAAACAATATTAATTTAAAATAGCCTTCATATTAATTTAAAGCAACAAAAAAATATACCTTCAAAGATTTTATAACAAAAAAAAAGCAAAAGATGGAATACACTCAGTCAAGAGAATAAATAAGAAGAGTCAGCTGATAATAACCAAGAAAACACGTTTTTCTCAAACTCAGTATCTTAACGGTATCATTTGTTGTTTGCTTCTTTTTTTATTTGTTTTTATTAAAACACACGTATGGTTATAAGGTAAAAAAATAGCGAAAAAAAAGGTGAATCGGACCCGAATCGAAAGATTCGAATTGGGAATCGCCGATTCGGTCCGATTCTTTAGACAACTGCGATTCTCAAGTCGATTTGAATCGTATTATGTAAATCGAATCGAATCATACGATTCGAATTGTGAATCGTACGATTTTGACAACTATGCTCATATCCCACAACGGTTGGGAGAGTAGGATGGTTCCAAAGTAGTGGTATATAAAAGGAGATTCTCTTCCTAACCTCAACACACATGGAAAAATGGGTCAAATCCTCATGTATTTTACATGTTGGGTTAAACATTTCTCTTTGTTTCTTTAAAATGAGATTTTTGAGTAATTGAAAATCCTAAATTTATATTTTCAAAATTTTGGAATTTCCAAAATTTCAGAATTTTTAGTATATTTTATGAATTTTTGATTTTTTCCCATTTTTTTAATTTTTAAAATTTGGATTTGTTTAATTTTCTATAAAAATTGGATCGTAAACCAGAATAATTATTTTATTTGCAAAAAATCGGAATTTTTTTTGAACCGACATTTTCCGACCCGACCCGACCCGATCCGGCATTTTCCGATCCGATCCGATCCGGTTGAAGAATTAGAGTTTGAATCGATGAATAGTAACAATGAATAGTATTTAAGGTTAGGATTGGGAGAAAAGATAGGTAGAGTATTTATTTTGGCTCTGATACCAAGAAGATTTTTGTGATGTAATGGCTTATCCAATTGGTAGCTCAATAGTTGTGTATATACTAAAAGTATTACAATTTGTACGTTCCAAAGACTACAAAACACGGAGGGCCCAATACTAAGGGAAAATACTAAAATAGCATGATGTCCAACGCATCAATTACTTGTGCCTTATGTTTGGCCACCAAAAGGCATTTTGTTGAAGGAGGAGCCTTGATAGCAACTTCCTAGAAGAGATAAAAAGAGTTTTAACACCAAACCCCCCTTGGGTGTTTACACCAACGTTACTAAGTACTCTCATATTTAGTGTCTTTCAGCTATGAATTCATCAATCCTTAGAGATTTGGGGTAAATTTGCTAATTACAATAGTCAAATTCGTGAATTCCTATAGTCAAAGGTGCCTAATCGTAATTATTCGTATTTGAAACTTAAATGCTAAAACTTTAATTGTGTTGTGGGGTCGGATTTTTAATAAGGCCCATACCATCAAAATTTATTTAGTAACTTACACGTTGGTATAAAGGTCTCCGTGCATTTTTACATTTTATAGACCAAAGCAAGTTGGTAGTTTTCCCTTTAAACCGATGTGGGACTTATGCTTCATTGAAAATTAGCTTGTTTTTATGGGAGAAAAAAGAGCTTGTAGACTGGTTTAGTCACTAAGAAACTTGTGGTTGGGTAAAACGAATTTGGTCAATGACTATGGCCACATTTAGTTAATACTTTTGTACAAATTAAATTATTTATGTATAAAAAAATACACTCAACTCCATAAAGTCATGATTTAGACTTATAAAGTATTATAAATTGAAAATATATATTTACATATATTATATATTAAATATATAAATGCTTCGGAAACACTCCCAAATCCCAATAATTTGAAAATCGACGCTCCCGCCCCGTGTATTGGGGGCTCCTTGCTCTCACCTTACGTATTAAGTTTACATATCTCAAATATCCTTTCAAGGTACACAGGTCTCAGAATCTTACATATTATTGTTAAAAGAATAGAATAAGAAAGGAAAATAATGAAAGAAACATTTATGTTACAAGGTTCTCTCAATTTGTTCCATCTTGATAAAATCTAAGAAACCCTAGGTACTCTAATATTAAATGCTTATTAAATATATGAAATTTGTATTTCAATGTACTATATAAATTCTGATCTATATGCCAACGTAAACTAGGGGAAACGTGCACAGACACACTAGCAAATGCACTAACAAAATATATCTTTTGATAAGTACAACATTAAGAAAAAGCAATCACCAAAATGGGGTATAATCTCATATACAAAAGTAAAGAGAGTAAAGAGAAGAGAAAAATGAAAAACCGAATAAAAAAATACATCCCTATCTCAAACTCCTCAAGAATGCTACAACAAGAGGCATCGTCATCGAAAATGCTTCCTTGAACCAACAATATATATAACTAAAAAACAAGTATCACAATCTAAACGATGCCATCCCAACCCCTCATAAGATCTTTTATTCATTTCTTTCTTTAAACAAAAGGAAAACGAGACCATTTTTTACTACCCTTTCTTCTGGGAACTGCCATGCCACTATCTGTTCTCTAACCTCCCCAGACGTTATTCAATGAACCGTGGATAGAAATCTCAAAGCCCCGTCAACACCCCACAATGTAAAAATAAATGTTGATCATCTCCCTCCACTTCTACACACGGATGAACTTCATCCGTGTGTCCTCTCAGCATATAATAATAGTCACTCATCGCGAACACCCCACCCTATTGCATTTCCACCTCAAAACATCCTCCTCCCACCCATTGTGGAACCTTCGCATCATCTAACCACTTAAACAACCTAATTACCTCTTCCAATTCCCAATACATAAACCTCCTTCTAAAATTGGGAATCCGCACCACACCACTCGCTCCACTATCCTCATCAAATGATCTTCAATTAAACCCTCCATATTTCTCGCAAAGACCTCGTCTCTCGTAAAGACATGGGAACATCTTCCAAAGACATCGCCCCGCCCACCATTCTCTCTGAAATCTAACTCGATTACCCCTCCTTACTCTAAAGGATCTCTTATCAAGGAATTAACTTCAAACTCCAACTATATTCTTTCGTAACCCAACTCCATGCTGTAATCAAATTAAACCCGACCTCCACCCATTGTGACTCATACCATATCTCGACACCACCACGTGTCTCCATGATCGATTATCTTCCAAAGGGAACGTCCACAACCATTTTCTTAGCAAAGCCTTGTTAAAATGTTATGAACTCTTCACCCCCCCTCCTTAACCGGCGTGCACACCACTTTCCAACTCACCAAGAAATAGTTAACCGTCTTGTTTTCCTTTCCACAAAAATCCCACAACTTCTCCAACCTCCTACAGATGAAAATCGAAAGCGAGAGAATGAGCATAAAATAGATGGCAAGACTCGACAACGTACTCTGTAATTATGATAACCTATCCCCCCTTAGACAAATACCACTTCTTCCATCCCGCCAGTCGCATCTTCACCGTTTAACACTGATCCTGTTACTCTTTGGACTTAAATTGCGCCACCTATGGAAGACGAAGATAAGAGAAAGGGACCCCACCTTACACCTTGTACCATCAGCCAAATGGTCGATCCTCACCTCATTCTCCATTGGGATCATCTCGTACTTCCCCACATTAATGTGAAGTCCCCTCTAACAAATCATGGTCTTCCCCTTAAGATGGTCCCAAACTCTAACCCATCTAAAGTGGATCTCCACTCACCCTCCTCTGAATACAACCTTTCATAGAATTGTCTAAATGCCCCCATTATCTCCCTCTCTTAAATAAGATCCTACCCACTTGCTTTCTCTGAGGATGGTCGAAGTGATGATGAATTCACCACTCTATGGAAAAAACTTGGTATTGTTATTTGTTTCTTTCAACTACTGTGCATGCGATTTTCACCCCCCATTTATCTCATCCCCCATCACCATCTTTGATGCAGGAGAAATTTCTAATATTCTCATAAGTACCTAGAAGCTTCATGGTTCATTAATTAACTAAGAAGTTTATTTTCTGATTTTGCGGCCAACACAAACACCCTTTGGTCAAACTGATGTATTTTGGATTATGGCGCGTGGTTGTGCTCACGGAAGAAGCTTATCTTTTATTTTGTAATTTTTTAGTATTTTTTAGCTTAGGGTAATTTTGTAATTTTCTCATTTTCTTTTATGTTCCTTTTTTTAGTTATCTAGTGGCTTCTAGAACATTCTAACAAGTGGAGCATTAGTTAATTGTTACACCCACTTATACAAGTGGGCCCACTTGTAGAGATTCTTGGAATGTTCTAGATCCTCCCCTAAACCTCTATAAATTCCTTTGTTTGACATCATTTGTATCAATGTTTAAAAAAGCGCCCGAGGCGTACGCCTCGAGGCGAGGCGAGGCAAAAACGCCTCGAGGCTTAAGCCTCAGGCCATAAAATAGAGACTTACGCCTCAATGCGCCTCGAGGCTTATGCCTCGATGCGCCTCACGCCTTTTTGCTGAGGCGCGAAAAAAAAAAAAAAAAAAAAAATCATTCATCGCAAAGTCTGTTTTTTTAAAGGTTAAAATTCTTCATTTTTCTAAAATTGCACCTAACTTAAAAAAATGTTGTTTTACTCTACTAACTCTTATTCTTTTTTTATTTTATTTTAGTTTTAAAGTTGCACTTAATTTTGTTTTTCTTTACTAATTTGTTTGAAATAAGTGTATAAATTTGTTTGAGACTATATTTTGTTACAAATATATAGTTTGTTTGAAATAAATGTACAAAATTAACTTCAATATGACTTTTTTTTAAAAGGTTTCAATTTTTTGGTTTTCAACTTATATTAATATGTTTTCTTTAACTTATACTAATATATTTTAAAGGTTGCTGTTTTTTTTAATAAACTTAGGTTAATATGTTTTATTATTTTTTTAATCTTAGCTTGAAAATCAACGTTTTTTAAATAAATTTGCTTGTTAAGTTGCATTGATTAATTTATTGTCATATTATAAAAGAACCAATATGTGAATGAAGCTAAAAAAATGATTTTGCCAATACGATTTTGCATTGATTAATTTATTGTCATATTTAAAATAACCAATATGTTCAAATTGATTTTCTTTTTCTAAAAAGTTATATTGGGGGGAACAAAAAAATGTCAAACTATATGAGAAAGCCCTCAAGGATGTTTTTTTTGAAGTTTTATTTTATGTTTCTTTGTTATTTTATTTTTATGGTTTTATTAGTATTTTTTAGATATTATTTTGCTCTTTTTTTTTTTCTTTTCGGTGAGGCTTACGCCTCAAGCGCCTCGAGGCTTACGCCTCGCCTCGCCTCGACTAAAACGCCTCGCCTCGCCTTTCGCCTTTTTAAACATTGATTTGTATGCAACCAAGATTTTGAGATATGAGAATTTGGGAGAGAGGATATAAATTACTTTCCTTTTATTTATTGTTCTTGTTGTGTAGTTGATAGTAATAACGCTTTCGCACCCATTGATTCACATCAAATTGGTATCTGTTCTTAATGTTCATTGTGGTGCGTGAAGTGGGTATCAAGTTGTGATTCCAACTCGGGCAACACTTCAATCGTTAGATTGATAAATGTCCAAATGGGAATCGGGTGATGGAAACCCTAAATTCCATCACCACTACTTGGGGGGATACCAACCCATTTAGCCACCACTTCTCCACCTCATCGTCTCATGTTCCTCCACCACCACCATCTCCTATTGCCACACAACCGCCACTACATTCTGAAATGCAGCCTCATCTTCTTCTAACCGTAAAAAAAACCCTACCCAACTACACAACAAACCCTAACAACCCTGTTTTAACCCAAACCCTTCCCCCAACACCAAACAATTCCCAAAATGAACCAACCAACAAACCCTAATTCTACCTAATCCCAATCCACCCCTTATCGCCTTTGAAACACCTGTGTCCTAGCGAGTTGTTGTCCCGACCCTTCCGACCATCTCCCAGGCCACCTTGCAACCCTTGGGGTGTGTCAACCCTTCAACAAACCCTAACCAAAGCCACTATCACCTAGGGTTGCCATACACCAACCAAATCCTCAAAATCCAACCAATTTTTACCCCAACTTTAGCCAAATCCGCCCTAAATCTTTTTACCCCTTTTTACCGTTTTTCCATTCACGCCCAACCGCAAGCAAATCCGATCCAAAACGGGCTGGCCCTACTTTGAGCCGATCTCACCCTCCCTATTGACCTTCAATCCAGTCAATCTTGACACAACACATGACTTCCATGAGAAATGCGTCCCACTTGGGATCCATTTTCCGACTTTCCATTTTTAGGCTCGACTTTCCGCGATGTCGTCGTCTTTAGTCCACTTGTTTCGCCATCGTACTCATAAAGGATGATGATGATGATGATGACGACGACTCGCAAAGGTGCAGTCGTCAGAGTTATATCCGATCAGATTCAAGGGTCCACCAAGTCAAGTTGTAACCATGTGCTCGGGTACATTTGGCGTTGGTGGGTCACCCCCTCATGCTCGAGGACTGAGAGAGTGATGTATTTTGGATTATGGCGCGTGGTTGTGCTCATGGGAGAAGCTTATATTTTATTTTGTAATTTTTTGTATTTTTTAGTTTAGGGAAATTTTGTAATTTTGTCATGTTCTCTTATGTTCTTCTGTTTAGTTATTTATTGGCTTCTAAAACATTCTAACAAGTGGGAGCATTAGTTAACTATTACACCCACTTATACAAGTGGGCCCTCTTGTAGAGATTCTTGGATTGTTCTAGAACCTCCCCTAAACCTCTATAAATTCCCTTCTATGACATCATTTGCATGCAACCAAAATTTTGAGATATGAGAATTTGAGAGAGAGTTCGGGATATAAATCACTTTCCTTTTATTTGTTGTTGTTATTGTGTAGTTAATTGTTGTTGTGTAGTTGATAGTAATAATACTTTTGCATGCGTTGATTCATATCACAAACAATCGTAACTCACTCCTCAGAAGTCCAAATGATTTGATTCAAAGCTCATTGGAAAGAAGACTTTCAGGCCTTTCATTTGGTATATGGTTAACCTTTTAATTCAATGTACACAAAGAACAACATGCATTTTAAGTGACGTCAGATTTCAAGGTAAATTAGTTTTGACAAAGGTGTAGTCTTTTGATTTTTTGGTTTCTAGTTCAATATTCTCTTAATTACCCATTGTCGGAGGGTTGTTCCAATCACATATATAAGGGTTGAAATTGATTTGAGAATAAGAAAAGAGAACTCTCGCCTCAACTCTCTCTAATCAATATCTCGTAAAATATAAGAATGCCTCAAATAAGGCTACACATGGGTATTTATAGGAAGAAGGTTGCTTGGCCTCTAATCTAATAATTCTAATTACATTTACGTCCTTAGGAGCCAATAACCTTCCTTCTTATAATACCAACAAATAACTAATAAAAGTAAATACATCAAATAAGGGAAATAAAAGAAAATAACAAAACACTATAAAATTCTAAAATACTAAAAATAACCCCTAATTCTTGATTCACATCATTCTCTCTGCCTTCGAAAAAGTTCGTCCTCAACTTTAAAATTGAGGTCAAATGCAAAAATCTCCAAAATGTGCAGAATAGGCAAAATTTGAGGGGCCAAAAGTATTTTGTTGAAAATTTGAGGTAAATTCTTCAATTTTTGTATCAATCTTCATTTATTTCCTCATGCTGCTCATGTCCAACATCAAAAATATTTACCACCGGATCAAAAACCAAGGTTTTGGTTTCAAACCCTAGTTCTTGATCAAAATCCTGATTGTTGGACTTCTTGATTACGGGATTGAGATCGAAACACTTTTGAACACCTTCGGTGGGTTTTATGGTCTCTTTTGGTCGTTGGAGACCACGGATGATGTCGGCGATTGTTGGAGATGGGTTTACAACCATATGAGGGATGAAGAGCACCTGAATTGAAATATTTTGTGCCAGAAGGAGGTGGAAGGACCCCAGCTGATTTGGACAACCCTCGGTGTCTCCATTACATGGTTGGAGACCCCAACTGATTTGGACTACCCTCGGTGGTCTCCATTACATAGTTGGAGAACCGGATCAGAGTGGAGGAGATCATTACCTTGTCGGCAAGGTCTTCAGGGCTTCGAGTTAGCCCGCTTAGGGTTCTTGAAGTCGTCGGAGGATGAATCTGATCCGCTTGGGTCATGTTATGCTGCTGCCAGAGTTGCCCATGCAGGAAGGTAGTGACGTTATGGTAGACCACCGGAGTGAAGGTTTGGCCATCCTAGGAGACAGCTTGAGTCGCGGCTGACAAGGAAGGGTGCTGTCCGGAGGCTTGGAGGGTGGTCGGAATCGGGACAGGAAGGTTTTGGCTCGGGCGGAGGTCGGAATAAGCAGGCGGTGGTGGTCGGGAGGAAACAGGGCAGCGATGGCCTGTCATGGGTGGGTTTTGGGGGTTAGGTTTTGTTCAGATTGGGGTTTGGGTACGGGGTAGGTCAGGGCAGTGGCGGCTGACTTTGATAGGGATATGTGATGTCCGGTAAGTGGGTTGAGGCGGTGGGGTGCAACCTTCGTGGTGGTGCCTTCTTGAATGTATATGGGGCTAGGGTTTTAACTTTTGGGGGTAAAGGTGGGAAATGGGTTGCGAAAGCGTGGGTGTTTTTTTTTTGGTAGTTTGGGTTAGGGCTAATAATGGTGTGTGGCTCAAGGTGTCTTTGGGCGTGATGGCTGGGATAGGTCGAAATTTGGAGGAGGGAAGGGTCGTGGTGCGAGGTGGTAGGGTGGATTGTTGGTGGAGGAATACGTGTGTCGATTTCATCCATCTGGGCCATCAATTGATTGATAGCTTCCATGAGATGATCTTTAGATGTCTCCACGGGGGTTTGCACCTTACTTGAACCCATGTTGACGTTGTTTACGAGTTTTTTTATTTTTTTTACAACAATAGGTAGAACTGGCTAGGCTCTGATACGACTTGACATAAATGGCGCCAAATGGGAACAAGAAAAGAGAACTTTCGCCTTTACTCTCTCTGATCAATATCTCATAAAATGGAAGAATGCCTCAAATGAGGCTACATATGGGTATTTATAGGAAGGAGGTTGGTTGGCCTCTAAGCTAATAATTCTAATTACATTTATATTCCCACGAGCCAATAACCTTCCTTCTTATAATACCAAATAAACAACTAATAAAAGGAAATACATCAAATAAAGGAAATGAAAGAAAACAACAAAAATACTATAAATTACTTTGAGAGGTTATTAAATGGGGATAATGGGAGTAGATTAGATATAGAGGAACTTAGGGAGACTCGAGAAAATATATTTTTTTGTAGAATTAGGACAACAGAGGTCAGGATTGCTTTAAAAAAGATGAAAACAGGGAACGCTTTAGGACCAGATGGTATCACTATTGAGGTTTTGAAGTGTTTAGGTGAGGATGGAGTATCATGGCTTACAAAATTATTTAATAGAATTTTAATGACTAATAAGATTCCCAATGAATGGAGAAAAAGTGTTTTACTACCTATTTTTAAAAGTAAAGGTGACATACAAAGTTGTTCAAATTATCGTGGTATTAAGTTAATGAGTCATACAATGAAACTTTGGGAGAGAGATTGAATATAGATTGATATTGAAGACAACAATACCTGAGAATCAATTTGGGTTTATGCCTAGGAGGTCAACAATGGAAGCAATCTATTTATTGAGGAAATTAATGGAAAGGTATAGGGAGAAAAAGAAGGATCTTCATATGATTTTTATAGATTTGGAGAACGTGTATGATAGGATACTCACAGATATAATATGGTGGGTTCTACATAAAAAAGGAGTGACTCGCAGATATATTGATGTGATCAAGGATATGTATGATGATGCTATGACTACAATAAGAACATCGGCCAGAGAAAGTGAATTTTCAATTACTGTAAGTCTACACCAAGGTTCAGCATTAAGTCCTTATATTTTTGCTCTTGTTATGGATGAGTTGACTGGACAAATACAAGATGAGGTGCCATGGTGTATGCTATTTGCAGATGATATTGTTTTAGTGGATGAAACTAAGACAGGGATTAATGCTAGGTTGGAATTGTGGAGAGAAACTCTAGAAACATGAGGATTCAAAATAAGTAGAACTAAAACAGAATATGTGGAGTGCAATTTAAGTAGTAATAAGAGGACAAATGGAGAACTGGTGAAATTAGAGGGTCAGGAGATACCTGGAAATGATCATTTTCGTTATAGATTTGGAGAAGGTGTATGATAGGATATAATATGGTGGGTTCTACATAAAAAAGGAGTGACTCGCAGATATATTGATGTGATCAAGGATATGTATGATGATGCTATGACTACAATAAGAACATCGGCCAGAGAAAGTGAATTTTCAATTACTGTAAGTCTACACCAAGGTTCTGCGTTAAGTCCTTATATTTTTGCTCTTGTTATGGATGAGTTGACTGGACAAATACAAGATGAGGTGCTATGGTGTATGCTATTTGCAGATGATATTGTTTTAGTGGATGAAACTAAGACAGAGATTAATGCTAGGTTGGAATTGTGGAGAGACTCTAGAAACATGAGGATTTAAAATAAGTAGAACTAAAACAGAATATGTGGAGTGCAATTTAAGTAGTAATAAGAGGACAAATGGAGAACTGGTGAAATTAGAGGGTCAAGAGATACCTAGAAATGATCATTTTCGTTATTTAGGCTCGATTATCCAAAAAGATGGAGATATTAGTGATGATGTTACTCATAGGATCAGAGCAGGTTGGGTTAAGTGGAGACGTGCTACCGGTGTTTTGTGTGATAGGCGTATACCTTTGAAGTTAAAAGAAATTTTTTATAGGACGACCATTAGACCCGTCATGTTATATGGGACAGAGTGTTGGGCAGTCAAGAAACAAAATGTGCAGAAAATGAGTGTGGCGGAGATGAGAATGCTAAAATGGATTTGTGGTAAAACTCGAAAGGATAAAATTAAAAATGAACAAATTCGTGAAACAGTAAAAATAGCTCCTATAGAAGATAAATTAAGAGAAAATCGACTTAGATGGTTTGGACATGTCAAGCGTAGACCAATGGATGCTCCTGTAAGGAAGAGTGATTTAGTTAGTATTAATGGAAACACAAGGGGTAGATGTAGGCCAAAATTGACTTCGTGGGATATTATAAAAAAGGACATGATGTCATGTGGTTTAATCAAATATATTCCACTCGATAGAATGGAATGGAAAAATAGGATTTATGTAGCGCGCCCCAAATAATTGGAAAAAGGCTTAGTTGAGTTGAGTTGAGTTTCTAGTTCAATATTCTCTTAATTGCCCATAGTCGGAGGGTTGTTCTAATCACATATATAAGGGTTGAATATATGAAGTTAAAACACATTGATTTGAGAATATACCCAGACTTTTGTCTATGAATTGGATTCTTCTTGTTTTTGATCTTAAGCTTTTGGTGGATTCCAATTGGGGAGAAGTGTTACTCTTTCTCTTTGGTGGATTCCTTAAGAGTTTAAGTGTGTTGCCTAAGTTTATAGTTATGTTATTTTCTTCTCTTTCATTATTTGATGCCAGATTAGTATCAGAGACAGGTTGTGAGGGTCAACCGTTGTTGTGGCCCGAATGTTGATGCACCGGTACGTGAACGCGACTTGCGTGATATTGAAATGGATGATTGAGGAGACGTGCAACAGTGTGTGCTGCGCTTCAAACCTCAAGATCACGATGATTCACATTATGGATCGAAGAAGGAATTACCACAAAGTGAAGAGGAGATTAACCTCTATTACAATGCTCATGAGCAAGAATTGTTAGAACATGCTCCTTTGAATCGTAAACGTGAAAGGAACCAACCCTATCACCCTGCTTATAGCAAAGTTGACATTCTGGAGTTTGAAGGCGAAATCCAAGGTGATGAATTTATTGACTGGCTCAACACGTCGGGGAACAACAGGGAGAGAATCTTTGACTAGAATGAAATTCCAAAAATTAGAAAAGTGAAGTTAGTTGCCATAAAGTTAATGAAACCTGGCTCAGTTTGGTGGGAACGTTTAAAGAAGCAATGTGAACGTGAAGGTAAAAGAAGAGTTGTGACTTGGGAGAAGATGAAAAATGAGTTAAAAGAAGAAATTCTTGGATAATCATTATTTACAAAATGTTTTTCTTAATTTTCACAATTTCAAGAAAAATGAGTTGTCCGTGGAGGAGTATCCAAAATCATTTGATCATCTCATGATGCGATGGGATTTACTTGAGTCGAAGGAACAAAAAATTGCTCACTATCTTGGTGGTTTAAGGACTGAAATTTCAAATGTTGTCGAATTGCAAGCTTATTGGAATTATGATGTGTTCGAATTGGCCTAAAGGTGAATAAACAACTCATGGAGAAAATTAGTGTTCAAACTTCGAGGTTAATTTTATTTCCAATGTTTCGAGGACATCTTTCTTTTAAGCTACCTTCGAAGCAAGGTGTAAAGGGTAAATCAATTCACCATAGTTCTTTGAATTCAAATTCTCGCCAATGTTCAAAATGTCATTTCTTTGGGCATAAAAGTGAAGGAGGACTTTTATGAGGATGTGTAACAGATTGCTAGTGATGAAGATAGAAGTGAGGTGAAATTGTATAGGGTGAGCAAGGTGAATCACTTGTTCGAAAAAGTTTAATTGCAATTCATGTTTAGTCCATATCAAGTATGATCATTGGTTTCGAATTGACATTTTTCACACCCATTGCACTCTCATGGCAAGGTGTGTATAGTTATTATTGATGGTGGTAGTGTGAGAATGTTGTGGCTACTGAAATGGTGGAGAAGTTGATGCTCTAGATGGAGGGGATCACCCTCAATGTTATAAGCTATCATGGCTTAAGATGGAAAATGAGGTAAAAGTCATTAAAAAGTGTTTGGTTCAGTTCATAATTGGTAAAATTTATTTAGATGAAATTTCTTGTGATGTTGTGCTTATGGATGCTTCTCATTTACTTCTTGGGAGACCTTAAGAATTTGATAGACATTAAACATGATTAGCAAGAGCATGTTGGGCAAACAACTGGAAGTCAGTCAGAGAGTCGGAGAATCGCAGTTATGTTCTAGTGGAAGCCCTTAGGCACTTGATTCTAGCGTATGCTCGACTCCTCTACCAATCACCACTGCGCGAGATGCGAAAGAGTGACCCATCTCTCTACGCCAACTGGCGGAGCAGCTCCTTGTGCTCCCTCGGTTAATGTATTAGGAATGTAGGCCTTTGCCAAGCCTTCGTCCCTACCCTTTCTGTAAAGGGCTTTTGGAGAGCCCAGTTGCTTCTCTGCGCTCGCAAATGCGTTGCCCTTTTCAAAAGTAACATTGTTATCCTCCCAACGCTACAGCAAGGGATTGAGCCGCCTTTTTTAGCTCAGCTACCTTGGTCTTTAGTTGGCAACTTCAGTGTCTTTGGCCTTCAAGAAAGCATTAAGCTCCAAGGGGCAGCATCAACCTTCTTCTAGACCCCATCCAAGGCCTTTCCCAGGTCTATCTTCTTTTCGTACGACCTACTATCAAGTAGGTTGACGAAGTCCACTACAAACCGTAGAGTAAGGAAAAGAAAGGCAGTCAGCATAAAGGAACTTAAAACGACAATTCAAGTGGAAAGAGTTCAATACTTACAGGAGACAGCACGTGGGTGCCATGTAATGATAGGAATAAGTTCCATCTTGAGAACATTTTTGTCTTTATAGCTTTTATCCCCTTTTTAGTAGCTTTTATTTCACTGCATTTCCTTTTATTTCCCTTAATTGGGACTTATTAGGTATTTCTAGATTTGTTTTTGTTCCTTTTAGTCTTTTGGGTGTATTAGTTGCTAGCAAGTAACTCCCCATATAAATACTCTATGTATTCCCCATTTGGGGATAAACTTGATTTTGAGATAATGGAATATTCTAGTTTTTCTCCAAATGTGTTTATGAGATATTCTTGGATCCATTTGGCGTGTAGGTTACGTTAAATTGGTATCAAAGCGGGTGACGCTCCAACTCGGTGTTTTAGTGTATCGGTGTAATTATCAAAAGCTTATTCTTCATCAAGATGGCTCCAAGAAAACCTAATCACAAAAATGAAGAAATTCAAGAATTGAGGCACGAAATAAACCAGGTCAACAAATGAGTTGACCAAAAATTTGGGGAACTTGTTTGTCTTTTTCCCCAACTAGCACCACCGCCTTTCTCTGAAATTGAGCCACCACGAACCTCCAATCGGAGGGCGGAAAAAAAACTCGGAATGGCGAAAGGACAACCCACCGACGAAGATCTTCTTAGCAAAATATCAAACGCCCTAGGCGCACAGGGCATTGCCGCTGATACGATCGGGCCTCACAGCGCCCTCATTTATCCTGCTATCCTCTAACCTCGAAAAACCTTGAGACAGTAACGATCGGAACTAAAAAGCCGCGGACGTCATCTATGCATAACAATCGCAACCTATGGGGTTATACCCTCGGCCAACGGATTTTTGACGATCGCGGCCTCCGACGGGGTAGATGAGACCACCCCCTTTCGCGGCCCAAGGGAATTATTCGTACCATGCGGATTTACAGGTGGATCCGAATTTCCCGAACCTTTTTTCGTGGCCAGGGGATTGGAGGGTACTTCCGCGCTTTGCTGTCTAATCAACTACTCCGCAACATGCGAGTTAGAAGAAGCAACCCCCACGACCAGAGCACAACTGTCGCACCCTTCAGCCATGATTCCACGGCCACGGTGATGGGAATAGGCCCCATCTTGAGGATATTTTTGTCTTTGTAGCTTTTATCCCCTTTTTAGTAGCTTTTATTTCATAATATTTCCTTTTATTTCCCTTAATTGGTGTCCAAGTTAGTTTAGGACTTATTAGGTATTTCTAGATTTGTTTTTCTTCCTTTTATTCTTTTGGGGGTATTACTTGGCTAGCAAGTAATACTCCACTTATAAATACTCTCTGTACTCCCCATTTGGGGAAATACTTGATTTTGTGATAATAAAATATTCTAGTTTTTCTCCAATTGTGTTTGTGAGATATTCTTGGATCCATTTGACGCGTAGTTTACGACATGCAACCTATCAACGGGAAGGCTAACGACTAGTCAGCTGAAGGACATGCTCCCCTCAAGAGACTAAGAGCTAGGTCTGGCTGCTTGGCAACTGATCCTTCAGTTTGGCCCCTTCCCTTTATTATTAGGGGCATCCACCGACGATGGAGTCGATATCTGAATAACAAGGTTGTTGTTTGCCTTGCTCTTCTTTGCAGGTTGGACCTTTGTCTTCTCAGGGGGAATCCCCCACTTGAACAGGTCAGAGGGACCCCTAACCCGCTTCCTTTTGCTCGATTGATCCTTTGGAGAAGTAGGACCAAGGGCACCCCCATCAGATTAAGGATCCACCTCTTCGGTGCCATCTTTTATTCGGAGGAAGTAGGAACAACTGTTGGCATGGTATTGATGTCAACGAACGGAAAGGAGCCCGAGATGCTGGCAGTTGAACGATCGTGTTCGACATATTCCTCTTTGACATCTTATTCCTGATCAACAAGGCGAGCAACAAAGGAAGTGGTGGTCAAGGTGTATTAGAGCGGAAGTGTAGCCGAGCTGGGATGATCGAAGACTGTTGAGCTTTATTCAACGACCAAGTTATGTTTGAAGCAACAAAGTTAATGCCTTTGGGGGTTGGCTCTTCTTGCGAAGATCTTCAAACAGAAGACGCATTTCAGGGTAATTACAAGAAGTGGGAACCAGAAAAAGCAAATTCAGCCAGAGAGATGTTTCAAATAGCAAGCTTGACCTATTTAATGGCCTCTCTTTGGGCATTTACACGAACCCGTGGGCCCTTTTAATAAATTAACCATTAACCCTCTCAAGAAAGACTTTCAAGTAATAGACTTTTTCATTGGTCAGACCCACATATAGAACTAACGAATATTTGGGATCCCTAGTTGGCTCCATAGAGTTCGTTGATCCTATTTACGCCATTGACGATCTCCCAATTGTTAGGATAACATTGGGCAGACAATGTAAACATATCGACAAAATTCAAGAAATAAGCGTAGAGAAACTAATTCTAACTTCAACCACAAACTGATAGAAGAGCCAGTGACCTTTGTTAATATTGTAATAGCCCAAGAGACTAGAGTACAACTCCACAATCACCCATGGAGGAATGTAACGTCTCCTAAATGTCTCCATGGTGCTTAA
Source organism: Sambucus nigra (assembly GCA_949130495.1). Lineage (NCBI taxonomy): Eukaryota > Viridiplantae > Streptophyta > Magnoliopsida > Dipsacales > Adoxaceae > Sambucus > Sambucus nigra. Next base: position 299,058 of record CASBWL010000642.1, on the reverse strand, counting down.
GTGGATAACGACTCCTAAATGTCTCCATGCAGAGGCGCAAATGAGCTCTAGAACTCTTGAAGGTGATTGAAAATGTCAAGTAATGAATCAAAGTGATGTTAATGGATTGATCGGTGGCTTGGAATAACTTCCAATGTAAATCTCTATCATTAATTAGCACACCCTCAAATGACGGTTGACACATGCAACCTCCCTTTGGGCATAAGGCGTGAGAATTACCAGCGCAACCTTGAAAAATTAGGGCAAATAGCGGGAGAAACCCTCTAAAGTTAACCAGGAAGATGAAATCATCAAATTGAAACATAAGTAACCACAGTGTTCTCCGACCATTAGCATTTATGGACAACCATCATTGTGAACAACCGTTGGCATCTGTGGACAACCACCACTGTGAACAACCGTTACCTGGATCCATATATAGGAGCTAGCAAACCTCTGCGACCCTCAACCACAGTATCCTCTGACCATTGGCATCTATAGACAACCACCATTGTGAACAACCGTTGCCTGGATCCATATATAAGAGCAAGCAAACCTCTGCTCCCTCAAACAACTCCAAAGATTTGCGGGCAATCATGAGGGATAATTTGATTACTTGTGAGGGGAGGACATGTGTTTGTTGATCTTGTTAAAGATCTAATACGAAATGATAAGGATAGCTTGTGAGGGTCGACCTGTTGAAATCTCGGAGTTTGATATGACCGAGAAGTCTGGATAGCTTCCTAGAGTCCTGCACAACTCAAGCTTCTTTATTTTTCTCCAAAATATGTAACCATCACCCCTAGAAAAAGGGGCATGTAACATTCTTTATTAGAACAAGATTAATAAGAGAAAAGCACCTCGTGAACTTAGGCACATTGCCGAACCACGTAAATATTGTTCTTCTGAGACTGTGCATATTTTATATTCTGCCCAATATTAATTGTGTTGGATACAACTAGTATGATTTTAACCGCAACACTAATGATTCACTAAGTGTTACCCTAACCGTAATAGCACAATTTAGTATCCTCGTATAAATATGTCTATCGCCGGACAAACTATACATATAAACACAACACGAAAGCAACAATCATTCGGAAAATCCTAGTGCGTCTATAGGGTCAATCAATAGGATGTCCCGCTCCAAATTGATTGCAAACAAACACATTAAAATGGGAGAAATCACTATGTGTCACACCACTAACCACATACCAAGATTACATGACAACCTCTTATGCTCCCTTTAGCATTGCGGTTGGCCTACTGCACGTAGATCAAGATATAAACCTATACATGGCCTGCATCATGGGCTCGGGGCGCACCCGATCTAACGAAACGATCTTATCACTTCCCCGCCGATAAATTCCCCCGGAGCCAAGGAGCCAACACATACCCTGGTATGTTTACACATATCATATAAAACATACAATTTCCAATATATATATATATCGGATTTTATCCGAATCTGAATCCGATTCATTTAGGATATGGATCATGCCTAAAATTCGATTACCCGTTTATTAAATGGAGCGGATTTTGATTCATATACTCCGATCCGTTAATAATTCGATCCGATTAATACTTTATATATATTTATATAATATAAATTATATAATATATTTTTAATTAATATATATTATAATAGTTATAATGTTATATAAAAAAATTCTCCCTTATATAAAAGGAAAAAGACACACACGGCTCCTAAGAGTTGAAAATTAAAATGTTGCAAATCAAATGGTCAAAAGTATATGTTTGATATATCATTATTTATTTTTTTAATGAAAATTATTATAAAAATAAAAAAAAAATAATCTGTCGGATAATCGGATCGGATCCGAATCCGTATAACATGAACGGATATGGATTTGGAACCCTAATAGATAATCCGACGGATAATCGGATCGAATCCGAATCCGTTTAACATAAACGGATATGGATTTGGATTTGCCTGATCATGTCCGAATTTGATCCGTTTACAGGCCTATCTCACCCTAATCATGTAAATTGGTTAAACGTCTCTTGAACTAACCTTAATCCCATATAATCGACCTCTACGTAAAAACATAGGATCAAAACCCTAATCTTTTAACTAAAACCCTTTGGGAACATCTTAGGCCAAAACTCTAATCCCCGAATCAAAACCTCAACAAAAGAAGGAAAATTCAGCCATACTCGATCGATTGACATTGAAAGACCCGATTGATCTGCTCAGTTCGCCGTCAAATAACGTAGTATTATAAAATCGAGCCGAAGACTTAACAAAATCAAATTTTCTCACATTAGATTGTAACTAAGGTCCATCTTAACCAATAATCAGTCCCAAAACACCCCAAACATCATCTCCAAGGGTTCCCTAAATTTGTTTCCTAACTTTATATAACCATTAACTAGATCAAATCCATCAAAATAAGGGTTGTCATCTATTTCAGCATGTATTAGATAGGGTTTCTTAATTACGAGATTAAACCATTTTAAAAAGGTTTAAATCATAAAAACATCAACCGAACCGTGTAAATCAGCATACTAAGATTAATCCTTACAACAATTCTAAACAATTCAAAACATTTAACATGATTTAAGCTAATGTAGTCCATGGTTTTGCATAAGTTCCAACCTAGCATATTACTAATCCCAAATTAAGTCAAATTAGCAATAAATCATAAACAAGTAACATATAATACGTAAAGCAAGCTATTGTTTGCCTGAGATCAAAAGATTAATCTTTTGTTAGGTTCCTCTTGTAGATTACTTCGCTCTCCCAAAATTTCCTTAAATTTCCTTTGCCAGGCTAAGGCTTGTCTTAAGTTTTGAATATTTTTTTAATCAGGAAAAAATATTTATTTAACTCTCTAATCCTGCAGGTCGCAGGTCTCCTATAGGCATAATTTAATACCTCTAAGTAAGCTCAAAACACTGCCCAAATGCGCCGAAAACTTGGCCCAAAAGGTTACCCAACCCCGGGCCCAATCAGACATATTAAAAACTTGTTCGGGCTTTTGTATCCATGGTCCAACGAAAATAACTTGGAGAATAATAATAAATCACGACGTTATTATTACACTAGTCGTTCACAAATAATTAAATTTCCCGAATTAAAATCTGTAGTATACATGTCACAATCATTCGATCAATTGTCATGCAATAACAACTACCATTGCACATAAGAAAAAATAATTCAAATTAAATTATCAATATTAGTCATATAGAAAATAAGGATATTACAGAGAAGGTCTGCCTTTCTCCCCTCTGCCTTTAGAGCTCTAGCAACAATGAAGACAAGTTGGAAGATATAGGCCACAACGCGAGCTCAATTGGCCGCTCAAAACATTTATTTACCCATGGCAAGGCTTTTTTTTTTTTTTTTTGCGAGCTTCAACGACAAACAACCAGTTCACCAATGTCTAGGAGGGGCCCGACCCCGATTTTGCATCTACAAATTGATTTTTGATAAGGAGGGGTCAAATCCGTCGCTATTGGAAATGGAAGAAAAAAAGATGGATGAGAAAGAAAAAAAGAAGAGATCGTGAGTTTGAGATCAGGGGAAAACGGTGAAGGGAGGGACTGGTTTTGGCCAAAGACGAGAGGATAAAAAGGAAGGAGAAGAGTTCATTAACAGCTAGAGATCGAAACGTTGAGGGAATCTTCGTTGGCTACCTGCACGTTTGACATAGAGGTGTGAACCCTTATCCCTCATGTCGCAGTTGCTACAGGTCTATTTCAACCCATAAGTGGGTTGGCCCAATGGGAAATTAGTAATTTGGGATATTGTATAGCAAAACCTAAGGATCGATTGACATTTAGAAATAAGTATATCTGAGCCAAAATTGTTAAAACAACCTAATTGGGCCAGAACTGCATGAAGCTTCACTCGACCCCAACTCATTGGTTTTATTTAGCTGGAAAATTTTATTGTCCCAAATATTTCATTTACTCGAATTACTCTGGGGGGGTGCAATAATATTGGGAAAGCCACGCACATGCACCATCTTTGACATCTAAATCTCCTAGACGATCTTTCTTTAAGAGAGGAAGTATGATGTGAATATGAAATACGAAGGCTCAATTTTAATATATCTTATTGGTATTCTTTTATTTTATTTTCCATTTTAATTATTAGTTAGTTGGGGGTGATTTTCCTTTGGAATATTTTTTGAGTGCTTCTTTAGTCTTTTTACTCTTCTTGGGTTTCTTGGCTAGAAAGCCCTAGCCTATAAATAAGGCCTATGGCCTGACATTATAATCACTTTACATTTGGATATTAGTGAGACTTTGTGCTTAGTTGCTATTTTTTTTTGTCATCGCCCTGTCATGTATTGACCAAATAAGTAAGCTCTAACCTTAAGGACATTATCTAAGAAAGTCCGAACGTATAGATATTCAACCCCCATACCAAAGTTATAACAAGTCCTGCTACTTATCCATCAATCTAACGAATTGCCACTAAAACATTAACGAATCCATTGAACATTAACGCGGACACAAAGCCACCACGGTGTAACCGTAAAAGATTCCCAAACGTCCCAATCCCCCATTATCTCCCAACTCTCAAGCGCCTACCATACTAAACTCCATGCATGGAATTGTAATCCAACAAGAAAACCCTTTTACAGTTAGTTTAATTGATTGTCAGGTGCCAATGGTATGTGATCCCTACCATACATTGTAATCATAGGGATATTCAATCATCCCTAAGTTGATGGTACCTCACAAGACTGCCATGCATACATCTAAGCCGTCCCCAAAATATATTTAAATGATAGATACTCTATCAACCCACCGACCAACCTATTAAGTCAACCTTGTAACCAACCTATTACAATATAGAGCACAAACCCAATTCACTTCCCAACATCTCACAATTCAATGCCGTAAACCAAATCATTAACCAGACAGATCTTTAAACCGACTCCACCAACCTATTATAATATCGAGAACTAAACTAACACCTTAACTAATCTACCCTAAGGTGTGTTCACGCACATAAAATCATAGAGGTTGAACCTACCAGGTTCACCAATGTTATTCCTAACCGACAACCTAGCTCCTTAAATTCCCCCGAAGTATGCCAAAGTGGCTTGATACACGCAAACCCTCCTTAACACACGTCCTTGAAAATCCAAAATATAAACCCTCCTTAATACATCCTTACTGGTCCAAAGGCTAGAAACTCAGATTTCTAAGAGAACCGAACCACCTCGGTTTAGGTGCACTTTTATGTGCTTCAAAGGCTAGAATTGCAATTTATTTATAATAGGAAGCAGAGAAAATAATCATACCGAGGGATCATCTCCCGCTTCCCTGTACGCTTTGTCCACTATGACATTTAGTTGCAAGAGCCAGTCAGCAACAGTTTGAACTAGTAGATCTGATTTTTTCCTGCACCAAAACGAGAAGTTTAGTTGGAGCAAAAGAGTCAAAATGGTGTAAAAGTAGATGATCTCACTTTTTGATTTTCTTTTTGATTTTCTGGATCAACATGTCTATTGCCTCTTCACAATAAAGCACCTGAAATTTATAAAAAACAAATAAATATAAAATTATCGTTTCAAACTGAAAAACAACAATTCAGAAATAGGATCTTACACATCCAGACTGGGCCACAGCAATGTTCGCTGTGAGCACAGTAATCTTTTGGCCTTCGTCGTCTAGAGGTGAAGCTATTTCTAATAAAAGAGAACAAAAATTCAAACATTATATTAATGAAGTTCAAATAAATTTAAAGACCAATAGTTTATATAATTAAATACCCGTGACGGGATCAATTGTCGTTTGTCTGGAATCCGCTGCAAGATAGACTCCTTTCCGACATTTTAGAGCAACAATACATGTTTCAGATCTGCAAGACATTGTTGAGATTTCTGCACAAAAAAAAAAAAATTAGAATGAAAAACAATCATCGAGTGTATCAATCGTAATAAAATAGAGATAAAAGGAAAAGATGTTTACTCGTGTGGTTGCTATGAGTGAAGTGGGAAGGGCAACAGGGCAACCTATAGTCGTCTGTTATTTGATATACAAGACTGCATACGTGTTATAGTTTCTAATATTAAAAGGAAAAGATGTCTACTTTTTGGTTGCTATGAGTGAAGTGGAAGGGCTGTGCAGGGTAACCTATAGTCCCGTCTTTTATTTGATATACAAGACTGCATACGTGTTATAGTTTCTAATATACATTATAATTATATTTTTATATACTAATGTGTCATTTGTTTGTTTAATATGAGAAGGGTACAAATTATTGTATGGTTATTTTTTGTTACTGAGTTTAGCCTGCAATTGACGGAAAATCCTCTTTTGGTCTGTTGTAACTTTTACTGCTAAACAAATGACCTTTTACTAATAATTTTAGAAATAGACAAAATATTTACAAAACAGGAAAAAATGAACTTTTAACAATGCAAAAAAATTAGCTTTACTTGTCATTTTGTACAAAATAATTAACTTATTTTTCATACAAAAAAATGAACTTTTACAAATGCAAATGCAAATGCAAATACATTAAACTTTTACTTAAGATTTGTAAGAATTATTTATTTATCTTGTGTATTACAGATGGTGAACTTTGACAAATGTAAAAAAAAATCTTAAGTACTAAAATTTTGCTCATTATTTTGTACCAAACATGTAATTTTTTTGAAAATTGAACTTTTACAAATGTGAAAAAATTATGTAAAAATATTGAAATTTTATTGTCATTTTGTCATTTATCTTAATATTAAACATTGTATTTGTCAAAAAATTAACAAAATTGTTCAGTTAAACGAGCTTGAGATTGTAAAGGAGCGCAAAACATATAATCGAAAATGAAATTTAACATTAAACAAACACGAGATTTGATTGTTTAATTCATCAAGAAATGAGCCGAGCTTGATTTTGACAATCTATCGAGTCGAACTCAAAACACTCGAGCTCGATTCGAGCTCGAGTCGAATTCGAACAAGCATTATAATAAATGAAATGAATATAAACAATGTGAAGCTGGGCTCGATTCAATTGCCGCCCTAATTTATAGCCAATGAAATTAGCATTTGGCTGTTTGTTTTATAGCCCCATAATTTAATTCATAATCATCACATGCAACACAAGGCAAATACTAGAAATTACTATTTATTATGACATTAATGGGTGGAAGGATAACAATGATAATAACAGAACTTTGCTTTATAGAAGGATATATTAGGAGAGGGGATTTGAGGGTAGTAGGATATATTAGGAGAGGGGATTTGAGGGTACTATTTTCTGAACAGGAAAGACCCAAAGGGCCTTTGAATGATAGGCATTGAGATGCATATGAACAAAGTCTAATTATTAAGTATCGTATCTCTCGTGATGTTGGTAAGAGGTGGGATGGATTCTTTCGAGGGACCTTTGGGTTCGGACTGTATGTTGGGTTAAACGGTTTTCCTTGATTTATATTGTCTTTCCATCACAGTCAGTGGAGGAATCCTCTAGTGGGCCCATTGTGGGGTCAGTATAGAGGAGTGCCCAAGAGAGGGCTTGAAGTAAGTGTCGGTGGTTCTCTTTGGACAAGAAAAATGAGCTCCGGGAGAGTGTTCATCGAGGTAGTTATCCGACAGATTTTGCCTATCTGAGTTTGACAGTGTCGAAAAAACTTTTACGAATAAAGAATCAATCATGAAAACCAAATAGGATACTATGGAAAAGGAATACGTAGACATTATGTCGGAAAAGCTCAAGATGAAATTTGATTTGGAAAGTTGTAAGTTGGGGGTCGAATATTTGGGTGAGAAACTCACCCTCGTTAACATGGACAACCAATTGTAACTTGTACGAGAAAATATGGCTTAAGATAAATACATTTGTAAATCAACCTAGGCATCCCGTGTGACGTGTGTGTTCCCTTACACATTCGTCGTTCCAAATAAACATTCATAAATTAAACTAAACATTCGTATATCAAACTAAAGCACCAATATAGTGTTGATATCATAATACGATACGATTTGAATACAAAACGGATTGTCAAGGGCGAATATAATAATATGATACAAATAGGATTGCGTAGAGTAAATTAATGTTTTGATATTTAATCTTCCTCTAAATCAATTAAAAGATCCTTTAAATTAGGGATGTCATTAAGAGTAGACTGGAACTCTTTAGAAGACTTTAATGCGTCTTCTTGGGTAGTTATATACTTTGGTGCATGCATAATAATAGACCAATTGTCATCGTTTATTCGAGTAGAATACCTTCTTTACGTTCAGAAATGTATAAATAAAAGGCTCGTCGACTATTCTATTTTTACTCTTCGTCTTTCATAATTTTACCATGATAAATTTGTAGGTAAGATCAACTTTACACGCATTTGTAATGTCCTCCATGTTCACCCAATCACAATATAATATGGTTTATGTAAAATATAAATAATTGAGTTCCAGTTTTTTTTGGAAGTCCCATAATAAATTAACAATGGCCTTTTGGATTTTATCTTTTTTTCTTGCAACATGGGTAGTAAAGAAAAAAAAATCCACTATTTTGTGTTAAATTTTTTCCCTCAAATGGACATAAAACGAAATCAAAACCACTGATGCGTAATTTTTTAAACTCTTTGGGACCTTTTGCTAGGCGTGCAAGCCTTGAAGAGACATGAACTCATCTCAAAAGTTGAATTTATTAATAATTTTGTATTAAGGCATGTTTCTACCTGGTCTAGACTCGTTGACTTTCAACCATGTGTATTCCCGATTCTCTTGTAATTCAGCATCAACTTGTTCATTGACTTAATCATAATGCAAATTATTTGTATCCGTAGGTTGGTGGTTTTGATGGTTGTGGACTCTATAAGCATCATCAATGAGGTCAGTCATAGGACGATGTGTTGGTAAATCATATACTAATTTCACTCGGCGAGGTTCCATCACGCGGTCAGGTACCGATAATTATTTCAAAACATAAGATACATTCTTTCACAATGGTATGTCCATATCTTATAGGGTTGTCAAATTTTCAACTTTAATAAAAGTAACTTAACATCATTTAAAGACTTATATTTTTCGTTCATACGCTAAGTGTACGGACATGAAATCTTGTTACTTTGCTCTTTAAATGATTATTAGATGTTCAATTACTCTCCCTCATCCACTCTTTTTACTGTGGTAAATCAATTACATAATATTCTAAATTTAACAACCCTACTTTTGGTCAACTCCTTAAAATAGTACTGCTCGGCATAGTCACCGTGAATGGATGGCGATGATCTAACGCATGTGGTTGGCGGAGGCACTAAGGAGGGGAATGATGAAGGATGTAGCATTTGTGATGGAATTTTGAAGGAGGCGACATTTGTGATGGTAAATATCGAGAGCGGGAATAGGATAAACCTTAAGAAGGAGGGTAGGGAAAACCTTGAGGAGGCATAGGAGCAAAAACTGAAATGAATAAGGACACAAGTCGATCGATTTTACTGGCCGAGTCTCCCTTGCTACTTTTAATCTCCAGAACATCGCAATCTATCTTGGAGTGACTTTCCTCTTTGCTCGAGATACGAATCTTGACCGGAGAAATATTGTCCACGGTAGGTATAATGTATTTTAATTTGGTTTTTGGCATATGTTATCCAACACCTCTTTTTCTCCCTTTTTTGTCAGTTTCGATGGTACAAGTCAGCTCATCATTTTTAATGTCATCGTAAGGTCCCAGATTGTAATGATAGCTAATGGTTTCGATTGATTTATGAGTCTTAGCCAAGTGGGTGGGAATTTATCATCATTGCCCCGTCAGGCATGCACGTACAAGTTGGTCGGTTATCGGTATCTGGACCATCCATTGTTCTACTTAACCATTCATTCATCAAATATTCATAGGATTTGAAGCCCAGTCTGTACGGACACAAATTTCTAATTGAGTCCTTTTTAGTTTTGGCTCAATTACGGACAAAAATATTTGAGTAGAATAGTGTTTTTGTGTATCCTTCAAGCCTATGACACGTAAAGTTGAAGGTGCAGCGACCAGCATTTCAAGTGTACATCAATTGTCGGTTTCTTGTGCCTCGTTTATGCGTAATCAACATCATTGTTCCCAGGTCTCCAAAAAGGTATGAATGCAATTATGTATATTTAGGACCTTGGATATTTTAATTGAGTGTACTTTATAAAATAGTTTTAACGACTTTTGTTTAATCAGAAAATATTATTTTAATTCTTTACATGAAAGTTTTGGGCTTAAATTAAAGAATTCTATTTTATGACAAGTCGTTTGAAAGAGACTTCTAACGAGTTTAACCATTTTAACACTGGATTATCGTTAGTAAAGTCGTTCGAATTAAAAAATCGTTTGAACGAAAATGTCGTTCGAACGAGTTTGGCGGGAGCAGTTTTTTTAGCAGTTTTTTTCACTTTTTCCACTTCTTTTCTCCATTAACTTTTGCCAGTTTTTATATGTGCGGGAACCAACATTTCTGAGATAACTTTTGACACATTTACAAATGATTTTTGTTTGTCTTTTGAGTAAATATTTTTGTTTATCTGGTTAAAAATTTCAAAAGAAACTCAAAAAGATTTTTTTTTTGTGTAGTTTAGTTTGACACACTTTATATGGCATATACTTATGTCTGCATCCCTTCCTTTTCGCTTCCATATGGATAGAACTTTTGGTTAAGATTGTCAATTCTTAAAATCTTCTTTGTCATGCATGCATGGAGTGGTTGGATTTTGTGTTGCTTAATGGATTCTATTTTTATATGCCTCTTTTCACACATGCACGAGCTCATTTGAAATTTAAATCTCACATGTATATTTCAGCTAAGTGAGATGTTATCCCATCAATTTAGTCATCTACATTTTGCTATGACTATGGAGGATTTGTACATGTAATAACCGTTTCCTGGATTTAAAAATAGAAAAATATGTTTATCCGGTGTAGTAGTTTATCAATGGAATCGGGCTGCGAAAGACAAAATTACTTTGCGTGAAAAGCCACCATTGAATTTTAGGTCTTAAAAACATGGCATTAAAAAGAATATTTGTTAAGTCCAAAATAGTTTAGTTAATATGTTCAAAAGAAAAAGGAAATTATGAGGAGTTTGGTTGGATTTATTACTAGTTAATCTTGTATTGTCATGACTCTATTGGTTTTGTAGAATCATCAAAATTCTAGACTTATGTGCGTTGTGTATGTTTGTTCATTGAGTTCAATTTATATTGTCACATGAGGCTATTATCTAAATGTGATAAAGTTTTGCAATAAAATGAGAACTCCGTGAACATATATTAAGTGATTAGGTCGAAATTTAATTGGTACTAGTGCACACCCCTACACTTCCATTTACCACATGTATTTGGACACTTTTTTTCCTTGCGAGTGTGAAAAGCTTAACGTATTTTGTGTCATGTGTGGTATTAGTAACTATGTATATGTGCGTGGGCGTTAGTGATATATATATATATATATATATGGTATTTTTTAGCCTTTGCCTTGCTTGCTAGTCCATCTATGATCTAATTCATAATTGGTATCTATTTTGTTGCGTGTTTTGTTTGATATCACATGCTTAGTATCTTATTTATCAAATTGGTATAATTTTTTCGCATCATAGTTGGTATCCATTAATATTTATAAGGATTAGTTATCTTATTGTTGCCCATATGCATTAATGTTCTTATCACCTTATGCACCATCTTGTTTACTTACTTTCCCATATTTATATCCCTTTATGATTTATGATGTTTTAGGGGGGGGGGGGGGGGGGGGGGGAATGGTACTTAGTTAAATTGGGATAAATGAGTATTTATTTAATTCTATCACCTTTATCTATTCCTGAACAAAAAGGGGGAGAATGATAGGGGGAGAAATGGTATTTAATCCTATTGTAATCGTATCTTAGTTTAGGAGATCTATCTCAAGGGGAGAGCACTATCGTCTTAGGTTGATCATATTTCGTAAAAGGGGAGAATAAATTTAGGGGGAGTATGTATTTTAATTGCATCTAATATTTTGATATTCCCTATGCGTTTAATGGTTTACTTAAGTGTGCAGGAATTTTTCTAGCGGCAACTTTATATCGACAAGATGTTCATCATTGGGTTTTGAGTCAAACTTGTATTTTTTATTTTTGGGTCGGAAGTTTTTGAGTCTAGTAGAGCTTGATGACCCTTTAGGATTTTGTTTTTGTTTTTGTCATGAAATAGTCAAAGGGGGAGATTTATAAGGACACAAATTTCCAATTGAGTCGTTTGTAGTTTTGGCTCAATTCCGGAAAAAAACCATTTGAGTTGTAGGATAGTGTTCTTGTGTATCCTTCAAGCCGATGACACGTAAAGTTGAAGACGTAGCGGCCAGCATTTCAAGTGTACATCAATTGCCGGTTTCTCGTGCCTCGTTTATGCATCATCAACATCATTGTTCCAAGGTCTCCAAAAAGGTATGAATGCAATTATGTATATTTAGGATCTTGGATATTATAATTGGTTGTACTTTATAAAATAGTTTTAACGACTTTTGTTTAATCAGAAAATATTATTTTAATTCTTTACATAAAAGTTTTGGCCCTAAATTAAAGAATTGTATTTTTTGACAAGTCGTTCGAACGAGATTCCCAAGTTGTTTGAACAAGACTTCTTACGAGTTTAACCATTTTAACACTGGATTATCGTTAGTAAAGTCGTTCGAATTAAAAAATCGTTCGAAAGAAAATGTCGTTCGAACGAGTTTGGCTGGAACAATTTTTTGGCAGTTTTTCCACTTTTTCCACTTCTTTTCCCCACTAACTTTTGCTAGTTTTTATATGTGCGGGAACCAACATTTCTGGGATAACTTTTGACACATTTTGAGAGAGAGAAATGCGAGAAAATTTCTAAAATCAAAAGTTCATTGTTTTGTGTTTTTGAAGACTTCATGAATTAACCTCTACCAAAAACACATACACCCATTTGTTTAAGTTTAATCCAAGTTCCTAGTGTTTTATATTCGCTTGGAGATTTTTGGCACCAGTTTTACTGTACTCCGTTGAAGAAAACAAGTTTGGGTTTTCTTCACCATCCATAAAAGGAGAAGGTTATTTTTGCTGCGGCATTCTCACATGGTGAAAGGCACCATGTGTGGTTGATGGTTGGCTAGCCTCTATTGGTGAACTCCAAGATTGCGATGGACGTCGTGGTTTTTCGCTAGGTGAAGGTGTATACAAGAAGGAAGCATCGAGGCTTGGATGGACACGAGTCGAGTTTTATCTTTTGCAAAAATCACCTAAAACGCGTGCTTAGGGTAAAAAGATAAAATTGGGTTTAATTCGCAATCTTGATTAAAATGGTGCATGCTTAATTATTTGGGTAAGTTTAGTTTAAGTTAATTTAATTCATGAATTAACATTAATTTGGTAAATTTTGGTTTGGCCTAATGTGCAAAAATGAATATTTATAGTTAGGCAAATTTCTAGGACTTGGGTTGAATTAATTTGGTTTAAGTGAAAATTTTATTTGTTATTTAATTTAATTTAACTTTGAGATTAGTTTATTAAAATTTGTTGTTTGTATGTGTTGTGTTGAACCATCCTCTCCTGCACTTTAGGAAATTCTTATTTATTTATTTTTAAATTAGGGGTCTAATATTCCAACATAGTCTGTGGATTTTTTTCCCTATCTTGTTTATTTTCTCCATATGGACCAACTTCTTGTCCATCGCCCCATTTTCTAGAAAGTTATTCCAATGATTAACTGGCATTTGAAATATTAAAGTAACTTTATCTCTGATAGTCAAAATGTCAAAATTCTATGATATGTTCTCAGCACTTCAACAATCGAGGAATGAACATTTTGCTTTGAATGACCATGTAATGAAAAATGCTTGCAGAGTTGGTAATAAATGTCATCCTTAATATCTTGTTCAACCGCCTATGATACCTCGACTAATTAAATACCGGGTAGCTACTCCTTTATTAAATTAATACAAAATGCCCAGTTGGTCCAGTTAATAGCATCACTGGCGAAAACATTTTTATGATTACTAACCACCTAGTATTTAAAAAGTAAGTTGTCAAATTTTAAGTTAAGTCTGGTTAACATGAAATAAAAGAATAAGGACAACATCAACATAAATCATTCACCATAACGAAAGTAAATAGGATAACCATCACATAATGTAAATAAGTCTGGAGGAAAACTCCTCACTACAATTCTACAAACTGAAATAAATAAACTGAATACTGAATCAATACATGCCAAGGTCTGAAAAACGGAAATGGGAATGTCTCTAATAGAATTTGGGCAACATGCCCTACAACTGAGGAATACTGAGTATGGAATCCAAATGATATAAGCGTTTAAAAGCAAATCCCTGTAGCTTCCACAAGCAGCTACAGCTCGTCATCTGTGTAAGAATCCTATGCATTGTGTCCTTGTGGCTGGGCACCTAATATGCTTTTACAAAAAACATAGAATTGGAAGCAAACGGGTTAGAGCCCGAATGTGGAGATATTTTAAAAACCTGCAAGTGCTTTAAAAACATTTAAAACAGTATATGCAAAATACATGTTAGGACGTGCTCTCACATGAGTTACTCACCTCTCGTCTAACTGTGCACTCTTAACATTCCTGTACCCATTCATGTGTTATCTCATAACTATCTAATTCTAAAGAGTTTTTAACACTACTATTCGGTTCACGTTTAATTTCCAACCTTAACAATTAAATAGAGAGTTCTACTTTAATTCTCGGATTCCCAATTATTAACAAAACCATTTATTGATATAAGTTCCCTTTTATCTTTTCATAACATTACCATAACTATACTCACAATTTAACATAGTAAATTCCTTCTCATATAACCGTATATTTTCACATCATAAATATACAATACAAGCACCCAAAGGCTAAGCTGCGGTGCACACATACTCTGCTATCCATCCCGGTACATCACGTACATTAGGATCACGCATTTCGAATCTCTCAGGAATCGTTCAGATAACAACATCACAAATAGTGGAGGCGAACACAGTCACATCACATGGCTCACGCACATACCTACGCTCCCACGATCATCAAACTTATTAATATCCCAATAAGTCCTTCTATGACCTATGTTCATCGAGGTAACCAATCTAAATCCGGGCAACACAAGGATAAGAAGGCCCTAAGCGAACGTAAACCTCCCGTGATAGCAAGTATGGTAGGTATGTCATACACATAAAATTATATACTAAGCATTCACACATCTTAGATATCTCGATATTAATAACGGTATACTCTATATCTTTATACCATTATTCCAAATTCATATATTTCAAGTATCCCGATAATATAGAAATTAAATTGTCGACACGTCTCACGTCGTAGTTTCTTAAACTTAAAACTTATCTCAAATAGACTATTAAGTTCCTATTATTCCCCCATATAACATCTTTACACCTAAGGTCTTTACTTCTGCCCCAAACCTTATTTCATCAAATTATTCAAATTTACACTATTAACCCTAATATTATCTCAATTATCGAATTTCATTAATTTAGAATAATTCCACAAATTGAATTCCAATTAAGGTCCAATCTCATAATCATGCCTACTGGTCTTCCTTAAGGTTAAGGGTATTCATAAGGTCTCCAATATTATCATTCAAGGATTAACACCATTAAAATTTAATTAGGGAAAAACTTTACTCATTCTGGGAAGGTCGATCGATCGACCTTTACCTTCGATCGATCGATGGTGGTCGATCGATCGACGGAAGAACATCGATCGATCGAACGCACCAGGTATGGTTACAGACTGCTTCGTTTTGCAGTTGCCAATTCGTCCCAAAACACCATTTACAAGCATGAAACTCTAAGATAAGGTTACAATATCATCATACTATCATCCTACAACAGTATTAACATTCGAAATCCCATAATTCATCATTCAAGGCTTTGTTTAGATCAAGATTTCATCAAAATTTCCAGATTTCTTCTTCATTCAAGAACATAACTAAACTTCTTCTAAACTCCATTTTTTAGATCATCAATGGTTCTGTATAGAACATGTAATTCGTCCAGTATATTACTACATGCAATCCCTAACATAATTCATAGCTTTTAACTTCCAATTTATGGGTCTAAATCATCTTCCAATATCAATTTCAAAAATTCCTAAACATGGAAAAGCATAGCTTGAATCAAATGAATTTAAACCACTTGCCTTAATCTTTCTCTGAATTTGGTGTTGAATCTTGAAAGCTGAGTTGTTCTTCCTCTCTCTTTCTGCAGAATTCTCTTCCCTCTCTCTCTCTCTACAAGTTTCTCTAAGGATGATGACAATGGAGGTGTGGTTGGTTTTTGGTAAGTTGGGACTATATCTCAACTTCTCCCGTAGCCCATATAGTCCCGTAGTGTAGTTAGTGGGTTTAGTGGATGGAGATTAAGTCAGATTTCTATTTCTAATTTTCGCACTTTTAATTCCCCAAAATACAAAATTACCAAAATACCCTTTTTGATGCCGGTATGGCCTAAAAATACTCCGGGACCCAAACTAAACTCCCGGCTAGTGTTTTCTGACTATTTCGACCCTTCCGGACGCGTTGGCGCACTCAAAATGACCGTACAGGTGATAAAAATAAAATTCACTTTTTAATTCAAATAGTTATATTCCTGACGCGACTGTTACGCGCGTCCCAACAAAGTTTCCCAAATTGCCGTATTTCAATCTCGTGATAATTTCAATATTACCAATATTCATATGTTGCCAAGTATACACATTATAATAAAATACTAACTCACATCTCGTTAGTATTTTTATCCGGATTAATTTCCAATTAATAAACATTTAATTCAATTAATCCCCAAAAATAAATATCACAGAAAATACGGGGTATTACATACTTCCCCCCTAATAACTGAATTTCGTCCCGAAATTCGGAACTAGAAAGTACCTGGTAAGAATAACTCTGGATAACGTTCGCGCATCTCATTCTCGCGCTCCCATGTGGACTCCTCGGCATTATGATGTCGCCACTGAACACGCACTAACAGAACTATTTTTTACCTCAGTTTCCGCTCACTTCGGTCCAGAATAGCAATCGGCCCCTCCTCGTAGGAGCTATCTGGCTGGAGATCAATGTCCTCCACAACAATGAGAGAATGAGCCAAATTATCTCTAAGATATTTCCTAAGCGAGGAAATATGAAATACATCGTGAATCCGATGTAAATGCTCCGGTAATCCAAGCCTATACGCAACCGGTCCAATCCGCTCAATAATAGGAAATGGTCCCACATATCTCGGTGCCAACTTCCCTTTCTTCCCGAAACGCATAATCTCCTTCATAGGAGATACTCTGAGCAAAACCTGGTCTCCCACTTGAATTCTCTGAAGAATCTCTTTGCATCAGCATAGCTCTTTTGCCTGTCCTGAGCTACCCGAATGCGACTCCGAATCAGTTCTATCCTTGCCGAAGTATCCTGAATCACTTCCGGCCCAAGTAGTTTGTTGTCCCCCACCTCTAACCAACATGACGGGGAACGACAAGGTCTACCGTATAACGCCTCAAATGGAGCCATGCCAATAGTGAACTGGTAGGAGTTGTTGTAAGCAAACTCTACCAGTGGGAGATACTGCTCCCATCCACCACCGAAATCAATGATACTCATCCGTAGCATGTCTTCCAACATCTGGTTTGTACGCTTCGTTTGCCCGTCGGTCTGCGGGTGATACGCCGTACTCAACCGCAATTCCGTGCCCATGGCCTCTTGAAAACTCTCCCAAAACCGTGAAACAAATATCTTGTCTCGGTCAGACACGATATTTAGGGGCACACCGTGAAGTCTCACAATCTCAGAAATAAAGAGCTGGGCATACTGTCCTGCAGTGTAGTCTGTCCTCACGGGTAGAAAATGAGCGACTTTGGTCAACCTATCCACTATTACCCAGTTGTCCGAAGGCAAAGGCAAGGATTAAGGTATACGAAGGCGAATGACCATCAAGCAAAAGCAAGGCCAGGTGGGCTTCCTTCCCTCCATGGTGGAGCTTCTCTGGGAAGGACTGGGACTCGAGATAGAGAAATAGCGGGGGGCTGCTGGCAGGTGACTAATCCGTGAATCTTTGCTTGCCATAAAGGCACGTCGAGAGACGTATATTGATAGCCGTCACCATTCATTATCGTTAGGCTAAGTGAAACTGGCTTAAACTATTTGACCGGGTTCAGGCAGAAATGGAAGACCTACACATCAGGGAGGCATCAGAGTTCTTGAAGTACCTGAAAAGGCCACACTGGTAGTTGTAGAGCTCAGGATGCCTAGAGCCGCACAACGAGTGGTTTCCAACCGCGCAAGGAGGTTGTTGGCAGATAGGATAGGCCAAGATCCGAACTTGACGTCCCAAGGAGTCTCTGTTCAGGTCAATGCGACTGCAATCGCCATGATTCCCAAACAAATCCGACCAATAAGTAAATAGGCCATGGACTTGGATCTACCAAATGATAAGAATGCCTCTGAGATTCAATCATAAACCACTTTGCCTTGTGGCAATTTCCTCTTCAAATCACATCAAGATGAACTTTGAAGGAGTAGGGAAGGCTACTCTGGGAATTCGGATTATGGTGGGGTCATAAGAGATGCATTCGCCATAGTTTCAGCATTACGGCAAACCTGTGTCAAATATATAGCGGATTTGGGCGCTCTAGCCAAAACGAATCCTATTTCGGACGACGACTTGGACTCGGAAGAATAGAGGACGAGACGGCTTACGTCTCGGCGGGATCCCCGCTTTGGAGAAAGCCAATTCTATAGAAAAGAAAAGATGTGGGATTCGCGTGGGATCAACTGCTCGTTTTCAATATAGAACTGGATAATCCAAAACTGCCTTTGCCTCTATCTCTACTTCTGGAGGGGGCTCAAGAACTGGCCTTCCTAACAAAAAGTCTGGTCTGTAGCGAACATAGTGAAATTTGAGTCCGGCTAAGAGTTCTTCCCCTCTATCTATTAGTAGGAGCTCTGCCCCGTCTGGAGGACGATTCAAAACCACTCAAGTGAACCTCCGGACCTCTTAAAACATGCCTCGTAAGGCCTTATAAATACTGAAAGAAGGGATGGAATGGAGGCCAGCACAGGCCCCGTATCTAGAATGGAAGTTCCTACAGTAGCAGAAGAAAACTATGCGAATAAGTCTCCCCTAAAGGCGGTGTCTTTCCCCTTGGTTGACTGGTGTTGATTGAAGGAAGAAAGCCCGTAAAGTAACAACATTTCAAAGTAGGAAATCCACAGTACTGGAAATTCTTCCTAGAAGGCCAAGGTGTAAGCGAGGAAAACCCTCCTGAGAACTTGAGGTAAACCGCCGATGGCATCATCAACACCTGGGTCACAATCCCCATTGTCATTGGACCGGGAAAGTCGAATCGCGAGCCTATATAATGTAATGAAGCAAATTCCATGAAGTAACAACTGGTATCTCCATTTTTCAACCACAGGACCCGAGATTTCTGTGTGGACACACTTGCGCGAATTCGGGTAACGGCTACAAGGGAGAAATCGAAAGGAAACTGTACCCGACCAGGGATGGACGTAAACTCGTAAGCTACCGAGGGTAGGGATAATCGTCCAGGTCTTATTGTGAAAGAAAAAAGCATAGATTCGCGTCGCCTACTTGCTGAAAGCACCACTCTGTGACGTAGGCAATCCCGTGATAAAGTCCATGGATATGCTCTCCCACATCCACATCGGAATCTCCAACGGCTGTAGCAGTCCTGCCGGTCTCTGATGATCCACTTTTACGAGCTGACAAGTGGCGCATTTTGAAACAAACTCGGCAATATCTCTCTTCATCCCGCTCCACCAATACTGACGTCTCATGTCTTGGTACATTTTGTCCCCTCCGGAATGTACCGCGAACCGTGAACTGTGCGACTCTGCCATCACCTCATGCCGCAATTCCTCCCCTTCCGGAACCACCAATCTCCCATTGAAGCGTAATCCCCCGTTTGAGCTAACGGTATAGGATTCGGCTCCCTCTGCTAATAATCGAACTATCTGCTCCTGACAGAATGAGTCGTTTGCCTGTGCCCTCACTACCTTCGTGACAATCTGCGGTGTAACAGTCATCACAAACATGAATGATCGGGCCACTGCATCCTGGTGTCCCAATTCCTTCCACTTTGCCTTCCACACTTCCGCTACCTCATCTACAGGTCTACAGCTCAACGCGTCTGCTACTACGTTAGCCTTCCCCGGGTGATACTGGATATCGAACTGATAATCTTTCACGAATTCAAGCCACCTTCGTTGCCGCATATTCAACGCCTTCTGCGTGAATAGGTACTGTAGGGACTTATGATCCGTGAACAATCGAAACTTCTCCCCCAAAAGGTAATGTCTCCAAATACGAAGGGCAAATACCACTGCCGCTAACTCCAAGTCATGGGTAGGATAATTCTTCTCATGAGGCTTAAGCTTACGGGAAGCATAAGCTATGGCCTGACTCTCCTGCTGCAGTACTCTTCCAAGTCCTTGTAAGGACGCATCGGTGTAAACAAGATACTCAACTCCCGGTCTCGGCAATGCTAACACAGGTGCTGAGGTTAACTTGTCCTTCAACTCATCAAATGCCAACTGACATGCATCACTCCAAATGAACGGCACACCTTTTCGAGTTAGATGTGTCATGGGACCTGCTATCTTCGAAAATCCCCGAATGAACCTCCTGTAGTATCCTGCTAGGCCCAAGAAACTACGGATCTCCGTCAGTGTCGTGGGCTGTCCCCACTCCCTCACCGCGGATACCTTCCCCGGATCAACCTATATTCCCCGGTCGGAAATAATATGTCCCAAAAACTGAACCTCCTTCAGCCAAAACCCGCACTTCTCATATTTTGCATACAACTCATTCTGGCGCAGTGTCTGCAAAACTTGCCTCAAGTGCTCGGCGTGCTCGTCCTCTGTCTGGGAGTAAACCAATATATCATCGATGAAGAAAATGACAAACTGATCTAGGAAATCCCTGAACACCCTATTCATCAAGTCCATAAATGCTGCTGGAGCGTTGGTCAAACCAAATGGCATAACTCGAAACTCATAAGAACCATATCTCGATAAGAACGCAGTCTTCGAGACGTCCTCCTCCCTGATACGCAACTGATGGTAACCAGATCGCAAATCAATCTTTGAGAAGCAAGAAGCTCCTCTCAACTGGTCGAATAGGTCATCGATTCGAGGCAACGGATACTTATTCCGTATCGTGACCTTGTTTAACTCCCGATAGTCCACACACAATCTCAGTGAACCATCTATCTTCTTCACGAACAACACAGGGGCACCCCACGGTGAAGTACTCCTCCGAATAAACCCCTGACCTAACAACTGCTCAATCTGATCCCGTAACTCCCTCATCTCAGCTGGAGCCATACGGTACGGTGCTCGTGCTATAGGTCTCGTATCTGGCAGTAAATCTATCACAAAGTCTATCTCTCGACTGGGGGTAGGCCTGGTATCTCCTGAAACACATCAGAATACTCCCTGACAACTGGGATCGAATCTAAAGGAATCACAACCTCCTTAGAGGTATCCTCCTCTAGGTAATACAAATGAGCGGTCGAGCCTCCCTCTGGGCGAGGCATCGCCACTACAAACATCTCTTGCCCCGGAATGGCAAAAACAATGCTCCCACCGAAGCAATCAATCATGGCTCTATAATCAGCGAGCCAATCCATACCGATAATCACATCGTGAACATGCATATCTAATACCAACATGTCCGCAGGTAATACCAAACCACCAATCTCTACCCCCACTCCCCGACATATGAAGAATATAAGTGACCCATTCCCTAATGGTGAGTCGACACACGTCACTGTGCTCTCCGCGGTGGCTAACAACCCTAACGCCTTCGCGAAATGTGTAGCTATAAAACAATGAGTAGCCCCCGTATCAAACAATACCCGACCCATAGTGCCATGAATAGGAAACGTACCCTCAATCGCGGGCGGTGCCTGTGGGACTGCTGCCTGGTGGACGTTATAGACACGTCCATACTGTAGCTGCCCCTGCTGAGCTGGGACTGCTGGAATGGGTGGCAATGCTGCCATCTGTAGCGGTGCGGGGAGAGCGACGGGAAACATAGGCCTCTGCGGCTCCTGGCGAGCTCCCTGCTGCAGCTGTGGGGCCCTGCTCTTATCAGGACAGTCCTGGCGTTTATGGCCAGTCTTGCCACAAATGAAACACTTCCCTGGGAAGTTCCCTCCTCTCTGCCCCTGCTGTCCCCGGCCCTGGTGGCCGTTACCGTTCCTCCCTTGGCCCTGCTGGCCCTGCTGAAACTGCTGCCCATTCTGTTGGCCCTGATGGCCGTTTGGACCCTGATGGCCCTGACGGAAACCTCCCTGTCCGTGCCTGTAATTTCCTGATCTGAACCTCTTCTGATCCCCCTGCTGGGAACCCTGCTCACTCTGTCTCTGCCCCTGAACAGATTGTGCCCCACCGGCACCATGTCCTCCAGTCCTGCCCTGATGGCTAGACTCTCCCGATCTCTTGCCCTCAGCCATATGAAAGCGGTGATCCTGGCAATGGAGCAATGCAGCGTTAACCACATCAGAATAAGTGGCCAACGAAAGGTTCCCTAACAGATGCTGACGGATCCTCCATGTCAACCCGTCGGTGAATTTCTCAATCTTCTTCTTTTCTGTCGGTATCTCATCCGGAACGATATTCAACAGATTAGTGAACTCGGCCTCATACTCGGCCACGGTCTTACCCTCCTGCTTCAGACTCATCAATTTCCTCCTCATTTCCGTATGAACAGCTGGCGGAAAGTACTTGCGGTCGAACCGCACCCAGAACTCCTGAATAGTGAGAGTATCACTCTCCTCTACGGTGGTAATAGACTCCCACCACTGCAGTGCAGACCCAACTAGCTTGAAAGTAGCTAGCACCTGCTTCTGAACATCCGTGCACTCATACATCCTCAAGTGCCGCTGTATATCCTTCCTCCACTGGCTCGAGACTACCACATCTGAGCTACCTGCAAACTCTGGCGGATGCGCTTTCTGGAAAGCGTCACGTACACGTTCCCAAGCAGACGGGAATGCATTTGCCTGTACTGGCGCGGCAACCGGCGCCTGAGGTGGTGCCTGCTGAACTACGGCAAGTGCGGCATTTACCGCTTGGGCTACTATGGCTACAACCTCAGCGGCGTTCATCGTGCCCTGAACTGGTGTGGGCTGTGGTTCTGGCGTTGCATTCCTGGGAACCCGTGGTGCACGTCGTGGAGGCATTCTGAAATAAGTATAAAGTCTATAAGTTCGCAGTTATAACTTAAAATAGCTGAAGAACGTAGCATATACAAAAGAATACAACAATCCTAAAATATAGGGCTCTACATCAAAGAAAGCTCAGCGGAAACATAATAAGCCGTTCAGATCCTAAAGGACACTAGAACCTGATGCTCTGATACCACCTGTGACACCACGACTAATTAAATACCGGGTAGCTACTCCTTTATTAAATTAATACAAAATGCCCAGTTGGTCCAGTTAATAGCATCACTGGCGAAAACATTTTTATGATTACTAACCACCTAGTATTTAAAAAGTAAGTTGCCAAATTTTAAGTTAAGTCTGGTTAACATGCAATAAAAGAATAAGGACAACATCAACATAACTCATTCACCATAACGAAAGTAAATAGGATTAACCATCACATAATGTAAATAAGTCTGGAGGAAAACTCCACACTATA
Organism: Sambucus nigra; assembly: GCA_949130495.1. Classification (NCBI taxonomy): domain Eukaryota; kingdom Viridiplantae; phylum Streptophyta; class Magnoliopsida; order Dipsacales; family Adoxaceae; genus Sambucus; species Sambucus nigra. Next base: position 275,436 of record CASBWL010000642.1, on the reverse strand, counting down.
ATTCCACAAACTGAAATAAATAAACTGAATACTGAATCAATACATGCCAAGGTCTGAAAAACGGAAATGGGAATGTCTCTAATAGAATTTGGGCAACATGCCCTACAACTGAGGAATACTGAGTATGGAATCCAAATGATATAAGCGTCTAAAAGCAAATCCCTGTAGCTTTCACAAGCAGCTACAGCTCGTCATCTGAGTGAGAATCCTATGCATGGTGTCCTTGTGGCTGGGCACCTAAAATGGTTTTACAAAAAAAATAGAATTGGAAGCAAACGGGTCAGAGCCCGAATGTGGAGATATTTTAAAAACCTGCAAGTGCTTTAAAAACATTTAAAACAGTATATGCAAAATACATGTTAGGACGTGCTCTCACATGAGTTACTCACCTCTCGTCTAACTGTGCACTCCTAACGTTCCTGTACACATTCATGTGTTATCTCATAACTATCTAATTCTAAAGAGTTTCTAACACTACTACTCGGTTCACGTTTAATTTCCAACCTTAACAATTAAATAGAGAGTTCTACTTTAATTCTCGGATTTCCAATTATTAACAAAACCATTTATTAATATAAGTTCCCTTTTATCTTTTCATAACATTACCATAACTATACTCACAATTTAACATAGTAAATTCCTTCTCATATAACCGTATATTTTCACATCATAAATATACAATACAAGCACCCAAAGGCTAAGCTGCGGTGCACACAGACTCTGCTATCCATCCCGGTACATCACGTACATTAGGATCACGCATTCCGAATCTCTCAGGAATCGTTCAGATAACAACATCACAAATAGTGGAGGCGAACACAGTCACATCACATGGGTCACGCACATACCTACGCTCCCACGATCAGCAAACTTATTAATATCCCAATAAGTCCTTTTATGACCTATGTTCATCGAGGTAACCAATCTAAATCCGGGCAACACAAGGATAAGAAGGCCCTAAGCGAACGTAAACCTCCCGTGATAGCAAGTATGGTAGGTATGTCATACACATAAAATTATATACTAAGCATTCACACATCTTAGATATCTCGATATTAATAACGGTATACTCTACATCTTTATACCATTATTCCAAATTCATATATTTCAAGTATCCCGATAATATAGAAATTAAATTGTCGACACGTCTCACGTCGTAGTTTCTTAAACTTAAAACTTATCTCAAATAGACTATTAAGTTCCTATTATTCCCCCATATAACATCTTTACACCTAAGGTCTTTACTTCTGCCCCAAACCTTATTTCATCAAATTATTCAAATTTACACTATTAACCCAAATATTATCTCAATTATCGAATTTCATTAATTTAGAATAATTCCACAAATTGAATTCCAATTAAGGTCCAATCTCATAATCATGCCTACTGGTCTTCCTTAAGGTTAAGGGTATTCATAAGGCCAATATTATCATTCAAGGATTAACACCATTAAAATTTAATTAAGGAAAAACTTTACTCATTCTGGGAAGGTCGATCGATCGACCTTTACCTTCGATCGATCGATGGTGGTCGATCGATCGACGGAAGAACATCGATCGATCGAACGCACCAGGTATGGTTACTGACTGCTTCGTTTTGCAGTTGCCAATTCGTCCCAAAACACCATTTACAAGCATGAAACTTTAAGATAAGGTTACAATATCATCATACTATCATCCTACAACAGTATTAACATTCGAAATCCCATAATTCATCATTCAAGGCTTTGTTTAGATCAAGATTTCATCAAAATTTCCAGATTTCTTCTTCATTCAAGAACATAACTAAACTTCTTCTAAACTCCATTTTTTAGATCATCAATGGTTCTGTATAGAACATGTAATTCGTCCAGTATATTACTACATGCAATCCCTAACATAATTCATAGCTTTTAACTTCCAATTTATGGGTCTAAATCATCTTCCAATATCAATTTCGAAATTCCTAAACATGGAAAAGCATAGCTTGAATCAAATGAATTTAAACCACTTGCCTTAATCTTTCTCTGAATTTGGTGTTGAATCTTGAAAGCTGAGTTGTTCTTCCTCTCTCTTTCTGCAGAATTCTCTTCCCTCTCTCTCTCTCTACAAGTTTCTCTAAGGATGATGACAATGGAGGTGTGGTTGGTTTTTGGTAAATTGGGACTATATCTCAACTTTTCCCGTAGCCCATATAGTCCCTTAGTGTAGTTAGTGGGTTTAGTGGATGGAGATTAAGTCAGATTTCTATTTCTAATTTTCGTCACTTTTAATTCCCAAAAATACAAAATTACCAAAATACCCTTTTTGATGCCGGTATGGCCTAAAAATATCTCGGGACCCAAACTAAACTCCCGGCTAGTGTTTTCTGACTATTTCGACCCTTCCGGACGCGTTGGCGCACTCAAAATGACCATACGGGTGATAAAAATAAAATTCACTTTTTAATTCAAATAGTTATATTTCTGACGCGACTGTCATGCGCGTCCCAACAAAGTTTCCCAAATTGCTGTATTTCAATCTCGTGACAATTTCAATATTACCAATATTCATATGTTGCCAAGTATACACATTATAATAAAATACTAACTCACATCTCGTTAATATTTTTATCCGGATTAATTTCCAATTAATAAACATTTAATTCAATTAATTCCCAAAAATAAATATCACAGAAAATACGGGGTATTACACCGCGTTCCAGTTATTTTTTTCCCTGACTCCCACATTCATTTTCCCGAATGACAAATGATGGGATTTAAATATCTGGAGGTCATTTTTATCTCCCCCGGGATTATTCCTGAGAAGTAAGAACCCAATGGGCTTCTTCTCATTTTCTCGATAGGTGTCGAGAGCGATGGGTGGGGCAACAACTGGGGTTTGTTTCCTACTCGTTTAAGTAGTAGTGTAATGAACCAATTGTGGAGTAAAGAATTGGTCACCATGTGGTGATGAGAATTATTCTTGGGGTGCAAGAGATGAGAATCATAATTGGGGTGTCACCTCAGCACTTGGTAGGTTTTGTCGATTACCGATCGACATTATCTATGAACAAGTAAATAATAAGCGACGAAATAATTATGCTAATTTGAAATTATAACTAACTAATTATGTTTATGAATATATATGTATAACTTCTCATAATAAGGCTTTAAAATATGTTGAGTGTGTCTGATCTCCATACATTCGGTATTACTTATTAAAAACCTATAGATTTTTGTACATAGCCAACTAAGAGGAAGCGTACATATAATAGATTTATAGATTTCCGTGACATGAACTCAGAATCCCATTTTATTCGACTTATCATAAATATTCAATTTAACATGCATATGACAACAAACCTGTGATACGTTTACCACCGAGTAAACCAGCAATGACTCAAATAGCAACGCAAACAATTGCAATATTTAAGGCACACGAAATTTACATGGAAAAACTCCTCAACCAAGTAGTTTTATTACTCGAAAAATACAATGGGATCTCTATAAAATCGTCTAGGTTTCTCTCCTCCTAGATATGCAGGCTATCATGGTATTAAATACAAGATAATGGTGCAGTTGACAACTCCAACTGCTATAATAGGTGTTAAGAAACTATGCTACCAGCTTTTCCTATGAGAACTGCTCCAGGTAACTGCTATACTGCCTTGTGAACAGGTGGCTTGAGAAGTTACCAGGTGGTTACCCTTGATTTTAAAATTAAACCTGTAATACCTCGTATTTTTATGCAATATTAATTTGGAGATTTATTAAATTTAATGTGAGTTATTAATTTAATGTAAATTCGAAAATTAATCACTTTATAATTATTAACGTGATGAGAGTTAGTAATTATGAGAAATTTGTTGAATATTACTAATGAGCAAAGTAATATAATATTGGTTCTATTAAATGTCAGGAGTGAATAAAATGACAATTTTGAAAATTCGAGTCGGGACGCGCCCGTGTCGCGTCGGGACTAAATATTGATTAAAAAAAGTGAATATATTATAAGTTGCTCGTATGGTCGTTTTGAGTGCCCCAAAGTGTCCGGAAGGATCGAGATGGTCCGAAAAGTGTACCCGGGGGTTTAGTTTGGATCTCGGGGCGTTTTTAGGCTTAATTCGTACCCCGGGAGGGCATTTTGGTCATTTTGTAATTTTGGGTAATTAAACCCACAAAATTTCAAGGGTTATATCAGATGTCTAAGGTTAAAACAACCAAAGACAAGTGACGGCCATAGGAGAGGCAAGGAGAGAGCTTTCAAAGCAAATTCTAGATCGAAACCGCCACCACCACCAACGTGTAGATCGCGCGACGTGGAACGCAACCACACCAAATTCGTCATCAAATCAGAACTTTGAAATTTCCAGGCAAGTATTTATCTTGCTTATTTTCGTTAATGCATCGTTCATGTTAGTCTAGGGTGATTAGGATGGGTTTGGTAGAAGAAAATCCATGTTGGAGATAAGAAAATCGCATGTAGTAATGATTTGAATGATAATCTGGAAACCCCTTCACATGTAGAGTCTTAACCACGAATTTATGATGAATTAGGAATAGAAATTTCTGGAAAAAGACTGATTGCAATCATGTTAAAGAAATTCTAGGGTTCTTGAGATTTATAGGAGTTTTGGCCTATTAATCTATGGTTATTGATGGAAAATTGCATGCTTTACGTTGAAGATGTATAATATGGTTTTATACTGTTTGTAGTACGAATTTTAGGGAGTTTGGGTGTGAAAAATATGGATTTGATTGAGGTTAGATTATGAAACCTGTAACTGTTAATCTGCAGAATTCGTATACCTGTTTGATCGATCGATCGAACCAAGGGTGTCGATCGATCGAGCCCCTGCCCTCGATCGATCGACCCCTTCTGGCAGACTCACATTTCCCCTTTTGAAAATAGTTAAATTCAAATTAAATGAGTAGAAATATTTGGGCATCCTTATTAAAATAATTTGGAAGGTAAAGGAGACCAGTAGGACTTGTAAATAATTATGAGACCTTTAATGTAAGACGAGATGTACATTTTTGGGATATTTACATATAAGGGATGAGGAAATTATGCATTAAAGCGAGAGACACGTAAAATAATTACGTTGGAAAAATAGATGAGTACCTACTGAATTCTACACTTGTGAGGATAGAGTCCATGAGTGTTATCCCTCAAATTAAAGTAAGAGACGAACCGTATAAGTGATAATTAAATAATGAGAAATGAGGATAAATGTTATAATTATGGGTGATGAGATGAACTTAAATTGGATATGATGAAAGTAGTGTATTTATATGACTCTGTTTATGCATATACTTTATACGTGTGAAAATCATGCCCGCGCTTCTTACTATCCCTGAGGTTACTGCACTGGGACGGTCTTATCTCGATGTGCCTTTATGGGGGATATTGACTCGTACCCTAGAAGATAGATATACTTGGTACAGGCTATCTGATCGATGGTCAGACGGTCCTAAGAGACGTGAGGGTATGTACTGACCTCTTAGAGACTTGGAATCTATGCTTCGCCTCAATATTGTTTGTGTATGTATTAATACAGTTCGAGAGTGATTCCGAACGTGTATTGCCCTTAGTACGAGTGATACGGGGACTGGATAGCAGAGTATGCCCGCACCATAATTTTTATGTGAGGTGCTGTTAGAATATATATATATTATACGAGTATTTAATATATATATGAAATTCTGAAATTTGGAACTGCCTACTGTGTTATGGTAAGTAAGATATGAATAATGATTTCAATTGAGAAATACCTGTTTCGAAAGTATAGTATATTTTTGGAAAACTTTATTAATAAATAAAGTTAAAATGAGAACTTTGTCACTAAATGAAATTTACTTCTTAAACAGTTGAATTGTTTAGTTTAAACCTAACGAGTAACCTAAGATAAGATGAGTTAAACCGTTGGGAAGGTTAGTGCGATAGGTGTGTGCGCATTAGAAGAGAGGTGAGAATTTCTCAAGAGAGTGTCGCACTAATATGTTGTTGCATTGGCATGTAAACATTTTAAATACTTGCTAAACAAATTTTAAATCATTTACACTATCGGGCTCTGACTCGTTTCTATTTCCCTTTCTCTCTTGTATATATATATGTATATATTACAGGTGCCCAGCCACAGGGGCGTCTTGCATAGGATCCTTTGGAAGGAACGCGCTGCAGCTTATGTGGGAGTTGCAGGCCTCTTGCTAGACGACTTCATTTATTTGATTCCACTCCTAGCTTATTTATTCAGTTGGGCATGTGTCGCCCTTTCCATTATTCAGTTGTTTTATTGGACATTGTGATTCAGTTATTTCTAGTATTGTCACTTTGGGATTTATTACTGTCTGGATATTTTACTTTAAGTTTTAATGTTGGGATTTAGTTGTTGAATGTTTAAATTATTTGGATTATATGTTCCAGGATAATTGTGGTGTGATTCTTTAATATTGAATTATGTAAAATTTTAAATCATTGGTTATAAATAGAATTTGGAAAGTATTGTCTAAAAAAAAAGGTTTTGACACTTAGCTTAATTAATTAGGATGTTTAAATTGGAAAAGTTATTTTTACGACAGTGATGCTAAGAATGAAACAACTATTCACCTTGATTTTAATTTAATAAAGGAGTGATCGCCCGGTATTTAATTAGGCGGGGTGTCACAGGTGGTATCAGAGCATCAGGTTCTAGTGTCCTTAGGATCTGTACGGCTTATTTCGCTTTCAACTTTTACATTTTTGCTATAGAGCCCTATTTTAGGATTGTTGTATTCTTGCTTTTATGTTTACGTTTTCAGCTATTTGAGATTTTATAATAACTGCATACTAATACATTTCTTCACGTTTCAGATGCCTCCTAGACGTGCACCAAAGGATAGGCGTGCCCGAGCCGAGTAGCCAGCAGCTCCGGCTCAGGGTACGATGAATGCTAATGAGGTAGCCGCTATTGTTGCTCAGGCGGTGAATGCCGCGTTAGCGGTGGTACAACAAGCTCCACCCCAGATTCAGGAAGTGGCGCCAGTACCTGCACAACTTCCATCTGCATGGGAGCGGGTTAGGGATGCCTTTCAGAAGGCGTATCCCCCTGAGTTCTCGGGTAGTTCAGATATCATTATCGTCAGCCAATGGAAGAAAGATATCCAGCGGCATCTTCGTATGTATGAGTGCACAGACGTGCAGAAACAGTTGTTGGCTTCCTTTAAGCTAGTGGGGGCCGCTCTGCAGTGGTAGGAATCCACCACCACCTTGGAGGAGAGGGATACTATCCCGATTCAGGTATTCTGGGAGCGGTTTGACCTCAAGTACTTTCCATCCGCCGTGCAGACTGAGATGAAGCGAAAACTACTGAACTTGAAACAGGAGAATTCTACCGTTGCTGAGTATAAGGGGGAGTTCATAAGACTTCTCACCATAGTACCAGATGAGGCACCCACTGAGAGTAAGAAGATAATGTTGTTTGTAGACGGTTTAGCTTGGAGGATTTGTCAGCATCTTATAGGGAATTTGTCTCTGAGTACCTTCACAGATGTACTCAATGCTGCCTTACTACACTGCCAGGATCACCGCTTCCATCTGCAGGGAAGCAAACGAATAGGAGAGTCCGACCAGCAGGGCAGGACAGGGGGTAGTGGCGCTAGTGGAGCACCGACATCCCAGGGACAGACTCGTCAGCATGAGCAGAGTTCCCATCAGGGGGACCCTGCCAAGCGCTTCCGATCAGGTGATTCCAGGCAGGGATTTGGGGGTTATAGGCAGGGCCAACCTAATCAGCAGGGCCAGCAAGGCCAACACCGACAGCAGCAGGGCCAACAGGGCCAGTGGCGGAGTGGTAACGGCCAACAGGGCCGTGGTCAGCATGGTCAGAGGGGAGGAAATTTTAAAGGCCGATGTTTCGGGTGCGACAAGAATGGCCATAGGCGCCAGGATTGTCCAGAGGGAGAGAGGCCCCACAGCAGCAGGGTGCCCGTAATGAGCCACAGAGGCCACTTTTTCCAGCTGCCCTCCCAGCACCAGCCCAGGTACCAGCCCTACTAGCCATTCCAGCAGCTCCAGTGCAGCAGGGGCAGTTACAGTATGGACGTGTCTATAACGTCCACCAGGCAGCAGCTCCGCAGGCACCACCCGCGATTGAGGGTATGTTTCCTATCCATGGTACTATGGGTCGAGTTTTGTTTGATACTGGGGCGACGCATTGTTTTATAGCTACGCATTTTGCGAAGACCTTAGGGTTATTAGCCACAGCAGAGAGCACTGTGACGTGTGTAGACTCACCACTGGGAAATGGTTCACTTATTTTCTTTACATGCCAGGGTGTGGGGGTAGAGATTGGTAGCTTGGTATTACCTGCAGATATGTTAGTCTTAGATATGCATGAGCATTATGTTACTATCGGAAATTTGGAACTGCCTACTGTGTTATGGTAAGTAAGAGATGAATAATGATTTCAATTGAGAAATACTTGTTTCGAAAGTATAGTATATTTCTGAAAAACTTTATTAATAAATAAAGTTAAAATGAGAGCTTTGTCACTAAATGAAATTTACTTCTTAAACAGTTGAATTGTTTAGTTTAAACCTTACGAGTAACCTAAGATAAGATGAGTTTAACCGTTGGGAAGGTTAGTGCGATAGGTGTGCGCATTAGAAGAGATGTGAGAATTTCTCAAGAGAGTGTCGCACTAATATGTTGTTGCATTGGCCTGTAAACATTTTAAATACTTGCTAAACAAATTTTAAATCATTTACACTATCGGGCTCTGACCCGTTTCTATTTTTCTTTCTCTCTTCTTTATATATATGTATATATTACAGGTGCCCAGCCACAGGGGCGTCTTGCATAGGATCCTTTGAAAGGAACGCGCTGCAGCTTATGTGGGAGTTGCAGGCCTCTTGCTAGACAACTTCATTTATTTGATTCCACTCATAGCTTATTTATTCAATTGGGCATGTGTCGCCCTTTCCATTATTCAGTTGTTTTATTGGACATTGTGATTCAGTTATTTCTTGTATTGTCACTTTGGGATTTATTACTGTCTGGATGTTTCATTTTAAGTTTTAATGTTGGGATTTAGTTGTTGAATGTTTAAATTATTTGGATTATATGTTCCAGGATAATTGTGATGTGATTCTTTAATATTGAATTATGTAAAGTTTTAAATCATTGGTTATAAATAGAATTTCGAAAGTATTGTCTAAAAAAAAAGGTTTTGATACTTAGCTTAATTAATTAGGGTGTTTAAATTGAAAAAGTTATTTTTACGACAGTGATGCTAAGAATGAACCAACTGTTCACCTTGATTTTAATTTAATAAAGGAGTGATCGCTCGGTATTTAATTAGGCGGGGTGTCACAAAACCCGTGTGGCCGCTTGTTCGGCCTTGTAACTACTCCTAAAACTACCCAAAACTGCTATAGGACAAACCCAATCATTACTAATCATCACCTAAATGCAGCTGACACCATTTCCCACATTTTGCACACCCTTATCTTGATTTCAGTGAACCAACCCCACATAAATGCAACCCGATGCAACACAGACATGACTCAACAAATTATCCCGACCGAGCCCCAAAAACCATACACTACGAACCCAATATTAGAGCTAGGGCAATCCCACGAATTACCCACAAGCCTGGAGCACCTATGGGTAAAGTACCAGTTCCGCCTCAGAGGACCCCCCTATATATGTTCTTAACGAAAATTCCAAATTGGTAGCAGTAGACATCAGCTGTTAGATGATTGTAAGGTACATAGGCGACTGACCCAAACTTCCTTTTCTTTGTCACTTCTTTCCAGCTAACTTACATTAGCAAAGTGTGGCTAGGGAAAGCTTGTTGTCACGCCCATAACTTAAGTAAAGTTATGGTGTGACAAACCTTTCCCCACTCGAATTGACGACGTCCTCGTCGGAAGATAATCCAAATACCATCGAATAGCGTGTTCAAAATGCCACAACATTGTATCCTTCTCCCAAGTAGCTTCTTCGAATGCCTTTCATTTTCATTTCACGAGGTAGAAAGTCCTTCTATTATTTCTGCTCACACATTCCGTGCGGTGGTCTAGAATATGCTCGATAACGTTAAAATGTTGTTGTCACCCTGTTGGTGGCGCCAACCTGCTCGATTAGGGTTTGACCCATCTTCATAGAATCGCTTCAAAAAATTAACATGAAAAATAGGATGCACTTTTAATCTGGAAGGTAACTCTAATTGATATGTCAACCTGCCTATTCGCCTTGTAACTTTGAACGAAACGTCATAACGCTAAATGAGGACCTTGTGTGCTGATTTTCGACTCACTTTCTTCCAAACAAGCGGAGTAAGTTTCAACACTACCATATCACCAGCATCAAATTCTAACTCGCGCCTGCTTTTTTCGACCCACTTCTCCATTCTCCTTATTAACTTTGCCAAGACATCCCTTGCTTCCCTTTTCTTGACTTCCCGTGCATAACTATATGCTGCTAGACAACAACCTTGGAATTTCTGTTTTGCAACTTCATGGGGAGTAAGAGGTTGTTTCCCGGTTGCAAGCTCAAACGGACTATACTCTAATGAAGAACTTTAATGAAAATTATAACAAAACTGTGCAACTTCGAGTAACTTAACCCAATTTTACTTGTTGGCAGTTATGCAATGTCACAAATACTCTTCCAACAACGCATTCACCCTTTCCGTTTTCCCATCTATTTATGGATGATTTTGTTGTTGAAAAATTTAGTTGTGACCCCAATAACTCGAACAAGACGGTCCAAAATCGCTCAGTAAATATTGTATCACAATCTCTTACAATATCAAGTGGTGAACCCCACCACTTAACCACATGACGAAAGAATAAATCTACTTCCACTTCCGTCGAACATACCTTCGAAGATAGAATAAACATAGCATACTTCAAGAACCGATCGAATATCACCATAGTTGAAGTGAAATCTTTTACCTTTGGCAACCCGCTGATGAAGTCCATAGAAATACTTTCTTGCAGTCTTGCAGGAATTGGGGGTGGTTATAAGGTTCCTATTATTTTCTTCATTTTCGTCTTATAGAAAACCAAACATGTTCTAATATACAATTCCACATCAGCTTCCATTTGGAGACAATAGTAATTCTCAGATAACAAGGAAAACGTTTTGTCTTACCCCGAATGTCCTACATACAAAGCATCATTTACCTCCGTAAGTAACCTCGATTTAATTCCCCCAGTTTTAGGAACATAAGGCATGTTCCCCTTCATGTAGATAACACCATCATCTACCCAAAACCTGCGAGTAATACTATATCTAACCTGTTGTAATAACAACTTTGTAACAGGATCGTCCTTGGTCATTTCTCTGATTTGAGACAACAAGTCACTTGAAATATGGGAACGGGTAGCAAGTATTAAAACACCTGGTACGCTAGATTCTCTATCATCCTGTAAATTCGATTTTCTACTCAACGCATCAGCAACCTGGTTTGCATTCCTCGGCCAGTAAAGCAACTTGTAATCAAACATTGACATGAAATCCTTCCATCTAGCATGTTCGTGGTCATCTTCTTCATTGAATTAAAATAACTAGTGGCAACATTATCGGTGTAAACCGTAAAATGATGCCCCAACAAATAGGGTCTCCATGTATAAACACAATGAAAGATCGCAGTAATTTCCTTCTCATGGACATAATACCGTATCTTGATATCATTTAATTTCCTCATTTCAAACGCAATTGTATGCCTGTCCTGAATAAGAACGCCCCCAATGAAAAATCAGAAGCATCGCTGTGAATTTCAAACGACTTGTCAAAATCTGGAAGGTTGAGAATAGGGAGACTAGTCACTGTCGCCTTGAGTTTGTTGAATGCCTTATGAGATTCATAGAACTAGTTCCAAGGCTAATATTTCTTTAATAGATCACTAAGTCATGCCACCTTCTTCAAAAAACCTTTCACGAACTTTCTGTAGTAGTTATCCAAGCCCAGAAAAATCAGTAATTCTATCACCTTTATTGGTACTGGCCAATTAGCAGTTGCATCAATATTCTTCAGGTGGATATTTATTGTCCCTTCATAAATTAAATGACCAAGGGATATAGTTTTCTTCTGGCCAAACTCACATTTTTTCGGCTTCAAATATAAAGTCACCTCATGCAACTTTTTAAGGGCAATTCGTAAATGCTCAACATGTTCCTCCAAATTATTACTATAGATGACTAAGTCATCCAAGTAAATCACTACGAATTTATCCAAATACTCCCGAAATACATTATTCAGAAGCATGCAAATGGTAGCATGAGCATTAGTTAAGCCGAAAGGCATAACTAAAAACTCGAATGATCCATACCATATAAAACATTATATTTTTGGTTCATCACCTTCTGCAATTCGAACTTGGTCGTACCCAAAATGCGAATCCATCTTGGTGAAGTACTTTGTCTTGCCCAAACGAATAAACAACTCCTTCATAATTGGGATCGGATAGCTATTCTTCACAAGTTCCTTGTTTAGTGCGCGATAATCCACACACATTCTCATTTAACCATCTTTCTTCCTCTGAAATAAGACTGGAGCACCATAAGGTGCCTTTGTAGTTTGATTATGCCATCCTTTCAACATTTTTGTCAACTGTCTCCATATTTCTGCCAGTTATGTTGGAGTCATCCGATAAAAAGCCATTGATTGAGGTTTCACTTTAGGAAGCAACTCAATGGTGTGATCAATTTCCCGACGAGGTTGTAACTCGACGGGCAGTTCATCAGGTGTAACATCCAAGAACTCTTCTAAAACAGCCTTGATCGGTTTATCAACACCTTCAAGTAACTACTCTTTACCCTTGAATAACATCATCAAAAATGTCAATTCCCTCTTCTAATCCCGTCCTTCACTTGCAATGTGAAACATATCTCAACTTCATTGTAAGACTGTTAAGGGGATAAAACAGGCCTTGGGCATGTGTGCAATGAACAGGCCCGACAAATGAGGTATCACAGGAAACTTTACCCTTATGGAGAATTCCAAGCCCATAATGACTTAAAATCATCTAAAGGCACAACCATGAAGCTACGCGTGCCAATCCATTCCCCAACTCTGAGTGAAACTTCTTTCGTGATGCCACCAACAAGTTTTGCTTCTAAATTGACGACTTTGATTCTACTACCGCCGTTAGGCAATAACTTACGCACAAGTATATATTTTACGTATGATTGGAGGCATGTTGCTACCGAATAGATTCAGTAAGCACGTAAAAATTCGATACCTCCTATTCCTACAAGACTTACGTTGGACCAGAGATTATAGTTGGGGGGGGGGGGGGGGGGGGGGCTCTTGCGACATTACATCGTGAGTTGTGCCAGACGACCTTAACTGACGCCAGGGAAATTATAGGGCCTCTTATATTTCTATAGGTACAAATTACATTATCCGCTCCATTGAATCAATGTTGTCATATTTACAACATTCTTATGTAAAAAATTATTTTATTCTTCCCATGTTTACAGTTATGGGTATACGAGAATTTATCCCACCTGGCACCAGAGATATGTATTTAGGAGCATGTTGAGCTACCACCCGTTGAAGGAGTCCAACCACTGCCAATAGGGCCTCAGGGATGCCGATAAACTATAATACCATTATTTATACTTTAGACTGCATGCATTTGTTATTTATTTTACCATTTACACTTATGTCAGATTCATTCATTTTCAGATGGTGCGACTAGCTATCTTGTCGGGAAATCCCGTCCATGTCCTCAGTTATATTCGGGACTAGTTCGATCTGATGCGACAGACCCAGACGTGTATAGCTTAGTATTTTTCTCACGCGTGTTGATTTTCATTTTTCTAATCCTTAACTTATTACTAATGATGTTACATTTGTTAACAATTTGTAGATGAGATGGATTCCCTACACTAACGATGTCTAGATGCAGTTACCCAATTATTGCATTACAGGTGCCGATATTTGGAGGTCTAGGGTACCCCCATAGACTTTGAGGTGGTGGAGTGTCATCTTCTAGATAGATGCCTTGGACAGTTTGCGATGCGACAACCTATTCCGCCAGCATACGACACAAGTGAGGAGTTTCATCACATTGACATGAGAGGGCCTGCTGGCAACAACTTAGTTACCCTTCACGCTAGTGTAAGGACAAATTTTCACATCGAGTTAATTTGTAGTCGTAGAGGGGTGTTTTCGCCTTATCACTATATTTGCCCTCTTGCAAAGACATTTGCAGGAGGGACCCCTCTAGCCCTCCTGTAATGAGAGTTGGGCGAGGGACCCCCTCCAGCCCTCCTATAATAAGATTTGGGTAAGGGACCCCTCCATCCCCCCTGCAATAAGATTTGGGCGAGGGACCCTTCCAGCCTTCCTGCAATGAGATTTGGGCGAGGAACCCCACCAGCCATCCTACAAAGAAGTTTCCAAGATATTTTGAGAAAGAACCCTTCCAAACCTCTTTCAGGTTCAAAATATAGTTTGGGCGAGGGACCCCTTTCCCCCAAACTAAAACCAGTTGAAATGATACCTCGTCAGGAGAGTCCACAAACGAGTACCCCTCTTCCAAGATCATTTAAAAAAATGGAAAACCTAGTGAGGAAGCCCATAGTGAAGGACTCCTCTAGCAAATGTTCAAATAGTATTTATTTTACAGCAGGAGGATCCAAGAAGTGACCGTCTGAAGAGAATAGGCCAGGATGAGGGGATCCAGCATGAATAGTCCCACATCATGAAAAAGAAGTTCTTTTACAGAATAAAAGTACCAATACCTACTTTCTTGTATAGGTAGCCTACTTGAGCAGTCAGGGCTCAAACAGGCCAGTTGGGATCTCTTGGGATTTTTGGCTTGGCGGCTGAGGAACAAGGTTTGTTGAGCAAGCTCAACCACTTAACACTTTAAGATTGAGAGAATACTAGTAGAAAGACCATAGGGTTTACTCAAATGCCTTACACAGTTCACACCTAGTCATAACTAAAATAAGCAACCAAGATCTTGCTCACAAGAAATGAACTTTTTTATAAAATGATTTTAGAGAAGTTGTCCTAAATACCCCCCTCTAAAGAGAAATGGTTTTAGAGGAGGTGGTCCTCGAGACCTCCCCTCTCAAGTGTACAAAGTTTATACCACAAGTTATCGTTCTAAAAGATATTTACCAAATCAGATATTTTGTCTCCTTTAGGAGACATATTTTCTTTTTGATTTTGGCTCACACTAGGTGGGAGAGGGGACAAGCGGATGCACACAGCTAGGGACAAATGGTACATTACACACCTTGTCCCTCACCAACCCTCTCAATTTTCGTGCCCTAAAGTGCCAACTCACCCCTAGTGCCCAAGTATAAATAGGACCCCTAGGCAAGGTCAAGTAACGATCAAAATTCAAATCATATCGTTACTCTGTCAAAATCACATAAGAACCTCCTAGTATTCTCTCCCTTCTCTCTCTCTCTTTAGATCTAAGTGCCTCGTTCCTTCACGCCACACTGATAGGCATCACTCTCAGAAATTTTTCCTGAGAAAAATAAATATTATTGTTGTGAATTTAATCTTCTTGCAGTGAGTGAGTTCTTGCTTTGGTTCCATTTTTACCAAAAGGAGAAGGTTTTACCAGGTGCTGCTCCAGAAGTTCTTGAGAACCTTGAAGGCAGAGTTCATTGAAGTGGGTCACGCCTCACCCGATTCAGCATCTTACCAGACCCCAGTCACATTACCCTCCTACATTTGGCGACTCCGTTGGGGAGGTATCCTCACTTTCATGGACAAAGAAGGTTTCAACACTTATAAGCAGTTAGTTTTTTAAGACATTCCACCTGGGAATTGAACTCAAAGTGATCAGACCATTCAGAAGGATGAGGTGGTGACCGAATCTAAGACACCTACTCCTCAGGGAGGGCAAACCAGCTCACCGGCAGTAGCTACGATGACAGGTATGAGCCTTATGTGCATGTTTTTGAGTTTTGAAAACAAAATAATATAGGCCTGGCAAGTTTGGGTCAAGGCCGTGTAACACCAGTAGCTTCCCCTTCTGGAGGGGCAGCCACTCCAGCAGCGATTCCAACGGAAGTGGCTCCGCCGCGGAAGGTGGTGCCAGAACAATTTGTGGTACCATCAAGTTCACCAGCATCAAAGGGCATGAGTTTGGAGGAATCAACCTCCAAAGTTATTACTATATAGGAGGTGAGGAAGCTGCTCTCCTCCTATCATGGGGAGGATCCTCATCTATACGAGGAGCTATGGACCCCTACCCACAAGAGGTGAACGAGAAGCCACGCCCAAAGGGGTATATTCCACTAAAGTTTATCAAGTTCAATGGCAAAGGGGAGAATCCAAGAGAGCATCCAAAAGTTCTTTATAGCAGAGGATGAATTCACGTTGAGACACCTGGCACAGGAGGTTCTGCATCCTAGTGAGGAGTTAATGTTGTATATCAAACGTGTTCACAAGAGGGCACTGGATCTCCATGAGGATGTAGCAGAGTCAAGTCTGTCGCAAATATGTGTCGAGGGACTCTGGAGGAGTACAAGTTACATTTGAGCAATGAGACCAAAGAAGGAACTTTTAAAGAGTCCACTAGGGTTGCGAGTAATATATCCATGATAATCAAGCATAGGTCCTCAATTTGGAGGACGCAAGTGCCACTAACTTCCGGAATATTTCAAGTCACTACACTAAAAAGAATAAATTGTCACCTTTGAGCCGGCTAGACTTGTCACGGTCATTGACCGTGATAAAAAATACGCATTTTTTGTCACATTCATTTTCCGTGATAAGTACAGTTGTCATGATCAAAGACCTTGATAGGTCCCTGACAAGTCTTATAATTAAAATCCTAGGCGCCTCTTTTTTCCCACCGTTTCCTTTCCCTCTATTTTCTCTCTCTAGCTCGAGCGACGATTCTCTCTCTCTCTACTTTCAAGTCATTTTTCGCTTTCTCTTTCCTTTGTGCATGTGTGTGCGTGTGTATATGTGTATATATGTGTGTGTGTGTGTGTGTGTGCAGGTGGGTGGGTGGGTGGGCGTAAGCATGTGTGAGTAGGGGTGGGGCAGGGGGACTGGAGGGGCAGGGAGAGTGATGGGGGTAGGGTATGTGTTTGTGTGTGTATAGGTGTGTGTATGGGGGATGGGGGTGGGGGATCAGGAGGTGTTAGTTGGGTATTTTAGGACTTGAAATTAACTGGACATTATAAATATTGATTGGGTATTTTTAGTTTAGGGCTTGCAATTGATTGGTATTGTTATTTGTTAATGTTGATTGGGTTGTGTCAGGATGGATTGAAATTAACAGGTATTGTTAATATTGATTGAATCTTATTGTTTAGAGAATGAAATTAATTTGAAATTATAAATATTGTTTGTGTATTGTTATTGAGGTTTGAAATTTGTTAGAAATTGTTCATGTTGATTGGGTGTTATTATTTAGGGTATGTGCTTGTGTGTATATGTTTTTCAATTATATAAATCACAGTTGTTTCTTGATATTGAATTGCATTAATGGGATATTGTAATGACCAGTGGTTCTATTATTCTAGTGCTTTATTATTATCGGACGACAATTTAATGCTTTTTATTCCTTTGAACTTGATCATTTTAATGCGTGTAATAACCAAGTGAATATGTTAATTGAATTTGGTATTAGTATAATACATGTTTGTGCGTGGGGGGGGGGGGGGGGGGGGGGACAGTGTGCGTGTGTGTTAATTGAATTTGGTATTGGTATAAATTGAAATTGATATAAATTGATATTGGTATTGGTATGTATTATTATTATCGTATTTGAGCATTAATTCAAAGTCCATATACATGTTTGTACGAATAATAACAATTTTTGCAGGAAGTGACTTCATCCTGGCGCCGTAGCTGAGGCGAAGAGGGCTCCTCGGCCAGTAGGCCCCCAAATGGGGAAAATTGGGGTACGTCGTTGAGAAGAAGACGACATTATCGGCTAGAGCTTTAGAGTTGTTGAAGGTGATTGTTGGCCTGGAGTACACTGATTGGAGAGCCGTGCCTATTGACCTCAAGATGAGCATCTGGGGGGCACTACAGGTAGTATATTTATATTTATATTTATAGTTATAAGCAACTAACACTTACTTTCTTTTTGGTTTGTATTTATTTGACAGGAACAATTCGGCCTTCCCCCATAACTTCGTGACTTCACATTGGAACAACTAAGGGATCAATATAAGACGTGGAAGAAGAATTTGCGAGCCCAGTACTTTGGCGAGACCCGGGAGTCCATTCTAAGACTACTTGACACCGTCCCCCAAAGGAGCCGATCTCATTGGCAAAATTTTATCGGCAATGAGATCTCTGAGTGGCAATTGGTATCTCATCAACCGGGGAGGGAAAATCAGGTGAAAAAGTCTGATGTGCACTACTCCGGACGGACATCTTATGCCGAGGTGGAGCATAGGATGGTAATTTTTTATTTTTATTTTTCTTTAATTTTAGTTTTATGTTATTCTAATTTAACATTACTTTGCGTTACTTACTAATTATGTATTATTTTATTTCAGGACACGGTGAGTTCCCCTGGGGGTAGGCCATATAGGCTCGATGCCTATGTGGCAATTCGAACTAAAAAGGGCAAGGCCAAGGAGGTGGCCCCGAGCATCACAACCACCATTGTAAGTTATAAATGTTTAATTTTTTTAATTCCATTATAATTTTTTTTTACTTTATTAACTAATCGTGTACTTTTTGTCTTTTCAGGCAAAGCTTAAGGAAGTGCATGAGTCGTTGTCTGATGCCAACAAAGCACCTTTGGCTACAGATACACTCAGCTAAGTGCTTAGGACGGATCGCACGGGGAGGACTAGGGGGTGAGCTCGCGGGTGGAAAAGTCGAGGATCATCATAATGGAGACGAGCAACATCGGGTTGGCACATAAGGTGGACACACATTAACAGAAGCTATCAAGGTTGGAGGCGATGGTCCAAGACATGTTCTCCTTAGTGAAGTGTAAGTTGGGGAAGGGAAAGGAGAATAAGGGTAAGGAGAAGAGGTAGAGGTAGACGAGGACGAGGACGTCACTGCTTTATCGTCGATATGCACGGACTTGGCGCCATATGATGATCCATTTCCCATCGTGACCCCCGTCGAGCGGCCTATGTCAACAATCGGTTGGCCGAGCGTGTTTCTACTCGACATATATTGTGGGGAACCGATAGTGAGGGGGTTGAGGGAACCGAGCTTCCTCCCGGGTATGCTGGTTCATGAACGTCCCCTCCAAAACATTGAAGCAAGAGTGCGTGTCACGCATGTAGTCGAGGGAAAGGAGAAATCTCCTTAGTGGTTGCGCGAACAATGCGGCGTTCAGAATATTGAGGGGTGTCTCAATTCATATGTCGTGTGGCCTTCTTCCCTCCTCCGACATGCTTCTTCTTCATGACATTATTTCTATCTTTCTTATTTGGATATTGGATTGTATTTGTATTTTTTGATTTTGGCACATATTGGTTTGGATATGGATATTTGTAATTCTATTTTATTTGGATATGAATTATACATGTCATGATTTGGTACATTATTTGTATTTTATTTCGATATATGTTGTTTGGACAGGTATAATTTTGCTATAATAGGTACAAATATACTATTGGGCAGTGGCAGTGGCCATACACCCAACAGTTTTTTTTAATTATGCCCAGAATTGTCACGGTTAAAAACTGTGACAAGTCCTTGACAAATAAACTTGTCACCGTCTTTGACCATGATAATTTTTTTAGTTTTGTCACGGTCGTGTTATGATCTTTGACTATGACAACACTCACTACACCAAATCTGCCGAATTGTCACGGTCATTGACCTTGACAAGTTGAACTTATCAAGGTCAATAACCGTGACAATTCTGGGCGAGACAACTTTGTTTGTCACGGACATTGACCGTGACAAGGGTGTTAGAATTGTCACGGTCATGTCACGGTCCTAGATCGTGATAAGTTTTATCACGGTCAAGAACCATGATAAAGCCGTGACATGCTTCAAAAAATTATGACGATCAATGACCGTAATAATTCTGGGCAGAATTGAAAAAAATCTGCTGGGCAGTATGGCCACTGCCACTGCCTAGCAGTATATTTGTACCTGTTATAGCAACGTTATACCTGTTCAAACATCATATATTCAAATGAAATAAAGATAATGCAAATATACATTCAAAACAATAAGCATCAAGATATAATACAAATAGAATTCAAATGTAACAACTTAAAACAATTCAATTCAAACTTAAAATAATGTCACTAAATGTTTGGGGTAAGGTTAAATCTGAGGAGGTGAGTAGCCCACACGATGTACGAATTGACACACCCACTAATATATATCGTGCCGCATTATTCGTGCAACCACAATGGGGAGTTCTCCTTCTTGGGTATCACATGCGTGACGAGCACCTTGGGCTCGATGTCTTGAAGCGTACGTCCATGAACTAGTGCACCCTAGACCATATCCGGGTCCCTTAACCCCCTCCCTATGCGTTTTCCATCAAATATGTCAATTATAAACACGTTCGACCAACCAAGTGTCAACATCGGTCTATTGAAGAGAGACAAATAGGGAAGTGGATCATCACAGTCCGCAAGTGTCGACGATGAAGCAGCGAGGTCCATATCCTCGTCATCCTGCACCTCGTCCTTCCATACCTCCTCCTCCTCCTCGTTAATCGCCTTCTCCTTCCCTTTCCTCTTACGGTTTTCGCCCAATAAACGCTTTATGAATGAGAACACATCATGAACCATCGCCTCCAAATGGGATAGCTTCGCATCATGTGAATCCATCGTTCGAGCCAACCCAGTGTCACTCGTCTCCAATTCGATGATCCTAGATCTGGCCACGCACGAGCTCACCCCCTTGTCCTCCCCTTGCGATAAGAGCCAAGCACTTGGCTGAGTGCGTCTGTGGACAAAGATGCCTTGTCAGCATCAGACTGCGTCTCATGCACTTCCTTAAGCTTTGCTTGAAACGACAAAAAGCACATGATTAGTAAAATAAGTAAACTAAAAATTTATAACGTAATTAACAAAAAGTAAACTGTTAGATTACTTACAATCGTGGCCGCGACGCTCGAGGACACCTCCTTGTCCTTCCCCTTCTTCGTCCGAAGAGCCACATAAGTATCGAACCTATGTGGCCTACCCCCAGGGCCACTCCCTGTCCCCTGAAATAAAATAAATTAAAATCAGTATCGGCCCCGCAAAGTAAAATAATGCAGAATAATATATTTTTTTAGTTATAGAAAAATTAAATCTTACCATCATCCTATGCTCCACCTCAGCGTAAGACGTCCAACCGGAGTAGTGTACGTCTGTCTTTTTTCCCGTTTTTCCCTCCCAGATTGGCAAGATGCCAATTGTCGCTCCCCGATCTCATCGTCAATGAACTGTTGCCATTTTGCCAATGAGATCGGCTCCTTCGGCGGGACGGATTCGCGCCTTTGGATAATGGACTCTCGTGTCTTCCCAAAGTACTGGGTCCGCATATATTTCTTCCAAGTCTTGTGTTGCTCCCTCAACTGCTCCAAGACGGAATCACGTAGCCTTAGATCCAGACTGAATTGTTCCTGTCCAACAAATACAATGTTAGTTGCGAATAAATATAAAATGAAATTGAAATCGAAATCAAAATCGAAATCGAAATTGAAATATTCATACAAATATAAATATAAATACATTACATGTAGTGCCACCCAAACAGCTAACTTGAGCTCATATGGCACCTCCTTCCAACTCGTATACCTCGGGTCGATGATCGTCTTTACCAGCTTGAGGGATCTCGCTAATAGCCCCGACTTGTTCTCGATGGCCATCTCCAATTTCCCATATTTGGGGAGTCTAGGGGCCGAGGATCCCTCGTCGCCTCCGCTACCACCGAGCCCAGACAACATCATCATAACCAGTATCACATCCAATACATGGCGCCTCCATCCTTCGAATGACTCCCCCCAAGGCAAGTGCCCACAATATGTTCAGTGAAGTTCTTCTCTGCATGCATCACATCCAATACATAGCGCACCGGGTTATTCTTCCAATAAGGCAAGTTAAATAAAATTTACCTCCTAGACCATGCCTTTCTTGTCTCAGTTTTATTCCGAGTTGGGATATACTTATGCTTGACATTCTTAAATTTGGGATTCTTACCTAGCATATTAGGGCCACATTCAAAAGATTTACTTTTAATTTCTGAACTCGAAATTTGTCTCGGTGGTAGCCTATGTTCAACCCCGCCCAATAAAAAATTGGAACCTTTCTCAGATCTGAAACTATGAGCCGAGGGTAAAAACCTCATGTGGCAATAGTATACATTTTTTGAGCTAAAGGATAGATGAAGAGATTCAGTTTCCTCTCCACAAATATGACGCCCCAAATAACCATGTACTACACAACCGGATAATGTCCCATAAGCTGAAAAATCATTAATTTCCCACATCAACATAGCTTTCAGCGTAAACTCTTCTTTTCTAAAAGAGTCAAATGATTGTACACCCTCTTTCCACAACTCATTTGATTCTTCTACCAAAGGAGCCAGGTAGACGTCGATATCATCACTTGGTGCCTTCGACCCAGGTATCAACAAAGCCATCACCAAAAATTCAGGTCTCATACACTGTGAAGGAGGGAGGTTGAGTGGGGCTAGGATCACTGGCCATACACTCTGATTGGTGCTTAGATTTCCAAATGGATTGAAACCATATATTGATATAGACAAACGAATGTTGCGTTGTTCTCGAGCAAAATCGGGATACTCATAATTCATCCTCCTCCATGCAGTAGAATCAATAGGATGACGCATGATATTACCCCCTACTTCTGCCCTAGCATGCCAAGTCATTGCCTCTGCTATCCATGGTACTGTGAAAAATTTCTTTAATCTTGGCCCAACGGGAAAACATTTCAATACTTTTTTAGGCACTTTTGAGCTTGTGCCTTCCTTACTAGTAGATTGGACATATCTAGGTTCATCGCCTACCAGACAACGATCGATATTTTCATACTCCTTTCTATATAGTATGAAGTCATACACACAAGCATGAATCGATTTATACTTCATTCCCAAACCTTTCAAATTGTTCTTCATAACAGGATAGCTATTTGGAAGTGTATTCTCCTGGGGTAATAAGCCCTTCACCCATTTCAAAATTCCTGTCATGCTATTGCTAGACAAACCGTACTGCATCTTCAAACTGTGCAAACTAACCATGGCATGTTAAGTTGTTTGATCTTTCTCGCAGCAAGAGTATAATGGTTGGGTCATCTTAAATTTTAAACTTTAGAAGTCATCGTCAAGTTTTATCGTGATATCTTCACGAGCACTTGAACCTTCTACATCATCAGTAACCTCATTCTCCTTTGCTTCATAAACTCCATACGCATCATCAACTAAATACTCTAACATATTATGATCTATGTCGTCCCCTTCTACATCTATCCTACTTGTTGATGGTTGTTGTGAAGGTTGGTAGGGTACAAAAGGAACTTTCAATTCACCGTGAAAACTCCAAAATTGATAACTATCTTGCATACCCGATCTTAACAATGTTTTTCAACTGTTTTCAACTCAAACACCTTACCATTCTTACACCTAGCACACGGACACGGAAACTCTTCATCACTATAGCATCTCTTTGCATATTTCACAAATTCGTTAGCACCTCTGCGAAACACATCCCCCATTCTATTTGTCTCATCCATCCACTCTTTGTATTTCGGATATCCCATCACAACTACTACAACTAATCACGTATTAAAGGTACGAAGCGTATATTCATGGATTAGTATAAACAAAACTTAGATTTATAGTATGTTTCATTTAATTATGTCTTATTTGTATTCAAATTCAATTTATAATAGAAATTTCTATTTCATCCATCTCCTCTAAAGGGTGAGTGGTCCTATCCCATTCAAGACCGCATTTTTCTATAATATACTTAACAGCTCATGCACATTGTTACAATTTAAAAAAAATCGACAGCATATGCCCGTAGTTCTCCAAGTACACGACGTAGATTGACAAGTGTGAGTGTTATTTCAATTGATCAATTGAAATAATAGTCACACTTGTCAATCTAGTATGTACCCAGAGAACATTAGGATACGATTGCAGAACTTCCTCAAAAAGTAACAACTTTAAGCCACTAAGAACATTATATAGAAATTATGCAGTCCCAAACTGTCCAAACGGAACAATTCAAGAGATCTCATTACATGGTAATGACTCTCGAACGTGTCTAAGGGCTATTGAATGCGTACGCATAAGAACTAGAAGGCTAGTATCTATACGCACTATATGTAATTTCAAGTATGTTTCATTTAATTATCATACTATATATATATATATATATATATATATATATATATATATATATACTGTTCGTGATACAAAGTAATTTTAAAAAAAAAATTGAAAAATCCCACCCCCATATGGACATTAATCCAGTGGTCATACCACTTCTAAAATTAACCAACCCGACATCGATCCACTATAATCCAACCGCAACAACAAATTTGTATCCCGTACTCCTAATTCATCTACTCAATTAATTCATTTCATCAATTAAACTAACAATTAAAGTATACAACTATTAAGTTACTAATTTACAATGAAGGGTAATCCTACTTTCATATGAAATGGACACTAATTATTAATTTACTTTCATATAAAACTATACAATTAAAGCTATACAATCAAAGTTATTTCTAACACACACGCACACATACACGCACACACACCACCCACGCCCTGCCCCCCTCCTCCCAGAACACACACACACGTACACACACACCCCACCCCACCCCCTGCCCCCTTCCCCCTCCCACCTGCACACACACACACACACCACACATGCACACAGACACACCCCACCCCACCCTTACCACCCCTGCCCCCTCCCCCCATCACACACCACCCCCCACCCCATGCCCCCCTCCACCCACCACACCCCACCCCCTGGCCCCCTCCCCCTCCCACCTGCACACACACGCACACACCCTCCACCCCACCCCCTCCCCCCACCACACACCACCACACACATATATACACACACATATAGAAATGAAAGAGAAAGAGAGGAAAAAAACATACCAGAGAGAGAGAGAGAGAGAGAGAGAGCTCGAAATCCCTTAGAGAGAGAGGGAAAACAAAAACGGTGGAAAAAAAAGGCGTAGGGCTTTTTTGCTGAAGAAGTTGTCACGGACGTGTCACGTCCTTGACCGTGACAATAATTATAAGGATTGTCACGGTCATTGACCGTGACAAGTCCATGACAACTGTTCTTGTCACGGACTTGTCCGTGACAAGTTGTTATCACGGTCTTGTCATTGTCATTGACCGTGACAAAAAATGCGTGTTTTTTTGTCGCGGTCAATGACCGTGATAAGGTTGGTCGGCTAAAGGGTTTCAATTTAGGCTTTTTGGTGTAGTGACTTATCAAGGTCAAAGACTGTGACAGGATCGTGACAAGTCTAATGAGCTTGTCACGATCAAAGACTGTGACAAGGAAGTTGTCACCCCCAGAAATGTCACGGTCAAAGACCTTAAAAAGTTGGACTTGTCACGATTTTAGACCTTGACAAGTGAGTTGTTTTAGTGTAGTGAGTCTCGAGGAGGCAAGCAGTCAATTATATGGATAGAGGTTCAAAAGGAAAGAAGGGAGGCCCTGGATCTAAGAACAACAACCCAGGTAACAAGAAAAAGTTCGGAGAGGATTCCCCACCCCCGCTACCTTGCAGCGTAGCGGAAGCAATGGATTGTTATCATACATTGGTACAAGATGGGGTAGCAGGTCCCCCTCATTTTATTGAGGAAATCCCAACAACAGCTAACAAAGCCAATCACAAGTATTGTGAGTTGCATCAAAGTGTGTTGCACTCCACTAAGAACTGCTTATATCCGAGGAGGATCATTGGTGTTCAATGGTACGATTATAAATACCATCGGTGGATGTTAACAAGAACCCACTCCCATCACATCATTTTGGCACTCCCAATATGGTAGTAGCATATGATAAAGAAGCAGCTCGAGATCTGATGGAGTGGGAAGGTAGTGAGAAAATATGCGAAGAGCTAGAAGGGCTAGTCCTGGACAGTAAACAAAAAACCGAGAAGGAGAGGAGACGCAAAGAGTGGTTATTCACTCCTGGCCAAGAAGAGCTTGGAGGTGGGGAGGTTGAGAAAGTGAACCCCACGGAAGGTAAAGTGGATGTTATCCTTGCTCTGGACGATGGGGGACATCGGAAGCAGAATATGTTTGTAACACCCAAAACTATGAAGTGGACTACGACTTTGAGCGTGAAGCCATAGCGAGGAATCCTAAGTTCAAATGGTTCTTCGACCAGATAGGAGTAAAATATGGCACCAGAGTAGTTATCACAAGGAAAGTTCTAGAAACGGTGTAGTAATGCAGAGACCCCTCACTAAATTAGCAGGGACCAATTGGGAGGTTGATTAAAAGGTATACCTCTAAAGTCGTTTTCTCTGAGGCAGATAGGCAAGTGCCATACTTCCACAACTGCCCATTGTACGTGACTGCTACGATCAATGAAATCTCCTTCCCCATAGCATTAATGGATGGAGGGACATCTATTAATATTATGCCAATCAGTACGTTGTATGAAACGAGGATTGATAAAGAAAAGATAGTACCCATGCCATTAGTGATTTCAAAATTTGATAGCACTGGCATGCAATCTCTAGGATATGTGAATATGGGTATTAAGTTGGGAAATTTCACTTCCCACATCAAGTTCCACATCATCAACGCCAACACCAGCTACTAGTTGCTCATCGGAAGGGTGTGGATGCATACCCATGGCATATTTTCCTCCACATACCACCAATGTGAAAAAGCCAACATTCGAGGAACAACAATCATAATCAAAGCCACATAGAAGCCATTATCTGTTGTGGAGGTCCAGCTGGTGGATGTGGCATTCTACACAGAACTGGATAAAGAGAGGAAGAACTCTGCAAGAAAGCTAGAGGAGAGGCAAGTGGTTGGAGGAAGTGCCCAGCCAAAGAAGTTTTTCCATGATCGCTTGGGGGAGAGGGTGATCCCCCACATCGCAAAAGGTAAGAGGAAGATGGAGGAGGTAGTCAAACCTCCTCGAACTTATAAAAAAGTAATCCTACCTGATGAGAAAGTCATATACCATTTATAATGGTCTGCGCGAGTGGAGATCTGGGATGAGAACATCGACCCGGCACCGGAGTGTTTTGTAGTGGATGAGTCCCACATCATTGAACATGTTAAGGAACCAGAAGAGGCTCCGAAGAGCATGCAATATGGACCCAGGGAGCAGCTGCAAGAGTTAGAGGAAATCAATCTGGGAGTAGAAGGGGGTGAAAGTAAACACATTCTAATTTCTAAGAGTCTGAACTAAAAGCATAAAGAAGAGCTCATCAACCTACTCTAAGAATTCGCCGACGTATTTTCCTGAAAATACATGGAGATGCCAGTGATAGATCCAGAAGTGAGCTCCCACAAATTGAATGTTATTCCCAATGCTCTTCCAGTCAGGCAAGCAACACGTACATACAAATCTGACCTTGACTTGAAGATGAAAGCAGAAGTAAAGAAGTTGCTTGCGGTGGGGTTCATTAAGCCTATTCAGCATCCTGTGTGGCTCTCCAGCATTGTACCGGTGGTAAAAAAGGACAAGAGCCAAATTCAAATTTGTGTGGATTTTCGTAACTTAAATCGAGCATGTCCCAAGGATGAGTTTCCCCTACCTAGTATAGACATCTTAGTTGATGCTACCGCAGGACATAAAATGTATAGTTTTGTGGATGGGTGCATCGGATACAATCAGATTAAGATGGACCCGACGGATGCAAAGAAGACTACCTTTCACACGCCATTGGGAAACTTCCATTATACAGTCATGCCATTTGGATTGAAGAACGTTGGGGCTACCTATCAGCGGACCATGATGGCAATCTTCCATGATTTATTTCATGATATACTAGAATTCTATGTGGACGATCTGGTGGTGAAATCCAAGAGAGAAATCAAGCATATACAGAACCTTTAGAGAGTGTTTGAAAGATGTCGTAGGTATAAGATGCGGATGAACCCCTCAAAGTGTGCCTTCAGGGTCATTGCAGGGAATTTTTGGGGTTTGTCATGAATAGGCAGGGGGTGCAAGTTGATGCCGAAAATATATAATCAATAGTGATGATGTCACCCCCGAAGAGTCAGAGGTAGGATAGGTATACTACCTAAGAAGGTTCATACCTGCACTAGCAGAGGTGACTCACCCATTTACACCTCGTGCTGAAAGAAAAATCCAAGTGGATCTGGGGGGAACAGAAGAAAGATTTTGAGAGGATCATTGTAGCCTCTCCATCCACGATGATCCCGCCAGAGGCTAGGGCACTACTGTTGTTCTACCTCACCTCAACGGAAAGGTTTATAGGGGGACTGTTGGCCCAAGAGAAGGATGGAGTCGAGAAGACGGTGTACTACTTGTCAAGGGTGATCTCGAATATATAATCAAGATATACCAATGTGGGGAGACGTTGCCTCGCCCTAGTATTTGTGGCTTAAAAATTGAGACACTACCTGTTGGTCTTTACAGTCCATATAGTCACTAAGTGCGACCCTATCAAGTACCTCCTCGCACGGACGATCCTGGTAGGATGAACAACGAGATGGTTCTTAATTTTATCAAAATACGATATGAAGTACGTGGTTTCCAAAGCCATAAAAAGTTAAGCGGTAGAAGATCTCTTGGCCCATTTCCCAAGTAGTAATTTTGAGCCCCCCAGGGAAGAGTTACCTGGGGAGAATTTCCAAGAACGCAAGGCGGAAGAGATGTAGAAGTGGGAAATGGAGTTTGATGGATCTAGTGCCCAAGGAACAGGAGGTCCGCGATTTATACTCTAGAACAATAAGGAGAAGATCATACTCTCCTTACAGTTAGACTTCAAATGCTCAAATAATGAGGCTGAGTGAAGATCTCATTTTGGGTATATTAGAAACACTCCGCGTCAGAGTACTGTGCATACAAGGTGACTCTGACCTAGTGGTGAAATAGGTTAATGGAGAGTTCGCCCTCAAACATGCTAACTTGGCACCTTACAGATACATCATACATAAGTTGTTGGGGCAGTTCCTGGAAGTGACCGTTGAGAGGCATGCACGAACAA
Source organism: Sambucus nigra (assembly GCA_949130495.1). NCBI lineage: Eukaryota > Viridiplantae > Streptophyta > Magnoliopsida > Dipsacales > Adoxaceae > Sambucus > Sambucus nigra. The sequence continues at coordinate 246,362 of CASBWL010000642.1, read as the reverse complement.
TAAATAGGCATCCTAACGCGCTAGCAACAATAGCCCAAAAGTTAGACATGGAAGATCCAGAAGCAACAATCACAGTGTGGCGGATAACAGTGCCTACCACAGTGAAGTCCTTATTTCCAAGTAATGAGATGAAAGATTGGAGGTACCTAGTTGTATAGCAGTTAGATACGAGAGAATGAACAATGAAGATGTTAGAATTGTCTAACTACCACCTGCTGCAAGGAACACTTTACTTCAGTAGCCCTGGAGGGTTCCTAGGAAGGTGTGTGGAAGAAAAGGAAGCTACAGAGTGGTTGGCAGAAAAGCATTGTGGGGACACAGATGTCCCTCTTAATCGCCGGTCGTAGTGGGGCGAATACTATTGGCCCACTATGAGCGCAGATGCTTCTCATCTGTAATAAGGCCGTTTAAAGTGCCAAACCCATTTTGATCAACCAGCAGGAGGCCTTTGAAGATTGGAGGCAACCATACATAGCCTATATAAAAGATGGCGAGTTGCCCACGGAGAGAGCAGATGAAATTTATCTTTTTATCATGCATACAGAGAGAATAAGCCACATTTTTTAGTGATTCATTTGTGATAGCATCCCGTGAGATTTTGAAATCAAAGGGAATTTTCAAAGAGTAACAGAGTGATCAATCAGTGGAAATTAGCGGTTCGATCTTCGACTTCACACACACACACACACTGACTTGAGACTTGTGACTATGATTTTAAGGTGACCATTTTTAGGGAGTTTAAATTGTACAACTTTTAAGTGTTTTGAACTTTATTTGAGTTTAGAAAAATGAATTTTGTGGGTATATTATCTACAAACTCTCACGAGACACAACTCGTCTTACTAGGGTAACTTAGGGGTTGAAAGGCTTGTTGCATACGCTAAATGCAATCGCTTGCCTGCGAAAGAGGTTTTCTATCCCATTTAGTGTTTACTGAGCGTTTGACCATGTTGTGATTCTTTTAGATTACTCGGGACGATCAAAGTTCTAAGTTAGGAGGGTTTGATTAGGCTTACATTCTTCGTATTTATCCCCGTAATTTAGAGTCTTTTATCGCTCTGCGAAGTGTAATTCGAGTGGATTTATCTCATAACATTGATAGTGACATTTTCTAATGAGTATGCCGAGTTTCGTATATTTCTCATCACTTTTGCAGATATTTGATGCATACAATGAAAGAAGAAACCGGAAGAAAGAAGGAAAATAAGAGCATAAACGTTAATAGGGCAAAAGAGTACTTTGCACCGTTAATTTGGAAGAGAAACCTAAAGAGAAATTTAATATTTCAAGTCTACGAACACCTAGGAAGAAACAGCATCCAAATCCAAGTCACGGGTCAAAAGTTACAAGACTTCAAAGTTGAGAGAAAATCACAAAGAAGAAAAAGTTTCCTGTGAAGATCAAACTTAACCGAAGAGGTTGAAAAAAGAACCAATCTTGTCCTTGGAAAACTTTCTGCAAAACAGAAAAAGATGAAATCGAACCGAAGATAAAGAAAACGAACCAAATCGATTCTAGCAAAACTTTCTGTTAGAGGCAAACCGAACCGAATCCCCTAAATAGGATCGATTTAGTTGACGAAATTTAAATTTATCCACTTGTAAAATTAAAGTCTTGCATGGTTGAAACTCTTGTAAAATTGTAGGTTATTTATTCTAACGTCTTTGAAGACATTAGAGAGCTTCTTTTTACATAGTTTTAGAGAGGAAGTGCTAAAGTACCCTAGAAGCTCAGAAATACAATTTGTTGATTCTCGATTAATATTTCTATAGTAAAGTTGATTTCTTTCTCTCTTCCATTGTTTGATTTCGATAATTCATGCAAGCTTAGTTTATTTCAAAGAAATATTGAATCTTTTTACTCATCTAGGTATAATTTCACAATGATTTCAGTCACATACACTGTAAAAACCCTTACTTTCACTAGTTACACTATGCTAGGCTAGATTTTTATGGGTTGAGATGCATGAACCCAACCCGATGTGGTTTGCATGTGTGTAAAATTAGTTCCCTGAATTAAATAAATGATTGAATCATGTTGTGTGGTGATCACAACCGTCGTAGGACCTTTGATCTCGTTTGTCCTAGGTAACCGGGATGCTTAAGAGTGCGACACGCGTGTAGCTATAACTACACTGCTTTATTCTTACTTTTGATTACGTATGGTGCGGGCTAGTACCCTCATATATGTAATGCTTGAGATTAATAAAGACCGGGTTTAGTCAATTATCTAATGCATAACTAGTTTTATCACCAGTAAACGTACTAGGGTTGGAGGATTGTATTCCGACCTTGATTTTCTCATTTATAGTTAATCAATCACAATTAGTTCACTCTTGCATGCTTAGTTCATACTTAGTTTCATTTAATTGCACTTAGTTAATAGCTATAATCTCACTTAGATTATCTTTATATTTTCTTTTTAGAGTCAGTTTAGGGTTGACCATCTTACTTACGCGACAAACTTGCACTTGTGCCTATATAAGCATGCACTTTAGACACATTTGTGGTCACATTAGAAAGCTTACCCCAAAGCTCAGGGGGGTGAGTATGCTACCGAATAACGGAGATGAATCAACTGGATGAGAAACATCAGGCTAAGGAAAATAAATGGCAAAAAGAGATATTTACAAGTTAAACAAAAAATAGTAAATTTATAAAACTGGACAGTTAGTAGTAACTTGGGTATGACAAACAAATACTTGAGGAGTGTGCAACATAGTACTCTCGACTTGTTCTGCAGAACTGGGAGAAGCTGCCTCGCTAACTTGGAAACAATGAAACAAAGGTGAAAATGAGAGTGCTTACACAAAAAAAGTCCCAAGTAAGAAATAGAAAAGGAGAGAAGGTATGATAGTATAATACCTTTCTCGCAGTTATCTCCCCAAGGGGCTCCATATTCACAGGAGCAACTACCTCACTAACCTAGAAACAATTACACAAGGGTGAAGCTATGCATACTTGCACAATAAACGCAAGAAGAAAAAGGAGAAGTAGAAAGGAGAGAAAGGTGTGACAGTGCAATACCTCTTTCTCAACTACATCTCCAATAGGCTCCACGGTCACAGGAGCAGCTGCCTTACTAACCTGGACACAATTACACAAGGGTGAAGTTGAGAATAATTGCACTCTAAAAGCAAGAAGAAAAAAGATAAGTAGAAATGAGAGAAAGGTGTGACAGTGCAATACCTCTCTTGAAGCTACATCTCCAATCTGCTCCACAGTTAACAGAGCAACGACCTCACTAGCCTGAAAATAATGAAACAGGGGTTAGATGAGCCTACTTGCATAGTAAAAGCAAGAAAAAAGGGGAAAGTAGAAAGGACGGGAAGGTATGACAGTATAATACCTCCATCGCAACTACCTCCCCCAATATGTTCCACAGTCACTGAAACAATTACAACACTAGCCTAAGAATAGGGAAACAGTTAAGTGTTAGCAAACATTGTGCACAGTATAAGAAAATTCAAAAAGTATAGAAAACTTAGTATTTATCAGGATAACCTCATCTGGGTTACTAGCCGAAAGCTCCACAGTAATGGGGGCAGAACTGTTAATAGGCCATGCAGGCAAGGGGACCCCAGCTATACTAGCCTGATAACAAGATCAAGAGTTAAAAATAATACAAGTTAAAAGAGTGGTACAAGAATGACTACTCTCATACAAGGACTATATAACACTTGAGTAATTACCCCCCGTAGTAATTTAGGGGGTCCCTATGAGTGCTGCCTGAGGGGCTACCTCCACAACACTTGCCGCGGGCATGACAGATAAAAAAGCCTCCATAAAATTGGCCTGTAAATGAAGAGAAGGAGGCAAGCATTAGCAAATCACATAACTTATGAGAACAAGCATGTAGAAAAGCCTAAATATCCATAACGAAAATAGTTACCGGGAGAGGCACTATAACAGGACCCTCGCTGAAAGCAATATGGCACGATGATTCATCTGCGATAGGAGTTGTTGGAGGAATAATAGCAAGAGGCACCGATGAAGTGGTATCATGGGCCAGCTGAGAGAGAGAAAAAAAATGGCTCGTCACTACAGGCTAGCCAGAGAAATAACAAACAAAAGGTTAATAGAATACCTGGGCTCCATCCAAAGAGGAAGTGCGAAAGATAACCACCGGCGCAGCAGGGGCTGCGGTAGTAACCTGCTTAGCTTAAAGGCATTAGAAACTTTCATTACCACAATAACGGAATAAGAACCTACGAGTACCTGAAGAGAAGAAGAAAATTTCAAAATAGGCTCAACAGTGGAGGCCACAGTAAATACTGGTTCGTGAGGGATAAGATGGATCAAAGGCCTACTGTCCATAGAGATGTAAACTCGAGGGATAGGAATCCTCCCTAAGGGGTATAACCTCGGAACGATGGTCTCAAGAAAAGGTAGAGTCTCTCCTGTAGAAGAGAGGCCAAGAGATATGGGGTCCTGAGGAATGAAAATTATAAATGGTAAAATAAGTACAAGCTGCAATGGTAAACATCAAAGGTAAAGTAATAAAAAAAGTCAGGCCAAAAGAACAAACAGACCTCTAGAAATGAGGAAAAAAGGGTCTCAGCTTTACAAGTTCCTGCTATTGAAATATGGGAAGATGAAGTGGCAGGACAGCAGGGTACAATCCTCTGCAACCATAAAAAAATTGAGAACACAAGGGAAACGAGTTTTAGAAAGAAAAAAAAAGAACAGTGAGACCAACCACTTAAAGGAAATCAGAGAAATACCTGAACAGAATACGAGGTCATAGAACGGACCCTGGTGCTAGCAGGATGCGTAGATGAAAGCTGCAAGGAAATAAAAATATATAATACTTAGTAAGATAAGTGTAAATTATGACTATTAAAGCTTTAAAGGCCCCTAGAGGAAATAACAAACCTCTCTATAAAGGCCTTTGGCAAAAATAAGCATAAAATTCCTCTCTCGTTAGAAATGAGCACGAGGAAGTAGAGGAGGCGAAGGGCCATTCATCTCAACAGAAGTACCTTGTGAAAGCATACGAATAAAAAAATCAGTAAACAAGTCAATGGTGAAAAGAGAAGAAAGTCATATGAATAAAAGTCCCAAGTAAAGAAAGACTTACAGCAACAGGACACATTGCTTGACCATATGGAAGGGATCTGGTAGCAGAGCTAGTCCCCGATGGAGAATACGATATCTCATCATCACTATAAGACTCCCTCGAAACTTATAACAAAACACAAGTGTCAGTAGTGCTTTCACCACAGAAATTTAAACCATCCACATCATTCAAAGAAGAACTATGATCATCGTAGGAAGGTGTGATTCCATAGCCAACTAGTTCCCCTTCCAATGAGGGGGAGGGGGAACCAGCATGTAAAAGTCCGTAAGAGTCAGTTTCACTATGTAAAGAAGATTTGGGTGTAGTATCTTTTGTAACTGGAATAGATGTTATGAGTGTCTCTTGGAAAAATAATCCCAGAGACTCCTAACCCTACTCTCGGACAGTCCTATAGGTCTCATCTACTTTAATATCATCGGTATCTGACCCCTGGTCCAGAGTGGAGGGAGCAACAGTATCACTATCGGCCCTCTTCTTCTTCTTGGCAACTTTAGTCCTCACAGGAGAAGTGTGGGAAGAGGGGCAACAGTGGTAACATGGATGAAGTTTGACACGTCCATATCTGGGTGTTTTATCTTACCTGTAGTAGAAGCCTTTGCATTTCCCTTACATTTGGATTGGCCCTTAGATTTGGCAGGATGTGACTCGGTTTGCTTTCGCTGGGTGGACTCATCAAGAATGGGCTTCACTAAGATGGGAACAACTTACTCTAAGGGCGTCTTGGGTGTAGTGATAAGATGCCTAACTTATTTCCGGGTTCTTTTGATAAAAAAAACTGGGACCTGACATACCTGGTAGGAATAATATCATATGGAGGTCCAGACACACAGTTTTGAATAAGAAGAACTTGTCGCTACTAGAATAGGAACCAAGAGGAAGTCAAAGAAGGAAAACGATCACGGGGAAGTACATATAATCCCCACAAGTGTCTCACCCTATGGAACATCCCCTGAAAAGTAAAGTTACTACAAGCCTCCAAGTATAACTATACAGGGTCACTGCTCGAGGGATGCGAAGGGGTATGAATGCCCTGATCATAACCAAATTGTCTCCTCAGACGTTTAAAATGATAGAACTCACCGCCTTGACCCAGCTCAATCAAAGAAGGAAGAAGACCTAGTAATAACATCGTTACCACATTGATATTTGGGTAAGAAGAGACACTATCCACATACGAAGGGCAATAAAAAGTTCCACCATCACCCGGGAAAGATAACCAACTAAAAGTGCCACCGGGGGGTTGCTGTAAAGGCGAAAATAAAAATCCTCAATATTATCAATCGCAAACCCTTGAGGTTTCTTTGGGACCTTATTGTGCCATCTCATAAAGCGAACAGTGTTGCTATGGCAGGCCCTTGCCTCTGGGGAAAATTGGGAAAAATGCTCAAATAGGAAAGCCATCAAGATAACGTAATTACCAAAATTAGTCGCATCGTAGTGGCCAGAAGATCTCTTAACATCTACATGAGCATGATCCAGCCAAGTATAAAGGGACCCACGGGTCAAGTCATTAAGGGGTACCATCCTCCCTCACACCATCCTCACAGCTAGTCTGAAAAGGAGATCACGAGGAGAGTCTTTCGACTTGCCTGAGAGCAAGAATCTACTCAGAAATGTAACTAGAAAAGCAGCTAAGTGTGCGGGTGAATGGAGTTTAGGGCCATCCTGACTCTTGAGAACTCTACTGGACGTCTCCCCCTTGGGGAGATACTCAAAATATTTAAACCAATACCGCTGCCATCTAGCAAAAGAATGTTTGGTAAGACCGGTCATATTAATGGCCACATATTTTGAACACTTAAAAAGGGATGACTGCAACTCCTTTATTATCTCCTGCTCAAGGGGGCCCTCATAGACATCAGTAAAAATATGTCCCCCAAGAAAAGGAAGGGCAAACAACTCGCAAATATCCTCCATGGTAATAGTGAACTCTGTTGGTTTTGGCTCTCCTATTTTTTCAATTTTGATTTATTTACAAATTTGCCATTTTGGCTCAAACCTATAAATACAAGTGTTATTTCTAGGTTTTGAAAGAGTAGGCATATTTGAGAGCTAATCAAAGTCAAATATAGATGAGAAATACTTTGAGAAAGGTGAGTTCTTGAGGTTGGTTAGTGATTAACTTTTGAGAGAGATAAGTGAGCTGCGTATGTAACCATTGGTTCCTAGCCATTTATCTATAAAAGAAGATATCCTACCATTTGTGGATGTATCCCAAAGCTTGGGTGAACCATGTAAATTTGTTGCTTTGATTTTTTATTGCTTGTATGATCTTATTGTCTCTTCATTGATGCTTGATTGAATTGATTGGGAGTTTGCACACTAGTTCATTTACGGAACAAGGTCTTGGATATTTTCCACACACCAAGTGTTCGATAAAATTCCTGGGTGAGTTTTATCGTCTTGGTCGCTAGAGATAGTCTTACTTTAGCGTAACAAGTGGTATCAGAGCCTTAGTTGCATTATTTGCCCGGTATTTTGGTTTGAGATTGAATCAATTTTGGCATAGCTTTTGTTTTTATTCCAAATGACGAAAAATGTGGAGAGTACTCGAGAATCAACCTCTACGAGTGGAGGCTCTAAGAGATGGGATTCAAGTTATGGATCGAGTGGATCAATCAAGATGGACATGAAGGCTTTTGATGAGAAGATCAATTTTGGGTTATGGCAAAGACGAATGCGAGGCGTTCTTCTCAAATACAGATTACAATTAGCATTGCTGGGGGTATAGGGATGATCGATAGGCATGACCGATGTCGAGTGGATTGACATTGATCAAAGAGTTGCTTTGTGTAATTAGATGCTCATCACATATGATGTGTTGAATAACGTGATAGCGGAGACCACGGCTAAAGGCATGTGGGATAAGCTAAAAGAGATTTATTTGGGAAAGTCGTTGTCAAATAAATTGTTCCTCAAAAAGAAACTCTTCAAGGTTGAGATGAAGGAGGGTGAGGATATGATGAAGCATATCAACGTTTTTAATGCCTTGATAAATGACTTGAACAGGATAGACGTTCAATTCATTGATGAGGATCGAGCATTGTTGTTTCTTGCATCATTACCCGATTCATATGAGCATTTTGTGACCGCTCTCATGTTTGGTAAGTCTACACTCTGGTGCAACGAGGTTGTGCAAGATATTCAATCTCATGTCACGATGAGAAAGAAGAAAGGTGGACGTGACGGGTATTCCCATAATGAAGGCCTTACGACGAGAGACAGAGGTGGGCAAAATGGCGAGAGGAACTCCAATTGGGGATTTAATGACGGTGGTAGGCCTAGATCAAGGGGTGTTGGTGGTAAAGGGCCGAAATGCTACAAGTGCCAAGTGCCAAGAATGGGGTCATATGATCCAAGAATGTCCTTTGTGGAATGACAAGGTTAAAGGCAAGGTTGATTTCGAGAGGGCAGTGGTAGCGAGTATGGATTATTTAATTTCTGAATAGTCACTATAAAACTTCAAGGCGTGATGTCACTTTCCTAAATACAGTATTTTCCCCACACGAAGAATTTCGGTATACAAACGGGAATCAGCAAATTCGTACTCAAGATACAATGAAGCAATTGCACTGTCTGCAACTTGTATATTTGAAGACAACCCTTGGATGTAGCAGCGAAGAACAGTCAATCAAGTTCTTATTCTGTTTATGTGCACAAAACAGAATAAGAGAATTTGTATCTCCTGAAAATTGTAAGAGAGTAATAGCAGGGTCTGGAAATCTGAAACTGGTTTTTGTTATCAATGTAATTCCGTTTTTAGGCAGCCTTTATTTATAGATAATGAAAGGCTTCGTCTTCAAGAGTCATGACTATTGAATTAACAGTCTTAAGTCATTTCCGAAATGGTATGACTGTTAATTACCAACAGTCCCAAGTCATTTCCGAACAGGTATAATAATACCGAATCGGTTTTGCACGGGTCAACCAAAAAGTGACCGCGCCCGAGCTACCGCGATCCGACCCGGACGAATCCTTGAGACTTTTACAAAAATGGAAAAGGTTCCATATCTTTGGCAAACGGATAGAAAGTTACCGTCGAAGGTGTCGGGATGGTGAAACTCAAGATATTCAATGGGGTGGAACGCACTTTGGGTGGTGTGGTCTATGTCCCAAAGTTGCAAAAGAATTTGATATCCATTAGCCGTTTGGATTCCAAGGGTAGCCGGGTGTCGGTGGCGGGTGGAGTCTTGAAAGTCACACGCGATTGTATGGTCCTAACGAGAGGAGAGGAGAGAGAGGGATTGTATCGTCTAAATCAGACTTTGAGGAAGACAGGGAAGCGGTGTGCACAAGCGATCGAACGTTCGAGGCATGTCTCATTTGTGAACAAAGCGGAGACTTGGGTGCTAGCTTTCCGAGAGTAGACGGTAGTGATGGGATAATACCTACTAGTGGAGGGGATGGATCGAAGTCCCCCTCCAGGGCCAACGGGTGATGTTAACTCAGTTTAGTTGCACACATGCATTGGCCAATTGGAATCGAGGAGGTCTAGGACTGTGATGGATTCTAAGTGTGTGTAGCTAGTTCAAGGAAGGCCGATGGGTGATTGTCTGTGAGCATTGGCAAACGGGAGTCTTTTGTGACAAAGACTTGGTACATCTTTAGAGGGTGAGATTTGGAGGGTGTGAGAGGTGAGGAATTTTTCCCTCTCATCCGTGGTTATTTCTAGAGGTGAAAGATGGTGTTGATGTGTTTGAGTGTTTCGTGTAAAGAGGGTGTACACTATATGTACTGTGTGGGGGTGTACTCACCTGGTTACATGAGGAGCGAGATTCACCGTAAGGTTACATGGGAAGCATTCAAATGCATAAGATGGAGAGTTCTTAGTTTAGAACTTGGTTCCTCGGCGAATGGAGTCGTTTGGAGTCTTGGAGTGAAGACTTGTGGTATCTCACTTCATGGTTGAAGTTTGAGGTGGCTTAGCGTCAGGTGGAGCTTATTGGTGACGCGACTGAAAATATGTCTCAGAAATGTGTTCACTTTAGGCTCAAGTGCAAGCCTGTCGCTCAAGTAATAATCCCAGTAAGTCGGGTATCGATCCTCAGGGAAAAAGGACAACAGAGTTGTGACGACGGGAAAAGACGGAGAGACCCTAACTTTGACTCTAAAAAGAAAAGGAAAAATTGATTTGGTTTTGAGGTTGATTACAGCTAAATGCGATAATGAAAATAAGAAAAGATGCAACTATACTAATCTACCGAAATTAAGAATGAATGATGATTCGAAACTTTTTGTTTAAATGATGAGAAGAGTAGAACGGGAATACAATCCCCCAACCCTAGTGTAGTGCAGTTATAATATTAATCATAATTTTATCTGATTGATCTGACCCGGAATTTAGTACTCCCAAGCATTATGTATACGAGGTTCAAGCCCGCGTCATACCTAATTTGAGGATGAGTAAATCAGTATCGCGATAGTGACACTCAAATTTCACTCTAAATCATCACGAGTACCCAGAGGCAAACGAGATATAAAGATCTACAATTATTGTGTAACTACAGCAATACGATCATAATCAATCACTAAATTCATTGGATTAATTTTATACACACACACTAACACATCGAGCTGGGTTCATGTACCCCGGCGTTGGAAGATCTAGCCTAACATGTTGAATTTAATAAAAACAATGATTGATGTGCATGAATTCATAATTACTCTAAGGAAAATAGTAATTAGATGTAGAAAAGAATTAGAATTAAAAATTACTCACTAAAATTACCCGAGCAATAAGTGAAACAATGAATGAAACTCATACTCACAAAAATCACTGAATAAATCTTCAATCGTTGAATTAAAACTGCAAGTGTTAGCTAAACTAGGGTTTCTGGAAAAAGAGAGGAAAAATCCTACTAATTCTCCGTCCCAATAACAATAATAAATTGGGTTTTTATACCCTATAACAATTTCGGAGTTCAGCTTCACTAGGAGTCTTTTTAGGAAGAGATAGGAATTGTAAATCTTGAAGCCCGGACCGGTCCGGGCCTTAGGCGGACCGGTCTGCCCCCAAGGTGGATCGGTTCTTTTTATTTTGGGGCGGACCGGTTCCTTTTATTTTTGCCTTCTTCGGTTTCCTTGTGGTCCGGGGTCTTCTGGAGATTGGCAAGGCGGACCGGTCCGGGGTAAGGGCGAACCGGTCCGGTTATTTGACTTTTTGGTTCCTCTTTGACTGCTCATAACTTTTTTTTCGGGATTCCGATTGAGGTGCCGTTTCTTCCTATGTACTCTTGAATGAGATGTCTTCAACTTCTTTTTAGGTACCTCATCTGAATTCCGGGTGGAAATTCCACTTTTTCCCTTTTGACCTTTCCTTCTTTCTTTCTTGATTCTTCTGGTTCCTGTCTTCCGTTTCTTGACATCAAATACCTGTAAAATCACTACGGAATACCAGAAACTCGGTGTACTCATTAGGATCAGTCAGTAGTACAATTATGAGATAAATCCAACTCAATTACGTTATTCGAGATGCTATAAGTAACTAAATCAAGGGATAAATTAGGAAGAATTTATGCCTAATCAAACCCCCTTAACTTAGAACTTTGTGCGTCCCGAGCAATGTAAAAGAATCCTAGCAAGGCTCAACTCTTAAAAATATTTTTATTGGGATAAAATACCTTTTTCGCGGGCAAGCGATTGCATTTAGCGTATGCAACAAGCCTTTAAACCCCTAGGTTACCCTAGTAGGACGAGTGTTGTCTCATGAGGGTTTGCAGAGAATATACCCACAAAATTCGACTCAAAGAAAATTCAAAAAACGCAAAAATTATACAATTCAAACCTTCCCAGAAAATAGTCATCATCAAGTCATATTTACAAGTCTCAAATCATAGTGCGTGTGTGCGAAGCCAAAAATTTAATCGCGAGTTTCCACTGATTGATCATTACGTTACTTACCTGAAAATTCGTTTTGATTTTAATTTCTCACAGAATGCTCTCTTAAACGAATCACTCGGAATGTGGTTATTCTCTCGGTATGCGTGATATAAAGAGTAAATGTAATGGACGCAAAGTCACGCATACAAGTAGAAAGACGAAAATTTCAAAGTGATAGGATCTCTTCAATGGATTACGATTTTTAAAAATGGGAACATTGCCTCTTTTTCCGCGCATTTAATCTCCTTTATTGTCTTTTGGTGTATTAGCTCTCTACGCGGTAACCAATTTTCGCAATTTAGAGAATGCGCGGACTTCGGTTGCCCAAATCGCTTCGTGAGGTTGGTTGAGGAATCGGCACCAGCCCCGAGCCATGAATAGGGCGGTGACGGAGTTGGGCAGGGCTTCCCATTGGACAGCGTGCTCCATATGTAGTTTGCGGCCCAAACCGAAGTATTGAGTGCATCACTGCTCCTCTTGGCGGGAGCGAAATTCTCCGTGACCGGAGGGTTGGATCACGGTGGAGTGGTATTTGGTGGGGGCAACACGGGGGGTCATGGAAACAGTAGGGATTTATTGCTTGAAACACTTGAGAGGAAGAAGAGAGTATTTGGGTTGAAGGTGTGAGGAGAAGGGGAGGGTTTGGAGGTGTATTTATAGTGGAAAGGGGAGGGGAGGAATTGGTTTTGGAGGGAAGGGGTTTGGAGGGAAAAGGGGATGGATTTGGGAGGGAAAGGTTGGGGTTGGGAAGAGGAAAAAACGGATTAGAGGGAATGAATGGGATTGGGGGAAAGGGGGTGAATCTTGGGAAGGGGAGAAGACAGATCTGCAGAAGGAGGACCGGTCCGGGGTAGGGGCGGACCGGTCCAGCCCTTTGACTTTTCAAACCCTCGACAGGCGGACCGGTTCTTTTAAAAATAAAAGGAACCGGTCCGGGGTCGGACCGGTCCGCCTTAAAAAAGGAACCGGTCCGCCCCAGGGCTTTTGGGCTGGAATTCTCCTAATTCGGTTTCGAGCTCTCTTCTTCAAAAGATTTCACTTTCCCGATATACTCTCTATCCAATTGGACTAAAAACCCTCTCGATTTCACTGGTCAACACCCTTTGACTCAAAATTCCCAAAACACACGAATGCTTCTCCCGAACGAAACCTAGTCCTAACGACTCTCAAAACACACACGACTCTCAAACACACGACTCTCACCCCATACGCGTCGGGGGTGCGACGACCTCACTTCAACAGCTCATTCAACCCCGTAAACGGGGTCCGACAACCAGACGGTGTCGACTTTTTCTGCACACGCCTCTAAATATGGCTTTAGGCGTTGCCCATTCACTTTGAATGTATTGCCCCATTTTAAATCGTCCAATTCAACAGCTCCATGGGGGAAAACATTCTTCACAACGAACGGGCCAGACCATCGTGACCGCAATTTTCCCAGAAAGAGGTGAAGCCGAGAGCTGTAGAGGAGAACTTTTTGCCCGGGGAGAAACTCCTTTCGTCGAATGATGCTATCATGAGCGAGTTTCATCCTCTCTTTCGAAATTTTGGCATTCTCATACGCATCATTGCGTAGTTCTTCTAACTCATTCAATTGAAGCTTGCGGGCTTCACCGGCCTTGTCCATGGCATAGTTCAATTGCTTAATTGCCCAATACGCTTTATGTTCGAGCTTAACGAGGAAGATGGAAAGGTTTGCCATATACAAAGCAGAAAGGGGACATGCCGAGTTGATTCTTAAATGTGGTACGATAGGCCCATAGCGAATCGTTCAACCTAAGTGACCAATCCTTCCGGGTAGGATTGACGGTCTTTTCGAGAATATTCTTGATTTCTCGATTCGCTAGTTCGTCCTGCCCATTCGTTTGTGGGTGATAAGTCGTTCCCACTTTGTGAACGACACCATACTTTCTCATGAGCTTCGCGAATGGCCTATTACAAAAGTGGGTGCCATTATCGCTAATTATTGCTTTCGGTGCACCGAAGCGGGAAAGTATGTGTTCCTGCAGGAACTTTATCACCACTTTGTTGTCATTAGTCTTGGTAGCTATGGCTTCCACCCATTTAGAAACGTAGTCTACCGCGACAAGGATGTATAGGAAACCAAAGGACGGGGGGAAGGGTCCCATGAAGTCAATACCCCAACAGTCGAATATCTCAATGATGAGTACGGGGGTAAGAGGCATCATATCTCGTCGAGTAATGGCTCCCATTCGTTGGCACCTATTGCATGATTTGCAAGCATCGTTCACATCCCGAAAGATTGTGGGCCAATAGAGGCCGCATTGCAGAATTTTAGCGGTCGTCTTTTTCGTCGAAAAGTGGCCTCCACAAGCTTCCGAATGACAAAACTGGATGACTTTCGGGATCTCGTCATCCGGTACACATCGTCGGATGATTTGTTCTGTGCAGTATTTAAAAAGGAATGGATCATCGTAAAAGAACATGCGCGACCAAGTAAGAAACCTCTTCTTATCTTGCGGTGTCCAGTCGGGAGGGATGGCTCCCGTGACAAGATAGTTCACTATGTCCGCAAACCAGGGATACGAAGAGGTAGCAAAAAGTTGCTCATCCGGAAAGTATTCATCTATGGGTATGGGATCACTAGGTACGTCGGACGAAAGCCGAGATAAATGGTCGGCAACGACGTTTTCTACTCCTTTCTTATCTTTGATGGAGAGATTGAACTCTTGTAGGAGTAGGATCCACCTTATGAGGCGCGGCTTGGCATCTTTCTTTGCAAGTAGGTATTTCAAAGCCACGTGGTTGGTGAAGACAGTAATAGGAGAACCAATGAGATATGACCGGAACTTATCAAGGGCAAAGAATACCTCTAGAAACTCCTTCTCCGTGATAGATAAGTTGAGTTGAGGTCCGGTAAGGGTCCGGCTAGCGTAGTAGATGACATGAGCTTGCTTATCTTTTCGTTGGCCCAAAATAGCCCCGATCGCGTAATCGCTTGTATCACACATAAGTTCGAATGGTAAGGACCAATCCAGAACTTGCATGATGGGAGCGGACACAAGCATGTTTTTCAATTTGTCAAAAGAGCTTTGGCATGCTTCCGTCCACTCAAATGGGGTGTCCTTCATGAGTAGGTTGCTTAAGGGCCTAGCGATGGCGCTAAAATCCTTAATGAACCTTCGATAAAACCCTGCGTGGCCCAAGAATGAGCGCACGTCCTTCAGCGATTTTGGTGGGGGAAGATCAGCTATGACATCTATATTTGCCCTATCAACCTCTATGCCCTTGGATGATACTATGTGGCCAAGAACTATTCCCTCGGTGACCATGAAATGGCACTTCTCCCAATTCAGCACTAAGTTCTTTTTCAGACATCGGGTGAGTACTTTTTCCAGCTTTTCTAAATAATGATCGAAAGAGGTGCCAAAAACGCTGAAGTCATCCATGAACACTTCGAGTCCTCTCTCGACCATGTCGCTAAATAAGCTCAACATGCACCTTTGAAAGGTCGCGGGTGCATTACACAAGCCAAATGGCATACATTTGTAGGCAAACGTACCAAAAGGGCAAGTGAAGGTCGTCTTCTCCTGGTCAAGTACATCTACCTCAATTTGGTTATATTCGGAATAACCATCAAGGAAGCAATAGTAAGGGTGGCTCGCCACTCTTTCAAGCATTTGATCAATAAATGGCAAGGGGAAATGGTATTTCCTAGTTCTCGCATTGAGTTTCCGGTAATCAATGCAAACGCGCCACCCGGTGGTGGTGCGTTGGGGTACTAGCTCTCCCTTGGCATTCTCAATCACAGTCATACCCGACTTCGTCGGGACGACTTGAATAGGGCTTACCCACTTGCTATCCGAGATTGGGTAGATGATCCCGGTATACAACAATTTGATTATTTCGGTTCTCACAACTTCTTTCATGTTGGGATTCAGTCTTCTTTGCATTTATCTAGAGGGTTTGACATCCTCTTCGAGATGGATCTTATGAGTGCAAATCAAAGGACTTATCCCCTTCAAATCAGCTATGCACCAACCAAAAGCACCTTGGTGCTTCCTCAGAATTTTCAATAATTTACCCTCCTGCCCTTCATCTAGGCTAGAGGAGATAACAACAGGAAATGTCTCATCCTCTCCTAGGTAGGCATATTTAATATGGGAGGGGAGTTTCTTTAATTCGAGGATTGGAAATTTTTCACTGGAGGGAACCATGTGTGTATCCCTCGGAGGTAATTCCTCGAATCTAAAAACCCAATTAACCTCTCTCACGTCCTCGTCCGACGCACTCTCATCGAGTAGCTCTCTCAACTCCCCAACCTCCCTCTCGAAGTTGGTGTACGTCCCCTCATTCTCGTATCTCTCCGCTAAACAGGACTCTAAAGCGTCGCCACAGTAATTTTCCTCAAAGTACTCTTCTATTATGTCATCTATGAGGTTCACCGCGTGAAGATCATCTTCCTCCCCTGCATTTTGGGCTATGTGGAAGATGTTGGTTTCCAAGGTCATGTTCCTAAAGGTGAGTTGCATTCGTCCATTCCTAGTATTGATGATTGCGTTAGCCGTAGCTAGGAAAGGACGCCCAAGGATGATGGGAACATGATTACTTGAGTTGAAGGAGGGATCCGTGTCCCAAATGACAAAGTATACCGGGAAGTAGAAAGTATCAACTTGGACGATCACGTCCTCGACTATGCCTCGTGGAATCTTCACTGTTCGATCCGCTAATTGGAGAGTGACCTTTGTGGACTTGAGGTCGCCCAAATCTAGTTGCCTATAGATGGAGTAAGGGAGGATATTAACGCTTGCTCCCAAGTCAAGTAAGGCTTTTTCGATTTTATTTTCTCCAATGATGCAAGATATGGTGGGTGCACCGGGATCTTTGAATTTAGGCGAAAGATCATTTAGTAGAATGGATCTCACGTTCTGGGCTAGAAATACATTCTTCTTTACCTTCATCTTCCTTTTTACCGTCAACAAATCTTTGATGACTTTGCCATAAGCTGGAATTTGTTTAATGGCATCAAGAAAAGGTAAATTAAGCTTGACCTGCTTTAGCACTTCTAGCACGTCTTCACATGGGTTTCCTCTACGGGAGGGAATCAACCTTTGAGGAAACGGTGCCGCGGAGGGCGATTTCACAACTACCTCTGGCGCACTAGCATCTTCTTGGTCACTCTCATTCAAGGGGACATCTTCGGCCTCTTTCGTGCAGGGCAAAATCTCCTTGTCTTTCGTTGTGTCGTGTGGGGGAGGTGATAAATCAACGACTCTCCCACTACGAAGAGTGGTGACAGCTTGACATTGCTTCTGATGTTCAGTACAGGTGGAGCTAACACAAGGACATGGGGAGGCCTTTGGCCTTGGGCAGGAAACTTGCCCTTCTCTTGAACACTCAATGAGGATTGTATTTTTGACAAATTCGCATTTATGTCGCCAATCAGACGATCATATTTGGCATTGGTTGCGGTCTGGCTTGCGATGAATTGATTCATGGTATCCTCGAGAGTTCTCCGCTGTGGCGGGATATAATTTCCTTGAGGTGGTGGTGCTTACACATGTCCTTGCATGTGTGGAGTTGTTGAAAATGTTATGGTGGAGGAGGGACAACATGCGAAGGAGGGTTCATTGCAACATGTTGTTGCCCATAGCTAAAATCAGGATGATTTTTTCATGAAGGGTTGTAGGAATTCCCGTGCGAGGCACCGAAATTACCCTTAAATCCTCTAATACCACTAACTTGCTCCTGAAGCATTACTTTGTAGGCGGGTATCGTCGGACATTCCTCAGTTGAATGGCCCACCTCACAAATAGCACACACCTTCTCGACGGGGTTCGATATGGATCCAGTTAATCCTCTCCCACGTAACCCTCGTAGGTCTCGCATCTCTTTCTCAAGTATATCAATCCGACTGTCCGCTATAGAATTCTTTTCTACATGATATAGGCCAGACGCTGACGGAGTGGTGGTCGCTTGACGATTTCGATTTTGAGCATTAGGGTCGGAGGTATCCCAGGATTGGGTAGTCTCGGCGACATACCTCAAATGAAGCTCTGCATCTTGGGCGTCTAAATCGACAAAGGGACCACTTCCCATGGTTTCAACAAGTTACTTGGAATTGAGGTTCAGCCCATTATAGAGAAAAGAGATGATTTGTGCTGCATCAAATCCGTGATGTGGGCATGAAGTAACCAACTCATTGAAGCGCTCATGACATCGATGAAATGGCTCATTTTCAGATTGTCTGAACGATTGAATTTGAGCCTTTATGGAAATTGTTCGATGTGGCGGGAAGAATTTCTTGAGAAATCTCGATTGTAACTCGTTCCTAGATGGAATCGAGCTCGGATTTAAAGACCATAGCCGGGTCTTAGCTTTATCTTTGAGCGAGAAAGGGAAGAGTTTGAGTCGGATCACCTCTTGGGTGCAGGTTTGATCATTGAGCGTATCGCACATCCTCAAATTCCCTAATATGGAGGTATGGCTTTTCAGAATCCATACCGTGGTAATGTGGTAGCATCTGGATCATTCCATTTTTGAAACGGAATTGCCCGGCATTATACGGGACTATAATGCATCCCGGAGTGACAGTGCGCTCGGGATATATAAATTATCTCAGCGGGCGGTATGGGGGCTCTTCCTCACCGGTGGGTGCATTACTGTGTTGCGACATCTCTCTCTCACTTAACAACTCGGTGCTCTCACTGGGTGTGCTCGAAGTGTGCTCGGACGTGTGTCCTAAGAAGGTAAACGGAGTGTTATTGGAGATTGAATGTGATGGTGTGGAAGGCGGGATCCAGAACTGTGGGACGTTTGGAGTGTGGGGACTATCTGGATTATACTCAACTATTGGATTTTCGTGAATGCTGGTTGGAGTATTGTGGGGAGTGGGATTTTGCATTAAAAGCTTGTGAGAGATGGTGGTGAATCTTTTTATGCTTTTTGAAATTTTTTATATGTTTTGGGATTTTTGGAGATTTTTGGTCAAAGCTTTGGATTGACTCAATCTAATCCTAAGTCTACCAAGTTCCCCGGCAACGGTGCCAAAAACTTAATGCGACTGAAAATGTGTCTCAGAAATGCGTTCACTATAGGCTCAAGTGCAAGCCTATCGCTCAAGTAATAATCCCAGTAAGTCGGGTATCGATCCTCAGGGAAAAAGGACAACAGAGTTGTGATGACGGAGAGACCCTAACTTTGACTCTAAAAAGAAAAGGAAAAATTGATTTGGTTTTGAGGTTGATTACAGCTAAATGCGATAATGAAAATAAGAAAAGATGCAACTATACTAATCTACCGAAATTAAGAATGAATGATGATTCGAAACTTTTTGTTTAAATGATAAGAAGAGTAGAACGGGAATACAATCCCCCAACCCTAGTGTAGTGCAGTTATAATATTAATCATAATTTTATCTGATTGATCTGACCCGGAATTTAGTACTCCCAAGCATTATGTATACGAGGTTCAAGCCCGCGTCATACCTAATCTGAGGATGAGTAAATCAGTATCGCGATAGTGACACTCAAATTTCACTCTAAATCATCACGAGTACCCAGAGGCAAACGAGATATAAAGATCTACAATTATTGTGTAACTACAGCAATACGATCATAATCAATCACTAAATTCATTGGATTAATTTTATACACACACACTAACACATCGGGCTGGGTTCATGTACCCCGGCGTTGGAAGATCTAGCCTAACATGTTGAATTTAATAAAAACAATTATTGATGTGCAGGAATTCATAATTACTCTAAGGAAAATAGTAATTAGATGTAGAAAAGAATTAGAATTAAAAATTACTCACTAAAATTACCCAAGCAATAAGTGAAACAATGAATGAAACTCATACTCACAAAAATCACTGAATAAATCTTCAATCGTTGAATTAAAACTGCAAGTGTTAGCTAAACTAGGGTTTCTGGAAAAAGAGAGGAAAAATCCTACTAATTCTCCATCCCAATAACAATAATAAATTGGGTTTTTATACCCTACAATAATTTCGGAGTTCAGCTGCACTAGGAGTCTTTTTAGGAAGAGATAGGAATTGCAAATCTCGAAGCCCGGACCGGTCTACCCCCAAGGCGGATCCGTTCGTTTTATTTTGGGGCGGACCGGTCCGGGGGGGGACCGGTTCCTTTTATTTTTGCCTTCTTCGGTTTGCTTGTGGTCCGGGGTTTTCTGGAGTTTGGCAAGGCGGACCGGTCCGATTATTTGACTTTTTTATTCCTCTTTGACTGCTCATAACTTTTGTTCCGGAATTTCGATTGAGGTGCCGTTTCTTCCTATGTACTCTTGAATGAGATGTCTTCAATTTCTCTTTAGGTACCTCATCTGAATTCCGGGTGAAAATTCCACTTTTGTCCTTTTGACCTTTCCTTCTTTCTTTCTTAATTCTTCCTGTTCCTGTCTTCTGTTTCTTGACATCAAATACCTGTAAAATCATTACGGAATACCAGAAACTCGGTGTACTCATTAGGATCAGTCAGTAGTATAATTATGATATAAATCCAACTCAATTACGTTGTTCGAGATGCTATAAGTAACTAAATTAAGGGATAAATTAGGAAGAATTTATGCCTAATCAATTGGCTTGTTAGACGTCGAGATGATCTTCGAGCGTATTTGATATTTGTATTCTGAGTTCGGTTGGATCGTGAGGATCACCCGAGGGAATCGCATTAGCTTGGTAAATGGTGGGTTGGTCTTCAAGCGAGTTCAATTTCAGCATTCTAAAGATTGGTTGGATAGGATCGTCAAGGTGGAGTTTGTTGGTTTTGGCTCTTTTGTTTTACTTTAGAAAAGATTCTTGGTCCACACTTTTACTTTAGTGCTGGCTGGGGTGACTATATATAGCGACAATGGCTCCACACTTTTACTTTAGTGCAACAAACTCACCCCAGCCAGTTATAAAAGTGTAAGAATCTTTTCTCCAACAAGAAAGCAAAAGATTGATGGTGGAGCCATGTTTAGCCATAGTGCAAGAATTTAAACTATGAACTGCAGTCAGAAGGATAAGTCCCTCAAGGACAGCCTTATAGGAAGGGGTGTCAAGAATATGATTAACCCAAGCAGCCCACTCTTCAGTGGCACCTCCTGCAGCTTTGATCTTAATATTAGAATAAGGAAAATCATTGTGGTCCACTCTAACCCTAAGAATAGAATCAGGAAGAATGATGGGAGAATTAGTAGACTCACTTAAAACAACACGAGGTTGTTCGATAATGTTAGCAACAAATTTCTCTTTAAACTGGGTAAGAGAGCCCATAAAGTTATCTTGTGGACTGAAATAAGGTGCACGATGGTAGGGGACAAAATCCCTTCCTTGACGAGTGAGTATATAGTCTTGGTAAGATTGAGAAGAGGAGGAAGTGGTCGAGGAGTCCCCCAGTGTCCAATTGTTCAAGATAGGAACCCACTGTGATGGAAATCCCATGCAAGGAACCTCAGTAGAAATTCCATGTGAGGAACCCCCAACAGAATGGGGTGTGAGGAACCCCCAACAGAAATGGGGTGCGAGGAACCCCAATAGAAATCCCATGTGAGGAACCCCCATAAGAAATAAGGTGCGAGGAACCCCCAACAGAAATGGGGTGCGAGGAACCCCCAGCAAAAATCCCATACGAGGAACCCCCAGCAGAAGTCCTAAGCGAGGAATCTCTAGTAGTTGGGGTTCTCGGCGAGGAACCCCTAATAGAAAACTTCAGGAAATAACCCTCAACGAACGAGGAACCACCAACAATACCAATTCCAAGCGAGGAACTCCTTGTAACAGGTGGTTTTATGAGGAACACCCACCAACAGTTACAATTGGCGAGGAACCCAAAGTAATAGATGCTCCGAACGAGGAATCCCCAGTAGCACAGATCTTAAGTGAGGGTCCTTGGATGGCTGGAACATCAAATGAGGAACTCCCCATGGTCAATACCTCACGCGAGAAACCCTCTGAAATGTTTGAGCCCAGAAAATAATCGGTCGGAATATTGGCAGAAGGGTGAAGAAGGGCGGTGGCGCCAGTAGCCACCACTGTAGATACACTAATCGAAATGGGCAAAGAGCCAATGACAATGGTGGAAACGCTAGTAGAACACTCGACGATGATGAAGCCATTAAAAGGGTTTTGTAAGAGCTTGAAATGAAAAAAACTATGATTGTTTTCGCCGGAATACGATAAGCTCTTAAATGCTCTCAGAAGAAAATAATGAGAAAGGCTGTAAAAGTGAAGATTTTATGCTCAAAAAGTTCCTATATGAAAATAGGAAAACGTGTGGGAATACCAAAAGGTTAGCAGATTTTTTCCCAAATGATGAGGTGACAATTCCCATGTTTACACGTGGCTCCTTAAGACCCTAAAACCTGGAATAAAGGGACAATGTATTTAATGACCCTAGGTAGGGCTGTGTTTCGGCCGGATCGGATCGGAAAATGACCTTTCGGAAAAAATTCCAATTTTTTCGGAAATAAAATATTTGTTCCAATTTCCTATCCAATTTTTTCGGAAAATCAAAAAAGTTTCCGAATTCGGAAATGTCGGAAAATCGGAAAAAAATCGGAAAAATTCGGAAATTAGAAATATGGTATTTTTTTTTGTTCTGCCGCATGAAGACAGTATGAGAAATTAGAAATTAGTTTTTTTCTGTTCTGCCGCAGCCATCAATATAACAAATCGATGTAAACAAATCTGTAAACCTATAAACCGATCAATATAACAAACCTATTAAACCTATAAATCGATCCTAACAGATGTAAACAAGATCAAAATAAGTAGATGAAATAAAAAAGATGTAAACAGATGTAAATAAGATGTAAACCGATCTTATAAACAAAAGTAAACAAGATGTAAACAGAGCCTATAAACCGATGTAAACAGATCTGTAAATAAGTAGAAATAAAAAAAAATAAACAGATAAAAATAAGCTAGAAAAAGCTTACATATGTTCGAGACTATAAGGGTCGGACGATGTAAACAAATATGCGCCGCCGAAAGTAGAAGAAAGGGGTTGGACGACCGTATAGGGATTGGGTCGAGAGAGAGAGGTGAGATATATGCACCGCCGAGGAGAAAGGGGCGAGACGAGAGAGAGAGAGAGAGAGAGAGAGAGAGAGAGAGAGAGAGAGAGATGTGAGAGATATTTTAATAAGGATATCATACAACCCTAGTTGCTCTCTACTAACAGCATATATAAATATATGGGGTAAGGTAAAAAATAAAGGAAATCTAAATTGTACACATTCTTATTACATAAAGATATAACTTATAAGGTAAAAAAATATATATAGAAAATATTCGGAAAAAATATTCGGAATATTAATCGGAAGATATATTCGGAATATTAATCGGAAAAAATATTCGGAAATTATATCGAAAAAATCGGATCGGAAAATCGGAATTTAAAACATAGTTCCAATTTCCTATCCAATTTAATTCGGAAAAATCGGAAATCGGAAAATCGGAAATTGGAAACCTTATATATGTTCCAAAATCGGAAAATATCGGATCGGACATCGGAAAAATCGGAATGTTCGGAAAAAAAACACAGCCCTAACCCTAGGGGTAATGATGATGAAGTCCTAGGGTCCCTCAAAAAACTTAAAAATTGAATTTATAGCGTACAAAGCCTTTTGGTCAACCCAACACAAAAGACTTTGAACGAGGCTAATGTAGAGGGGTGTTTTGTCCTTCTCACTATATTTTGGTGATGGGCCCCTCCAGCCCTCCTATAAAGACATTTAGAGGAGGGACCCCCTCCAATCCTTCTGCAAAGACATTTGCATGAGGGACCCCTCCAGCCCTCCTGTAATGAGATTTGGTCGAGTGACCCCTCCAACCCTCCTACAATGAGATTTGGGCGAGGGACCCCTCTAGCCCTCCTGCAAAGAAGTTTCAAATATATTTTTTTAGAAGGAACCCTTCCAAGACCTCTTTCAAGTTCAGAAGATAGTTTGGGCAATGGACCCCTTTCCCCCAAACTAAAACTCGTTGAAATGATACCTGGGCAGGGGAGTTGATAGAAAGCTTTTTGTTATGTCATTGAGGGAAGCCTTTCTAATCAATTCTTTTATCACCTGCACAAAAATATAAAAAACTTGCATTTAGGTAAGTAAGGATGTCAATCCTAATCGAAAGAGTGAAACAAATGAGAAGTAATGTAATTCATTTTTTTATTTAATTTCTTTTTAGACTTTTTTACTTTTTTTATTTTTTTTACCTTTTTTTAATATTAAAACAATTTTTCAAGGGATGGTGAAACTAAGTAACTATAATAAATGAAAGTAATAAAAGCAATACTAAAAGTGTGCTAAAACAAGATCAAGTGACTCAAATAAGATGTGAATAAAATGAGATAAAATTAAGGAATGAAAATTCACCTCCACTTTACACAACTAAAACTAATTTGAACTATTTTAATTTGGTTGGTTTCCAAAACATTCATTTAATTCAAAAGCTAATTCTCATTACACTAATGAATTAATCAAATATTCTTTTAGAAAAGTAATTTTAATTCCTACAACACTACTCAAAATGAATTAAAACTAATCAAATGAATCACCCACTAAGAAAAATTCACAAAACTAATTTTAATTAAACAATATAAAACAAGAGTAGATGAAAATTAGATTGTAACTTTGAACATGTTGAAAAGCCTATCCCTAGTTTGAATCAAAATGATAAAATTACAACACAAACTTTTAATCCTTTCTCAAGGATAGCTTTCCATTTCTCAATGCAAAAACAAGTGTAGGAATCAAAGTTACTAATCAAAGGAAATCAACCAAGAATAAAATTAGCAAGCTAGATAAGTGGGATCCATGGAGGCTTCATTTCATCCCTTGAATGGGAGATTAGACCTCCATAATGGGATTCCAAGACATAAAATAAACAATAGAAATCATAAGAGTATGAGAGAAGAGAATCAACCAATCAATATATAACACAAAATCTATTTTGATGCTACAATACTTTTGTTTCACTTTTTTCTTTCACTAAACTAAAATTTCTCTCTACCAATTTTTCTCTCAAACAATGCTACTAAAATACTCTCTCTAGGGTTTATCTAGGTCTTGTTTTTCTCTCTTACCATCTCTTCAAATGGGCCTTCCTTGATTTTTATATTGTGGCATAAGGAGCTTAGGGGTAAAATAAGAAGGTTTAGGTGTGCATGGTAATGGTGAAGTGTGAGGGGGCATAAGGGGTAAATAGAATGAGTATAATGGGATAGTGGGGGTGATGAGAGAGTGTGGATAAATTGAGGGTATTTTAGGAATAGGGTTAAAGATTTTTTTATACATGTGGGGCTTTATGAAAGCACCTAATGGTCACTTGCTAAGGTGTATTAGGTTATTTAAAAATCTTTTAACTCTTTGATATAAAATCTATTAATTTATAAATTAAAATACCCACGCACACTAATAAGTAAAAGTGGTGGTGCTATAAATAAAAATACCCTTTAAGAATGGGATGAGGAAAAGTGGAATGAACACAATATTTGCTCCCGATGAAACCACCGTGGTGTAAAACCTCGTGTCCCTAGTCCAGGACAACTCACACACCCAAGTCCACTATTACCAATTAGCGATTACATATTACAGTCCACCAGTTTACAATAATTTAAACTAAGCAAATACAAGTCGTACACCCAGCCTAGTCTAAATACAACCCAACTTGACTGACAATCAGTCAACCCGATAACACTCAGGTAATAGTGACTGCATACGCACAACCACGCACTCAAACCTGAGACCCCATGAAGTTGTGCAACACACAGTTATTAATTATAAGGACTGTTTTAATCAAAATATAAAAAATATCTTAGTTAACAAAATGGGACTAAACACACACCGAGTTATGTCAAATTTTAGTTAACAAGGATAATAAACAGTATATGACAAAAGGAAAAACAGGACTAATGTTTAAATCCACACAAACATAAATGTAAAAGGTCCACACAATAGTTAAATCCAACTGAATAAAATGAACACAAACAAAATGTTCAACTTAGAGGATATAAATAGTTAGGAGCAAAAAATCAGATTATTTTTAATCCCAAATAAGTTAAATTAAATCAGATTTAAAATAAAAAGATATTTTAATAAAAAAAATTGTGTGCAAAAAAAAACTAACTTAAGTTAAGAAAAGGTTAACGAATCTGATTTTAAAAATAAGTAGACTATGGGACACACAAAAAAACAATCAGATATAAAATAACTAAATCAGATCTACACGAACTCGGTAGACTACCCCAAACAAAACTAGAACTGAAATGATTTATACAAAAAAAATAAGTCATTTAATTATATTAAAAAACAGTAAACAAAACCGGATCCAAACAGCCAATAAGCTACACCTACTTATCACAATTGTTTTTAGATTTAAAACAAATTCTTTTAAAAGATCTAAAAACAAATTGTTTTAATAGTTCACAATGGTAAGTTTTAAACAACAAAAGATAATGTTTCAACTTTGATCTTTAACACACAACCAGCACAACAATAACGGTTTTGGATTCAAACAAAACAAAATGAACAAAAAGCATCATTCACGATGGTTAGATGTTAAACAGTAAACAACCAACAAAAGCTTAGTTTAAACACAAAGAAAGATTTCAACAGATCCACAAGCTTTTCTCAAACGTCAGTCTTAAATGCAAAAAAAAATTATAGAGAGGTATAAAGCAGATCGAATATATATATATATATATATATATATATATATATATATATATATATATATATATATTTGTGTGTGTGTGTGTGTGTGTGTAAAGAGGGAAAAGGAAGAGCTGTTACCTCAAAAGTCTGCAAGAATAAAAAAACGAGATCTGAGCTCTAAACCTTCGCACGATTCCAATCGGCAATATGTAAAAAAAACTTTCAAATCTAAAGCTCAAAGACTTCAAGACGTTGAGCACAAAAACTCCAAAGCCAATGATTCAAACACCCTCAAAATGGATCTCCATAAAAACCCAGGTACACAGAATAACTCGGTGCAAACCAGATTAAAAAGACTCCAAAAATCTCTCTAGAAACGTATGTATTTTGTTGGAGTATAAGAGAAAAAATAAAGGGAGAGTAAATGTTTTGTTCGACGGCTCTTTTAAGGAGAGAAAGAGAAAAAAAATGAAAATGAAATTCCCATATACAAAAGACTAAAACCATGGATTATAAAGCCTTAACCAAAACAGTCAAGGCCCGATCGCATATACCAACAAAATAAAGGGTATAGGCATAACTTCAAAGGGGTGGTTGAGGGTATACCAGTAAACCCACACAAAAGGGCAGTAAGGCAAAACTACAAGAGGACATGTGTGGCTGAAAATACACGCAAGGCAGGAAATCGAGACACACAACGAGCAGACCTCGATACCACCAACTCTCGGCCAAACAAAACAGTAATAAATGCACCCAACCAAACGATACACACAAATTTAACGCGACCATTTTTAATTTAGGAGTAAATTATTAAATTAACCAAAACTAATGTTTCATCTTATAACATTTTATCCAAATAAAAATTCAGAATAAATAAATAACCATCATAAAAATTAATTAAAAATTTTGAAAAGAAAAGAAAACTCATAATAATAATATAAAAATTATTTGAGAAAAAAATACATATTAAAAGTATTTTCACAAACATAGTTTATGTATCAAATCATTATAAGAAAATACGATATTAGGATAATATATATATATATATATATATATATATATATATATATATATATATATATATATATAAATAATAGATTCTAATAAAAAAATACAGGAGAAAATAAAAAAATGTTTGTCTCAAAATTGAGCCAACACAAGAAGAATGAGATTTTTACTTTCTTCTTTGATTTTTGTTTGGTGACCTTGACAGCAAAAAAAACGATTTGGGCCATGTGGTCTTTGATTGCAAATGGGTTTAGGGTTTGGATTTGGGTATTGTTGGGTTACGGGTATCTCCGGGTCATATCAAATCGGATTGATTCGCAGGTCGAAGTTCGTCCGCAGCAGGTCTGGTAGCTATCAGGTTTTTCGACGATTTCAGAGTTACCTCAGGCGATGGGTTTGTTCAGCGGGTTGGGGCAAACAAGTGTCAATTTTGCAGGGGATATGGGACACGAGTTGGTTGAAATAGTTCTGGGTTTGTAGGTATTGACACACCCCAACCCAATTACTTATAATTAAGTCTGAAAGTCAAAGTGAGTCAAACCATAATTAATTTTACCAAACCATAAGCACGAGTTTTAATTTCAGAGTCATCATTATAAATTCATATAACTGAAAACCTTTTTACAACATTAGAGTATTCATGCCCATAAAAACTTGGTTGAAGGATAAGTTAACTTAATTAAATCATTTACATTTAAACAAAATCCATGTTTCTCCCATTCCTGACTAACCCGACCCAATCTACTAGATTTGGCAGTGACATCACGTTACCTGAAAAAAATGTGAACATAGAAACCGTGAGTAAAATAGCCCAGTGAATGCATCACTATTATACTACTACATGAATTTAAATACAATAAATCATGTCCATATAATTATATATTAACTTATCTGGCTCATTCATAATGAATGACCGAACTTTTCGAATCATGATTCACGTATCATGTCTGTAATAGACAATTCTCTCCCATTCCTCGTCGAGGAGTAACCCCTTGTCATTAATAGACAAATCGTTCCCATTTCGGTTAGGGAAGTAACCTCCCATTTCGATAAATCGAAATGAACAATTTCATATTCATTATATTCTGATCATATCAATAACACGATACAATATCTCTTTCCAGTGAGTACACTCACCTGGGGTTGTTAACTACGTATTCACGTTTCCTTTGGGAGGAGCTGAACTGGGTTTATTAGACCTTACACCTGTCAATCCAAATAAATCAGTAATGAATCTCAATCATAAGTATTATCCTAACATAATTATGTAACTTTCCATGACCATACAACAACAGTATAATTCCACTTAAGTCACATTCCATAAAACATAAGTAAAGGCAAAGCAATGGTATACATGTTAATAAAGTTATGAACATTCAACCGTAGGAAATACCTCATAAGGAATTTATAACCAAAACCAAGTAAACATGAAATCATACTTCTCAACGTATATACACATGAAACATGTACTCAAAATAATCTTTGGAAAGAGGAGATAACAATATTCTTTTATGGGTTATCCAGTCTGGCCTCAAATTTTTGTCTTACATACTTAACCATCCTATATTCATAAATTTTACAACTAAAGGTGTCCAAGCTTATCAATATGAAATCAAATTTGAATATACTTTCCATTACAAGTAACGATGTAATTTTTTCAAGCTTCCTAGAGCAAGTTATGACCATTTCTTTACAACACAAGAAATCAGCCCTACAAGCTCCTCTATTATTCCTTCAACTTCCAAGAATTTTCATAATTTTTCTCCCGAATAACTTTATGTGATTTTCAACCCATTTTCAGTACACATACTTAATAGTACAGAATTAAAGTTTCATAATTTTTTGACTTCATTTGCTATGTCAAAAGCTTGACCAAACTCAAGGCATACCGAAATGAAATATACAAATAGCAACTATGTACCAACTTTAAATCATCATTAAGGCCTAACCACAAGGATATAAATTCTAATTTTCGGATATGATATGAATATATGAGTCTACTTTCATATCCAATTGGAATTTATCAATTACAGTAAGAACACAAAAAGATATACATGTTTGAATATAAAGGGTTTCAATACAAAGCAATATGGCCTATAACTAGGGGTGTCAATTTGCGACACGACCCGTTAACCCGACACGAAATCGACACGCTTTAAGCGGGTTTGGGTATAGTCTTAACGGGTTCGGGTCATAAACGGGTGGACCCTCCAGACCCGTTAAGAAAGCGAATCGGGTTCGTGTATATTCGCGAAACCCGTTAGTGACCCGTCACCCGTTTAGAATCCGTGTGACCCGCTACCTGTTTACAACCCGTCACCCGTTTATAACCCTTCACTCGTTTAGAACCCGTCACCCGTTTAGAACCCGCGACCCGTTTGCAACCCGCGACCCGTTTGTAACCCATTAACTCGTTTACAACCCGTTAACCCGTTAACAACCCGTAATCTAAGCATCCCACATCGATTTGTTATGAAAATTCTCCATTCTTGACTAAGTATAAGTAAGTTGTTACCTCTTTAGATTTTTAAAGTAATCGGGTTACCGGGTTAAACGGGTGAATCGTGTTAAACGAGTGAACCGGGTTAAACGGGTGAACCGAGTTAAACGAATTAATCGGGTGAACCGGGTTAAACGGGTGAACCGGGTCAAAACCATTCGTTTATTTAATGGGTGTAAACGGGTCGTGTCGTGTCATTCGTTAAGTAAACGAATCGTGTATGAATTTCATTTTTTCACCCGTTTAGTAAACGAATCGTGTTTGGGTGGATAAATTTTTGACACGATTCGTTTATCACCCGACACGAACCCGGCTCGACACGACCCGTTGCCACCCCTACCTATAACCACTACTTACCACACATAGGAACCAATACATATTATCACAAAGGATAATGGAATTTTAATCAATAATTCACGATTTATATTCTTTGAAATAAGAATAATACAATATTAAAACAATATTAACTATAAGGACACAAATTTTCAATTGAGTCCTTTATAGTTTTGGCTCAATTCTGGACAAAAATATTTGAGTCATAGGATATTGTTCAAGTGTATCCATCCAAGCCTATGACGTGTTAGTTGAAGAAGTAGCGGTCAAGTTTATAAAGCTTTATCAAATGCCGAGTTTGTTTTGCCTCGTTTCTACGTCAACAACATTTGTTCCATTCCTCCTAAGATATGAATGCATTTTAAATATATATAGGAGCTTGGAACAATTTGTATTGGGTGTAATTTAGTTTTAAACTGATGTTTATTTTCAGAAAGTTACTTTAAAAATTTTAAATAAAGTTTTTGGGCTAAAAATCGAATTTCGAACATTTTGGAACTTCGTTCGATAGTGTCATTCGAACGAGAATGTCGTTCGAACGAGTTTACCAACGAGATTTCCCCATATGCCTCTGGAACTTCGTTAAAAGTGTCGTTCGAATGAGACTTCGTTCGAAAAAAAATCTCGTTCGAATGAGATTTCAGGCGAAAAAATTTTCTAGCACTTTTAAGCAGTTTTTCCCATGTTCCCACTTACCCTTACCCACTAACTCTTGACAGAAGTTATATGTGCGGGAACCAAGTTTGAAAAACTAACTTTTGACATTTCCTAAACACCTTTTTGAGAGAAAATTTTTTAGAGAGAAATTTCTTAGTTCAAAAATTCATGTTTTAAGTGTTTGTATTTTCAAGAACATAATTCTTAAAACACTTTTAGTTACACCCATAGTTTGTGTGTTCCAAGTTATCATATATATATCTTGCTTGGAGTATTTGTCACCGGTTTTTACTCTACCGAGTTGAAGAGTTCATTTGGGTTTACTTCTACATCCTTCAAATAAGAAGTCTCGTCCTTGGCTGAGGCATTCTCACTTGGTGAAAGGCACCATGTGTGGTTGACGATTGCTCTTAGATCCTCATTGGTGGATTCCAAGGTTTCGGTGGAGTTCGGAATTGTCAACTAAGTGGAGGTTGGTATAAGAAGACGCATCAGGGGCTCGAAGGGAGTCGAGTCGAGTTGAGTAAGTCATTTGTCTTGTTCTTGTAAAAATATCATACTTAGTGGACTTAAGGCTAGGGTCGTCCGAGGTTTTTTTCCGTTGTGAGTTTTTTCTTGTACATCGCGGCGTAGTGGTTTGTGATTTATTTTATCTTGCTTTATCACCTAGATGCATGCTTAGAACTAAAAGATAAAATATGGTTTAAATCACTTCCCATGATTATGTTGGTGCTAAAATTAATTTGAGTAATGTTTAATTAATTTAGTTCAAGTCATTAATTTTATTTGATGAAATTTGGTTTGGCCTAATTTGCAAAAATGAAATAATTAATTGTTAGGCAAATTTCTAGGACTTGGGTTGAGTTAATTTGTTTAAGTGAAAAATTTATAAGTTATTTAATTTAATTTCACTTTGTGTTTAGTTTTATTTTAATTTGAAAAAAATTAAAATTTATTTAGTTGAGCCATCTCTATTCCGCATCTTTAAAAGGAAATTACTTTGTATATTTTAAAATTGGGGGCCTCGTGTTCCAACAAGTGGTATCAGAGCGGGAACGCTAAATTATTGCGTTTAGGATCCTTTAAATATTTTTGTCTAAAATGGAATTTTCCCCATTTTTAAAATTTCCTATTTTCGATGGTTCTAATTACGCGTATTGAAAAGCTCGGATGAAATCGATACTAAAATCTATCGACGAGAGGGTTTGGTTGTCTGTCGTTAACGAGTGGTCCCCACCTACACATTTGGTAGATAATGAGCGTGTCCCAAAATCCAC
The DNA here is from genome assembly GCA_949130495.1 of Sambucus nigra. Lineage (NCBI taxonomy): Eukaryota > Viridiplantae > Streptophyta > Magnoliopsida > Dipsacales > Adoxaceae > Sambucus > Sambucus nigra. Next base: position 214,008 of record CASBWL010000642.1, on the reverse strand, counting down.
CGATAGATGGAGTGAGAATAAATTTAAACTTGCTAATTTTAATTCCCGATGTTTAAATGCCTTATTTAGCGCTGTCACACCGGATCAATTTCGACGCATTATGACGTGTGAAACCACTAAAGAAGCTTAGGGTGTTTTACAGCTCACTCATGAAGGAACTAGTGTCGTAAAAGCTTCGAAACTCCAAAACCTCACCACTCAATTTGAAACCGTCAAAAGGAATGAAAAAGAAACATTTGATGAATTTTATACTAGAATTTCTGATATTGTTAATTCATCTTTTAATTTGGGAGAGAAAATACCCGACAACCGAGTAGTAAAGAAAATTTTAAGGTCCCTACCCGATAGATTTATTCCTAAGGTGGCCGTGTTAAATTTTTTACCCACTTTAGCCTCTACGAAATTAGAAGAGCTCGTAGGTGATTTACAAACCTATGAAGTAGACATGTTTCCCTCTAAAACTGAAAAGAAAATTGAAAAGGGCATTGCTTTGAAAGCTCGAAAGTAGGAAAAATAAGTAGTAGAGAGTGAAAGTGAGAGTGACTCGAAAGATATGACCTTGTTTGCTAGGAAATTTTGAAAACTTCTTAAATTTAACAAAGATAAATTTAAAAGTAATTTTAAGAAATTTGAAAATTCTAAGCATGACAAAACCGAAAAGATCCCTAAAACTCTTAAAGAAAATTTAAATAGGGACGAGTCAAATAGGTGTTTTGGTTGTGAAGGGTATGGCTATATGGCTTTTGAGTGCCCCACTAAACTAAGGAGAGAGGGTAAGTAACAAATTTCATATAATGCGACCCTTAGTGATAGTGATAAGGAAGAGGGACCCGATTCCCCCACTAAGCCCAACTTTGTGGCTTTTATGGCAAGTCATCTGAGCACCGATAACAAATCTTCCCATGAAGATATCCAAACACATGACACTTCCGAGGTCAAAGTTTATGATTCCCTTATTTTTAATGGTAGTGGGAGTGAAGAAGAAAGAGAGAGTGAAAATGAAGAATAGGTTAATGTGAGTGATCTTCAAATTGATTTTCAAGAATTATATGAAGAATCTATTAAATTAAAAAGAGCAAATTTGAAGTTAAAAACGAGTTTAAGAGAGCGTGCCAAGGTCATTGATGATAGTATGTTGGTTGAAGACCTTTAGACATGTGAGAGAGCTCTTCGAGAGAAGCTTGAATATATAGAAGGCGAGAGAGATAGTCTTGGAGGTTTAATGGAGTCAATGAAAAAGGAGATTCTCGAGTTTTAAGAGAGAAATGTTTTATTAGAGTCTAACATTTTAGAACTAGAAAATAAATTAAGAGACTCTAGTAAAGTCAAATTTGATTTGGAGTGTCGTTCGGAGAAATTAGATAAAATTTTAGGAACGATCCAAATTAAAAATAACACTTATGGTTTAGGCTTCGATACTTGTAATTAATCAACTCATAAAGCCAAAACCCATATTTTAGGAGAATCTCCAAGGAAAGCCTTTAGAGATCAATCCTTAGGTACCAACTTTCGGCGTGTTTTTACTTGTTCACATGGTAGTCGAAAAGGTCATCTTAAAAAAATTTGTTTTGATCTTAAACGATGTCCTAGAAAATCCCAACGTAAGGCAACCAAGGTATCCAAGATTTCTACACCCTGAGATCGTCATTCTTCATTAGTTTGGGTTAGGATATCCGACTTGGTAGCTTTGCAAAATAGGATGTTTGACTCTCATTTACTTTCACATGCTTCATCACTTGCTAAATCTAAAGGTTGAATTTATTAGTTGTTTGCATACTTTAGCTTTTGTACTACATGTTATATTATCATGCTAAATGTATTCTCATTTTAGTCATTGTTCTAGTCTATACTCCATGCCTAATCACATGCTATAATTATGATTTTGTTTATCTTTTGTGTTTTACCTTGTTAGTAATCTAGGTGTTGATACCAAAATTAATATGCTGATGTGGACAAATAGTACGAAGACACGTGTCAGTCTACGTGGCACAATAGCATCGAGGAACCGAGATACTACATGCGCTCCGAGGAACCGAGATACTACATGCGCTCCGAGGAACTATTGATCAAAGGGCAACTAAGGCGGTCCGAGCTGCATCTCGGCCGTATCATTAAACAGACAACTGTTCAGCCGTTCATTGAATGTTTATATTCTTGATGCACACGCTGCATTAAATGTTTTACCCTTTCATATGTATTTCATTTAATGTAGCGGACCTTTCATGTACAGCCTAAGGGCTATAAATACCTTGTATCATCCTCATTCAGAGGGGACCGGAATTTCTTGAAAGAACTTGTAATCAAGAATTCTGCAAACACTCAGCAATAACATAACAGTGGACGTAGGCTTTATTCCTAGCCGAACCACTTTAAAAATCTTTGTCTTATTTATTTATCTGTGATTAAATAATTAGAGCAATCTAGTTTTTTACATCAACAGATTGGCGCCGTCTGTGGGAAACGACTGTTATTATCGTTTTTCATAAAAATCATTTATCATCAATGGCAGATAATCCAGAATCCAGTAATCGAAATGCTGGAAACGCTGGAAATCTTCCAAATCCATCTGCATCTCCAGATCTGGCCGGAATTATGACAAATCTGGCTCAAGGACAAACCGCCATGCAAGAATCTATGAGGCAACTCCTTCAAACTCTTCAAGGCGGTGCACCTACTTATTCAGGGCAAAGGACTGATCGTGGGCAATCACGATCCAGACGTACTGGGTCATATCGCAATGGAGAATCTAATGATTCTTCTTATCAACCTGGGCGAACTTCATCGATACGGGCTACGGATACAAATCAACATATTACTCTCTCTCCGGAGAGAACTAGCGCTTTGGAAAGATTAAGCAGGGCATCTCCTTTCAGTCGGTTAGGACCAAGGAGAAACATGAGTCCACCTAGAGCTCCATCAAGAAGCTTTCGACCACCAACGGGTTTGAGAGAAGGATCAGCACAATCACGACCAGCTACTCATCGAGATAAATCTCAGGAAGCTACGTCAGGGCAATCAATTGCTCAGACTAAGCGGCCTGAGGAAGGAAATGAAGCATGGAAAGGTTCTATTCAGCGATTGGAGGATAGATTGGGAGAAATGGCTAAGGCGGGGAACCCTTTACAGAGAACTTTTGTTCAAGGGACACCTTTTGTGCAAGCCATTGTGGATTTTCCTACACCATCGAAGTTCAAAGCACCTGTAGTGACCCCTAAGTACGATGGAAAGACAGATCATGTACTTTATATAGAACAATACCAAGCTGCTGCCGACATATATGCCGTCCCCGACGAGATGAGGTGTAGAGCATTCTCAGGAACTCTTACCGGATCTGCACAGATATGGTATAATAATCTTCCTCGGGGTAAGATTTCAACTTTTATTCAATTAGCCGAGTTGTTCATTGGCAATTTTTGCTTTGGGGCGAAGCCGGTAAAGCGAGTAGCACATTTGCTAAGTGTTAGACAAAAATCAGGTGAAAGTACTAGAGATTACATAACTCGTTTTAATAACGAGAAATTGGAAGTCATAGATTACGAAGAAAAGACAGCAATCACTGCTTTGATGAGTGGTTTGCTGCCTAATAAGCTGTACTACACTTTGGCCAAAGATCCACCTAAAACTATGTCCGAGTTGATGGCAAAAGCGGCCAAAATTATGAATGCCGAGGAGGCTATGGCTGCGAAGAAGAATATGGATAAAGAAGTTAAAGTGGAGGTCGACAACTCTAAGAAGAAAGATCAGAAAGGTAATGGTGGTGACAAGCATTCCAGGAATAACAGGATGAAGTTGGAAGTCCTAAAGAAGTACGATAATTATACTCCATTGAAAATGGGTATTAATCATGTTTTGGAAGAAATCAGGAATAGCGAGGAAATCAAGTGGCCAGAGAAACTGAGGACAAATCCCGATCTGAGGAATAAGGCCAAATATTGCGAGTTTCACAAAGATCATGGCCATATGACCAAAAATTGTATAGCCCTTCAGAACGAGATTGAAACACTCATCCGAAGAGGAAAGTTATCAAAGTATGTAGATCGCAGAGGTGAAAGGAAGAATGATGACAGAACTAGAGAGAGATCTAGATCTCCTCGTCGTGCAGAGGAGAAAAAGAAGAGGGACCATGAAGATGATCCAGATGATGACCCTGATCTTCCCAAGAAGCCAAGGCAGCCTGAACGAGAGGTATTTTCCATACGTTTTGGGTCATTTGATTGTAATGTTATTACAGGAGGAGATGCAGGAGGAGGAGACCTTACTGCAGAAAGAAAAGCTTACCTCGGAGAGGCTCAAGCTTGTTCGTATATTCAGCGCATAAACCTGGCCGAGGACGATCGTCCGAGGAAGGTAAACAAAGAGAAGCTAGTTATTGGTTTTTCAAAAAACGACCTGGCAGGTGTTCTTTACCCTCACGACGATCCTTTGGTGATCAAAATGAGGATGAAGGATGTGGTCATTTCGAGGGTGTTGGTAGACAATGGTAGTTAGGCAGACATTATGTACTATTCGTGCTTTGATAGCTTGAATTTGAAGTTATCTCAATTGGAACCTTATCACAGACCCCTTCTGGGTTTTGCTGGAGAGAAAGTTTTTCCACTTGGGACGATCAAGTTGGATATACTCATTGGAACTTGGCCTGCTTGTCGAACAGAAAGAATACGCTTCTTTGTGATGGATAAGAATGTGCAGTCAGCCCACAACATCATCATGGGAAGAGTTGGATTGAAGAAGTTCGAAGCAGTTCCATCTACAGTACATCAGTGTTTGAAATTCCCAACGAATTTTGGGGTTGGAGTTGTGAAAGGTGATCAAAAAGTAGCTCGGGAATGCTATTATTCGTCTGCCGAGCAAGAGGAACTTGAAGAATCCAGGAAAAAGACTACTACTTACCAAGTGGAGGAAGGCACAGAAATTGAAACTCTTGATCCCAGGGATGAATCTCAACTTGTAAAAGGACAGGTAGTAGAGTCTACTGAAAATGTTATTCTGGACGACGAGCACCCCGAACGAGTAACCCAGATAGGATCGTCGTTGGAGGTTTCAATAAAACAGGAGTTGATAAATTTCTTAAGAAACAGGAAAAATACTTTTGCTTGGAGTCATGAAGACATGCCAGGAATAGATCCAAACTTCTTATGTCACGAGCTCAATGTGAATAAGGAGATCAAGCCTGTGAAGCAGAGGAGAAGAGTGTTTAGTCCCGAGAAGAACCAGGCCATACAAGAGGAGGTCGAGAAGCTCCAGAAAGCCCAATTCATTGAAGATGTAAAATATCCAGATTGGTTGGCAAATATGGTGATGGTAAAGAAGAAGAACAACAAATGGAGAATGTGCGTCGATTTCACTGATCTCAACAAAGCATGCCCAAAAGATCATTTTCCATTGCCCAGAATTGACCAGCTAGTGGATGCTACCTCAGGACATGAGCTGCTCAGCTTCATGGATGCATATTCTGGCTACAACCAGATCAAAAGGAAACCTGAAGATAGGGAAAGTATTTCTTTTATTACCCCAAGGGGAACTTATTGTTATAATGTTATGCCTTTTGGTTTAAAAAATGCAGGTGCAACATATCAGCGGTTGATGAACAAGGTTTTTACCGAACAAATCAGCCGCAACATGGAGGTCTATGTCGACGACATGCTCACCAAAAGCAAGAGAGATGCTGATCATTTAGTTGACTTGAGTCAAACTTTTGATCAACTGGATAAATACCAGATGAAGCTTAACCCGACGAAGTGTACCTTTGGAGTACGAGAAGGAATGTTCCTCGGATACATCGTCAACCAACGAGGTATTGAGGCAAATCCAGAAAAGATCAAGGCTCTTTTAGGGCTGCGATCCCCGACGACGAGGAAAGAAGTGCAAAGTCTTACCGGACGAGTTGCAGCGCTCAACAGATTTGTATCCCGAGCAACTGATAAATGCCTACCATTCTTCAAAACACTGCGAAAAAGTTTTGAGTGGACTGATGAATGTGAAAAGGCTTTTCAAGACTTGAAGAAGTATTTGGGAACACCACCATTGTTGTCCAGGCCAATAACTGGAGAGAAGTTATACTTATATCTGGCAGTATCAGAGAATGCAGTCAGCTCAGCATTGATCAGATTGGAGAATGGAGTCCAGAAACCAATCTATTACACAAGTAAGGCTTTCCGAGGTGCAGAAATCAGGTACCCGAAGCTGGAGAAATTGGCATTGGCATTAATTGAAGCAGGTAGAAGAATGAGGCCATATTTCCAGGCCCATACCATCGTTGTTTATACCGATATGCCATTGAGACAAGCCCTTCATAAGCCAGAGAAGTCGGGAAGACTGATGTACTGGGAAGTGGAACTCGGTGAATATGATATTGTGTATGAGCCCAGATCATCGTTGAAAGGGCAGGCTGTAGCAGATTTTATAGCAGAGTTCACGTACCCTGATACCCCCGAGGAACAAAAGGTGCTTACTGACCAACCTGTGGATGATACAGGATCAACAGACACAGGTCCAGACCAACCAAGGTTGGTAAAAGGATTTGTGGATGTAGAAAAATTATCATATTCAAACCCAGACCAACTAAGGTTGGTAAAAGGGTGCGAACAGATGACCGACGAGGAGCGAAAGATACCAGGGGTATCCCAACTCTTTGAAGGGGATGATGGAAGAAAACAACAGATATTCTACCGAGGAACTCTGACAGATAAGAAATTTGAAGATGAGATACCTACATGGAGATTATATGTAGATGGATCGTCCTGTACCGCTGGTTGTGGAGCAGGGATTGTTTTAAACACCCCAGATGATATTGACATGGAGTATGCCTTGAAATTTCAATTCAAAGCTTCCAATAATGAGGCTGAGTATGAGGCCATGATAGCAGGTTTTCATTTGGCGAAAGTTATGGAAGCACAGCAAGTAATTGTATTCAGCGATTCTCAATTAATTGTGAATCAAATGATGGGAATATATGCAGTTAAAGGAGAATTAATGATGAAGTACCATGCAAAGGTGATGGAGTTATTGACAGAGTTTGATGCTATTCAATTGGTGAGAATACCAAGGATGGAGAATGCGAGGGCAGATGCATTGGCCCGATTAGCGTCAGCTACCCGTACCGAGCTACGAAGAACGATACCAATTGAAGTATTAGAAAGTCGGAGCATAGAAGAAGACCTGATGGTGAATATAATAACCCTTGATTTAGGACCATCTTGGATGGATCCTATCAGGGCATACATTGAAGACGGAGAATTACCGGAGGATAAGATAGCCGCCAAGAAATTGAAGTATAAAGTTGCTCGGTATGTGTTAACTAATGGTGTTTTGTACAGACGAGGAATTATGGCAGGTTTGCAGAGATGTGTACATCCATCAGAAGTCAAGGAATTGATTGAGGAAATCCATGAAGGATCCTGTGGAGCTCATGTAGCAGGGCGGACACTTTTGCAGAGGGTGATGACACAGGGATACTACTGGCCGACGATGAGGGCTGATTGTATAGCCTATGCCAAGAAGTGTGACAAGTGCCAACGTTTTTCCTCCATACGAAGAACTCCACAAGCATTGTTGACACCCATAACTTCGCCTTGGCCATTTGCCATGTGGGGGGTTGATCTGGTTGGACCACTGCCGACGACCCGAGGAAGATTCAAGTACCTCGTAGTTGCAGTGGATTATTTTACTAAGCGGGTAGAGGCTGAACCACTAATTGATATGACGTACGAGAAGGTATATCAGTTCATTTGGAAGAATATCATTTGTCGATATGGTCTTCCCCATGCTTTTATCACAGATCATGGAACACAATTCGATAATGAAGAATTTGCTGCCTACTGTCATCAGTCGAATATTTTGAAGTTTCATTCAGCACCAGGCCATCCTCAAAGCAATGGACAGACTGAGGTAACAAACAGAACATTACTAAATGTATTGAAGAAGAGGCTAAGTGAGGCCAAAGCGAATTGGATTAATGAGCTACAGTCAGTTTTGTGGGCTTACCGAACAACTCCCCGAGCAGCAACTGGAGAATCACCATACATGCTGGCATTTGGAAGTGAGGCTGTAATACCTGCCGAGTTGGGCCTACCGACACACAGGGTGTTGAATTTCAACTCTCCGATCAGTGATTTGATGAGAAGACTGGATTTGGATATGCTCTAAGAAGTCAGAGAAGAGGCAGCTATTAGGAATGCTGCTTATCAACAACGAACAGCTTTGTTCTACAACAAAAGGGTGAAGAAATGCGATCTAAAAGAAGGCGATTATGTGCTGAAGAAAGTCATTCAGAAGCACAATAAATTAGAAGCAAACTGGCATGGACCTTACCGGGTGGTGGAAGTTGTTCGACCAGGAACTTACAGAATAGCAACTCTGGAGGGAGAGGAATTTAAGAATGCATGGAATGCTGAGCACCTGCGCAAATATTATCAGTAATGTAAAATGTAAAGCATTTCCTTCATTATGAATAAAACGAGGATGATTCGCCATTTTCTTTCAGGTTGAAAGTTTTTCGTGGCATACTAGTGTAATACACTACAGCTCTAAAGAGCCAACAGCTCTAAGGAGCCAAAAGCTCTAAGGAGCCAAAAAATTCTCCTTTGGTTAGGAGACAGCTCTAAGGAGCCAAAAGCTCTAAGGAGCCAAAAAATTCTCCTTTGGTTAGGAGACAGCTCTAAGGAGCCAAAAGCTCTAAGGAGCCAAGAAATACTCCTTTGGTAAGGAGGCGACACTAACTACGGTTTGTAAGATAAAAATATACTCTCAGATTACCAAGTATAGTTGGTCGGGGATAAAAACCCACTAACTGTAGTTGGTCGACGAGGAGAATTTGTCGACCTTGGTTGGTCGGACACATTTTAAAGACTAAAAATTACCAAGTATAGTTGGTCGGGGATAAAAACCCACTAATTGTAGTTGGTCGACAAGCATAATTTAACAACCTTGGTTGGTTGGAAAAATTTTAAACATTTTTATACTCATTACTTTATTATTAAGTGATTGAGCAACATTAATGATACTTGTAATTCTTTTTTATTACTAAGTTGGTCCATGGACAGCACAATATTGTTATCTTTTTAACAGATACATATGCATAAATATAAAGGTGTTTGATAAACACAAGACAATAACAAAATTGGCAAACAGAAAATGAAAGTCTTTTCATTAAAAATCTAGAATAAATTACAAGTTACATGAATGTACTAACTGTTACATTGAAAACCTATTCTATTGGTTTCTTTCCTTTATTTTTTGAAACAGGCTCCTCGCCAGCAGGAGGATCCTCTAGGCAAAGAGGAGAATTAATGAAATTAACATCCCTGAGCATTCTGACGTTCATCACAGAAGGTGTATCTAAGAGATGCTCAGGACGAGACAATTCAACCTGAGAATGAAGACTATAATCACCGAGGTACTTTGAAATCAAGCTACGAGGAATGGAACGAGCTGGAATCCACTCCATGTCCAATTTGAAAGGTGGAACAGGCAAATCTAGTAACCCGGGAGCATGATAATCCCATAAATAATGCCCTTGCTCCAATTTTAACACACCCAGTGCGTTCAACCACCCCTGCTTGTAACCTTCATTGTTGGCATGCTCAAGACGAGCATCCAAATGAACAAGAGCTTCATTATATCCGGCCATCCAGAATTCTCTGGGTTGTTTATGAAATTGAAAGATTAATCTATCCAATTGCTCGAGAAGGTTTTTGGCAAAAAGATCCTTAGTATGAAGAGCAGATTTTGTCGCAGCCAATTGATCTTCTAAAGATAAGTTTTTCTTGGACAATTCTGACAGAGCGCGATCCTTAGCATTCAGTTGGAACGCTTGAGTTTCCAGAGTAGATTGGGTGCGAGCTTCTTCGACATTGCGACTAAGAACTCTTGATCGACTCCGAGAAGCAACTGGGGAACTTTGCTCCTCGACAATTCTTCCTCGCCCCCGAGAACCTCTACCTCGTCCCCGAGCAATTCCAGAAATGGCTGATCTTCTTAACTCATCCAGCTCTTGCTTTAGTTTGGCGTTTTCGACCTCCAAGAACGAGAAACCTTCATCAGTAACTGGTACTAATGCAGTGGAAGATGATGCAGCAGATTCATATTGAGCCAACTTTTTCTGCAAATTATTATTCTCTTGTTCCAGCAGCTCGGCGATCTGCCTGCAGGACTCAACTTCACCTTTTAAAGTTCTTTCTCTAATATCATATCCAGCAAGGATCTTTTTATGACCTGTTTCAGAAGAAAGCTGCTGATATCTATTTTCATAATCTTTGTGCAACGAAGCCATTGATGCATTATGTTGATTTTGAAGATCCTCTATGGAACCATGAAGTTCTTCAATCAATTCGTAGTATGCCACATTATTGGCCACAGATCTATCAAGTAGATCCTTCAGGTACCGGTAAGCCTCAACTGCTTGTTCTGAGGCATCATGACCAAGGATGTCGACAATCTCTGATACACTTAGGTCTGTATGACCAGCTTTATAATATCCATTGCATTGTTGCATCAACTCAGTATCAGGAGCAGATATCAATTCCATTCTGGCCAAAAACTAATAACGAAGAGAAAGCAAGAGTTAATGAATAAAAGTAGACAGAGTATCAACAATGAAGAGGAACAAAGATGTATTTTATTAGATCATCAAAAGATTACATTGCTCGACTACAAGAAATGAAAGATAAAAAGAATATCGAACAACTTCACACCTTTTCCTTGTCTCCCAAGACTTTCTCGGGAGGCTGAGACGAGGAGCTCGGTTGCTCGGTGGTGACAACGGCTTGATCAGCAGGAATCTTCTCAGCAGGAGGAGGCATAGAAGAAATGTCCTCAGTGACAGGGGGCTGATGGGCAGAGACTGGATCACCCATAGCCATAGAAGATTCATCTGAAAGAGGGTCATCTTCTTCTTCTTCCACAATGGGTGGAGGAGGGCCAGGGAGATGTAACTGGAATAGCTCAGAATCATCCTTGATTTTCAATTCCTGTAGAGCAGCTACCCAGCCATCATGGAAGTATTTCAACTTCCCATACTGAACTTGGGATGTTATTGCAGCAATCCCCTTATCCCATCCTTTCTCCCAGCCAACACTGAAAGATTTCTTAACTGCAGCCTTTCTTCTCAATTTCTCCGAGGAGAGCTTCACCTCCAATTCTTCTTTTTGGATCTTTATATCTTGCAGGGCAGACAACTTCTCCTCTGCCGTCTTCAATTTATTTTCAAGCTCTCCCAAATTCTTGAGCTTGACATCATACTTCTGATGTTCTACCTCCAAATCTTTCACTTTATTCTCCAAAATCTTGGAGGTCTCAGCTATCTTCACCTTCTCGGCCTCAACTGCAGATAACTTCTTCTCCCAGGCAGTTTTGTCCTCATTGTACTGCTGGCGAGATTCTTTCAGAGATTGGGTCAAACCCAATAAAGCATCCTCTACACCTGACGAGGAGCTTGAAGCTTTAATAGCTTCATCCTTCTTCACAATATTGTTAATACAGTTCACCAGCTGAAAAATGAGAAAAACAGTAAATCAGTACAAAAATGCAAGCATTCAGAGAAAGAAAGAAATTCAGAAGGTGAGAAATTTACCGAAGCAAGGTGACGAGTAGCCAGGGATGTTAATGTATCCTTGGGAATTTTTTCATCAATTCCCTGGACCTCGGGGATGATCCAAGTTTTCACCGAGCTCATTGCAGAGCTCGGAGGGATAATAGTGGGAACACCAACACCACCAGCTGGCAGTGTAGAGGCAGTTTCAGCCAAATTGACTGAGGATGATTTCCTCAATCTCTTCAATGGGACATCAGCAACTTCAACCAAGGAAGAACTCTTGGTTGGAGAGACAGTGATCACTTCCACAGGAGCAATTTTCTTGCTCGGAGCCACTGGGGGCTTCTCGATAATCTTGGAGGCTGCAGCATCCACCTGTTTAGTCCCCTCAGGGACATCAGTTTTGCTCTTCTTGGCCACAGCAGCAGAAGTAGTGTCATCAAATAGAGAAGGAGGAGCTCTCTTCTTGCCCATTCTCTGACTTAAAGGAAGATGAGAATCTGAAGAGGAGTCTTCTGGGGTGGAAGCTGGTTCAACAGGGCGAGCAGTATAAGAGGTTGTATAGCTCCTATACTGAAGCAAATATGATGCAGATCTGATATGCTCGTCTGCAACGTTCCTATGCAAACCCCAGATAAGTTTCAGATGTTTGATATTAACTTCTGATTCCTTTGGAGTTTTTCTTTTAATATCAACTGCAAATAAATACATAATGAGATATCAGTCATACATTTTGTCAAGCATGATAAAAGCATAATTTCATAAGTAAAAGAAATAAAAATAAACCTATCCCATTGCCATATGGGGGGCATCTGGGACCGTTGTAAACATCATCTCCAGCTAAAGGGGCATGTTGCCAGTTTTTAATAATCACCCCATGTTCAAAATAATCTCTATTTGAATCAGGGAGATTAACTACAAGGGCTCTATTCAGAAACCTAGTTTTCAAATAATAAACATTATCTAAAGTGGCCCACTTATAGCAGTACATAATCTCAGGGATCCCTATACGAGTCCCATGAGTTAGATTTAATTTATACACCCCATTAATTATTCTCCATGAATTGGGGGCTATTTTTGCAGGGACAAGATCAAAATATTGACAAAACTCGAGACTCAGTGGGTTTGGCGGAAAAGAAAAACCACATTCAGCAATAAAAAGGCTGGGGAACCAATGTCCCTCAGCCAAACGAAAATAATCTTGAGCTCCAGAAAATTCTTCCAAAACCACCCAAGATGGGATGGAAAAATCAGAGCAGAATTTTTCGATAGATTCAATAGCATAAACCATGATGAATAAAAGAAGAAGGAAGAAAAAGCTTACAGGAAGAAAGGAGAGCTGTCAACAAACGAACGAAAACAAGGACGAACGCACAAGAGTGAAAGAGAGAGAATAGAAAGCTTGAATGCAGAAAATTGGGAAAGATAGAAGACGGTATGGTTATCCAAGAAGTTTAAATACTTTGCCTTGGGAAACAACGAAAGAAATGATTACACGAAAGAAACTATTGAACTTCCGGCGGCTAAAAGGACAAAAAGGGCACGAAGATCGAAGCGCTCTTAAAAATTCGAAAAAAGGCGGATTCTATGAATTTGGAAATAAATTCAAATACGATGCTCCTAAAACCCAGGAAGATCATTACATACCGAGAAAGAATATTCCATACTCCTCAAAGTTCGAAATATGAAACATTGGGGGCTTCTGTTGATACCAAAATTAATATGTTGATGTGGACAAATAGTACGAAGACACGTGTCAGTCTACGTGGCACAATAGCATCGAGGAACCGAGATACTACATGCGCTCCGAGGAACCGAGATACTACATGCGCTCCGAGGAACTATTGATCAAAGGGCAACTAAGGCGGTCCGAGCTGCATCTCGGCCGTATCATTAAACAGACAACTGTTCAGCCGTTCATTGAATGTTTATATTCTTGATGCACACGCTGCATTAAATGTTTTACCCTTTCATATGTATTTCATTTAATGTAGCGGACCTTTCATGTACAGCCTAAGGGCTATAAATACCTTGTATCATCCTCATTCAGAGGGGACTGGAATTTCTTGAAAGAACTTGTAATCAAGAATTCTGCAAACACTCAGCAATAACATAACAGTGGACGTAGGCTTTATTCCTAGCCGAACCACTTTAAAAATCTTTGTCTTATTTATTTATCTGTGATTAAATAATTAGAGCAATCTAGTTTTTTACATCAACACTAGGCTTTATGAAAAATACAAATAATTTTTGTTTGTCTTTTGAGTAAATATTTTTATTTTTTGTTCAAAATTTCAAAAACTCAAAAAGATTTTTATTTTGTGTGTATTTTAGTTTGACACGCTCTATATGGAATATACTTGTGTTATAATCCCTTCCTTTTCGCTCACATGTGACTAGAACTTTTGGTTAAGATTGTCAATCCTTAAAATGTTCTTTACCATGCTTACATGGAGTAGTTGAATTTTGTGTTGCTTAAATGGATTCTATTTTTATATGCCTCAATTCACACATGCACGAGCTCTCTTGAATTTTTAACTTCAGATGTATATTTGAGCTTTGTGAGGTGTTCTCCTATCAATTTAGTTATCTACTCTTTATGTGACCTAGGAGGACTAGTGCAAGTCAAAATCCGTTGCATTTGAGATTTGTGTAAGTCATAAAAATAATATATATAAATGTGCATGGGGAAGGGCTCCGAAAGAAAATATCATCCTTTGCGAGTAAGCCACCAGTGGACCTAAAAGAAATACGTGGTCCAAAGGCCTAAAAATAAAATATGGCATTAAAAAGGAAAATAATTGCCAAGGCCTATTTTTAATTGATATAGTCATTAAAAATATATATGCTTATTGAGGGAGATTGGATGGTATATCAACGGTTTGCACGATGTTTGTTTTATCCTAGTTGTACTTTAAATGTCATGACTCTATTGGTGTGTAGAATCATCAAAAATCTAGGCTTGTATGCATTGCGTATGTTTGTTCATTGAGTTCAATTTATATTGTCACATGAGATTGTATTCAAATGTGATAAGTTTGCAATCAAATGAGAACTCCGTGAACATGTTCTAAGTGTTTGGGTCTAAATTTAATTGTTACTAGTTCACACCCCTACACTTCCATTTTCATATGACACATTTTTGACATACGAGTGTGAAAAACTTATTGTATTTTGTGTCATTTGTGAGTTTATATCTATATATATGTGCATGTGCATGATTGGTATATTTAGATTATGTATATATATGGTATTTAATGTCTTTGTCTTGCTTTCTAGTCCATCTATGCTTCTACTTCATTATTGGTATCTATTTTGGTGCATTTTTTTTATATCTCATGCTTAATATCTCACGTATCATATTGGTATCATTTTATTGCATCTCAGTTAGTATCCTTTATTCTTTGTATGGATTAGTTATGCTTTTGTTGCCCATATGCTTTCATGTTCTTATCTCCTCATGCATCATCTTGTTTATTAGTTCTTTTATCCTTTGTCTATTCCTGAACAAAAAGGGGGAGAATGATAGGGGGAGAAATGGTATCTAATCCTATTGTAATCGTATCTTAGTTTGGGAGATTTAACTTAGGGGGAGTCGCGACCTTCTTAGTTCCGACTTTATTGGATAAAGGGGAGAATTAATTTAGGGAGAGTAATTATTTTAATTCCATTTAATATGTTGATATTCCCTATGCATTTGATAGTTTGCTTAAGTGTGCAGGAATTCTTCTAAGTGGCAACTTTTATCGGTAAAGATATTGATCCTTGGGTTTTGAGTCAAGCTATGTACTTTTCATTTTTTGGGTGGGATATTTTTTAAGTCTAGTAGAGCTTGACGGCCCTTTAAGATTTGTGTTTTGGTTTTTGTCTCAGAATAGCTGAAGGGGGAAATTTGTAAGGACACAAATTTCCAATTGAGTCATTTGTAGTTTTAGGTCAATTCCGGACAAAAACATTTGAGTCATAGGATAGTGTTCAAGTGTATCCATCCAAGCCTATGACGTGTTAGTTGAAGATGTAGCGGCCAAGTTAATAAAGCTTCATCAAATGCCGAGTTTGTTTTGCCTCGTATCTACGTCAACAACATTGGTTCCATTGCTCCTAAGGTATGAATGCATTTTAAATATATATAGGAGCTTGGAACAATTTGTATTGGGTGTAATTTAGTTTTAAACTGATGTTTATTTTCAGAAAGTTACTTTAAAACTTTAAAATAAAGTTTTTGGGCTAAAAATCGAATTTTGAACATTCTGGAACTTCGTTCGATTGTGTCCTTCGAACGAGTTTTTCGTTCGAACGAGAATGTCGTTCGAATAAGTTTGCTAACGATATTTCCCCATATTCCTTTGGAACTTCATTAGAAGTGTCGTTCGAACGGGACTTCATTCAAAAGAAAATCTCGTTCGAACGAGATTTCAGGCATGAAATTTTTCAGGTAGTTTTAAGCAGTTTTTCCCATGTTTGCACTTACCCTTACCCACTAACTCTTGACAGAAGTTATATGTGCGGGAATTAAGTTTGAAAAACTAACTTTTGACATTTCCT
Organism: Sambucus nigra; assembly: GCA_949130495.1. NCBI lineage: Eukaryota > Viridiplantae > Streptophyta > Magnoliopsida > Dipsacales > Adoxaceae > Sambucus > Sambucus nigra. The sequence goes on along the minus strand of CASBWL010000642.1, from coordinate 197,933 downwards.
AAACACCTTTTTGAGAGAAAAATTTTTAGAAAGAAATTTCTTAATTCAAAAGTTCATGTTTTAAGTGTTTGCATTTTAAAGAACATAATTCTTAAACACTTTTGTTTACACCCATAGTTTGTATGTTCCAAGTTATCATATATATATATATATATATATATATATATATATATATATATATATATATATATATATATATATATATATATATCTTGCTTGGAGTATTTGTCACCGATTTTTACTCTACCGAGTTGAAGAGTTCAGTTGGGTTTACTTCTACATCCTTCAAAGAAGAAGTCTCGTCCTTGGCTGCGGCATTCTCACTTGGTGAAAGGCACCATGTGTGGTTGACGATTGCTCTTAAATCCTCATTGTTGGATTCCAAGGTTTCGGTGGAGTTCGGAATTGTCAACTAAGTGGAGGTTGGTATAAGAAGACGCATCAGGGGCTCGAAGGGAGTCGAGTCGAGTTGAGTAAGTCATTTGTCTTGTACTTGTAAAAATATCATACTTAGTGGACTTAAGGCTAGGGTCGTCCGAGGTTTTTTCCCGTTGTGAGTTTTTCCTCGTACATCGCGGCATAGTTGTTTGTGATTTATTTTATCTTGTTTTATCACCTAGATGCATGCTTAGGACTAACAGATAAAATATGGTTTAAATCACTTCTCATGATTATGTTGGTGCTAAAATTAATTTGAGTAATGTTTAATTAATTTAGTTCAAGCCATTAATTTTATTTGATGAAATTTGGTTTGGCCTAATTTGCAAAAATGAAATAATTAATTATTAGGCAAATTTCTAGGACTTGGGTTGAGTTAATTTGTATATTTTAAAATTGGGGGCCTCGTGTTCCAACATTAACACATAATTTTACCTTGAAAACACCTTAAGAATTTTCTTGGAATTCTTTTCCTAGCTTTTAATGTAACCCTTTTTCTTCCTTTAACTTCTACTTTCTCTTTCCTCAAGCTAAAAAACCTTCAAACTGAACCTAGGCTTAATTTGGCTGAAGAAATAGGTTAGAAGAAGAGTTTTAAGTTGGCAAAGGCTGCCTCCCATGCCAACTAATCAAATTAAACCATTTGGTTTAGTAAAAGATAATTTACCACTTAAAGGGAATTGACAGATTTTCCCCTTGTTCGTAAACTCGGCCTAACTTCTTATTAGGACATCCTTTTAATGCACCTTTTGTTATGTTAAAATCTTAACTCATATGTCTACAACTATATAGTTTTCACCTTGAGTCAATTGTTACATTATAAGGGTCAAAACTAGCCTCCAACGGGAACATTTCTATCGAAAATAACAAAATTTTGAGTTTATAAATAATTCGTCATTTCATGATTTATGAAAGTAGGATTAGACTAAACATAATCACTTAACATTATATATACTAATAACATATTATCCGTATCACATAAGCTAATCATGATTTAAATATAATTTATCATAATTATATTCGGGTTGTCACAACTCACCCCCAAGAAAATTTTGTCCCTGAAATTTAATATAAAGGTCACTTACTAAACAAATGGGGATACTGTTTCTTCATGCTATCCTCCATTTCCCAAGTTGCTTATTTAACTGGCTCATCCACATAACTTTAACTAAGGGAATGAATTTATTCCTCAATACTTGCTCCTTACGATTAATAATTTCCACTGGTTTCTAGATATACGATAAGTCTTCCTTCAGTTCAACAGATTGAGTTTTCAATTGATGAGATGGATCTGACAAATACTTACGAAGCATCGATATGTGGAATACATCATGTAAATGAGACAACTCTGGAGGTAATGTTAATCTATATGCTAGGGCCCCAATTCTTTCCAACACTTCATATGGTCCAATGTATCTTGGACTTAGTTTCCCCTTTTCTCGAATCTCATAACGCCCTTATATGGTGAAATACGTAGGAATACAAGATCCCCCTTTTTAAATTCCAATGGATGCTTACTCTTATCTACATAAAAAAATTTCCTGCTTTGCGCTATCTTTATCCGTTCCCGAATCATTTTGATCTTTTCAGTCGTCATATCTATTAATTCAGGACCCAAAATTTTCCTTTCACCTACTTCATCCCAACACAAAGTTGCTCTACATCTCCTCCTATATAAAGCTTCATATGGAGACATGCCAATGGTGGACTGATAACTATTATTATACGATAATTCCATCAATGGCAAATGATCATCCCAACTACCCTTGAACTCAAACACACAAGCTCGTAACATGTCTTCCAATATTTGAATCGTCCTTTCAGATTGTCCATCAGTTTGCGGATGAAATGCAGTGCTGAACTTCAAACTTGTGCCCATGGCATTCTGTAGACGAGGCCAAAACTTAGAAGTAAATGTTGGATCTCTATCTGATACTATTGACACTGGTGCCCCATGTAAACGGATAATCTCATCAACGTACATATGTGCATACTTGTCAACAGTGTAGGTGGCCTTAACGGGAAGAAAATGAGCTGACTTTGTCAATCGGTCTACAATCACCCAAATAGAATCATGCCCATTTGGTGACCGGGGTAATCCTGTAACAAAATTCATCGTTATATGCTCCCACTTCCATTCCGAAATAGGCAATAACTGTAATAATCTCGCCGTATTTTGATGCTCCGCCTTTACTTGCTGGCATATTAAATATTTAGCCACAAATTCTACGATCTCACGTTTCATATTGCTCCACCAGTAATACTCCTCCAAATCTCTGTACATTTTGGTACCACCCGGATGCATAGAGTAAATAGAACTATGTGCTTCTTCTAATATATCATTCTTTAAGGATGGATCATTCGGTACACAAATTCTATTTTTATAACACAACGATTCATCATTCTTAATCTCAAAGTCACTCTCTCTACCATCCTAAACTTCTTGTTTCTTCTTCTCAAGGAACGGATCATTACTCTAGAAATTTCGTACGCGTTCTACCAATAAAGATCTCACTATGACATGTGCGAATAATCCTCCCCTTTTTGAAAACTGTAATTCAATCCCCATCGATGCCAAGTCAAGAATATTTCCAACACGTGCACACTATATGCAACCCAGAATCCCTGATGATCTTCGACTCAAAGCATCTGCTACTACATTGGCCTTCCCCGGATGATGATGGATGGTACAATCATAGTCTTTAATCAGCTCTAGCCAACGCCTCTGTCTCAAATTCAGTTCTTTTTGGCAAACAAGTATTTCAAGCTTTGATGATTCGTAAATATCTCATAAGTTTCTCCATATAAGTAATGTCTCCATAACTTCAAAGAAAAAATAATAGTTGCTAACTCCAAATCATGCGTAGGGTAGTTTCAGTCATGTGTCTTTAATTGTCTGGAAGCATATGCTATTACCTTCCCATTCTGCATAAGAACGCATCCTAACCCCTGAAATGAAGCATCTGTATAGATCACAAAAGACTCATTCCCACATGGAATAGTAAGTATAGGGGCTGAAACCAACCGATTCTTTAATTCTTTAAAACTCCTTTCGCATTCTTTATCCCACACAAACTTTATTTCTTTACGAGTCAACTTTGTCAATGGTAACGCTATTGCTGAAAATCCCTTAATGAATCTGCGATAGTAGCCGGCCAATCCTAGGAAACTCCTAATTTTTGTCATATTCTTAGGACTCTCTCATTCAATGATTGCTTCCGCCTTCTTTGGATCAACATACATCCCATTTCCCTAGATAACATGCCCTAAAAACATAATTTCATTCAATCAAAACTCACACTTGCTGAATTTAGCAAATAATTTTCTCTATCTCAAAATCTGTAATACAAGTCTTAAATATTTCTCATGTTCCTCCATGCTATGCAAGTAAATCAACACATCGTCTATGAATACAATCACAAATGAATCAATGAAAGGGTGGAATACCCGGCTCATTAAATCCATAAAAACTACTGGAGCATTAGTCAATCCAAATGGCATCACCAAAAACTCATAGTGCCCTTATCGAGTCTGAAAAGCTGTTTTGGAAATATCACTATCTTTTACTCTCAATTGGTGGTAACTTGATCTTAAATCAATCTTCAAAAATACTGTGGCCCCCTGTAATTGGTCAAACAAATCATCGATACGAGGTAGAGGATACTTGTTTCTAATGGTCACCCTATTCAATTGTCGATAATCAATACATAATCGTATTGTCCCATCTTTCTTTTTCACAAATAACACTGGGACTCCCCATGGCGAAACACTAGGCCGAATGAAACCTCTGCTTATCAGATCTTGTAATTGCACTTTCAATTCTTTCAGCTCAGTTGGTGCCATTCTATAAGGAGCAAGGGAAATCAGATTAGTACCTGGAATTAATTCAATGGAAAACTCTACTTCCCTATCGGGTGGAAATCCTGGTAATTCCTTTGGAAAGACATCAGAAAATTCTCTACTGGTATATCTTCAACTTCAAGTGCTTCCTTACTAACATCAACAACATAAGTTAAATACCGTGTACAACCTTTACTTAATAACTTTCGACTCTTAATTGCTGAGATAAGACAATTAGGGAAAACATTCCTTTCTCCTATAAACTAGAACTAGGGTTCACCAGGAAGATAAAATGTAACTTCTTTTCGAAAATAATCAATGGAAGCATGATATGATGATAACTAATCCATCCCCGGTATAATATCAAAATCCCAAATGGCCAACGATTTTAGGTTAACATAGAAATCCCGCTCACCCATTCGTAAGACACAATCTTTATAAACGTGCTACACCAGAATTACACTTTCCATTGGGGTAGAAATATATAAGTCACAATTGAGAAATGAACATGGTCTACCCAAATATGAAATAATATGTAACACCACAAATGAATGCGTAGATCCATGATCAATGAGTCCATATAAATCTTTATTTGCAATAGAAAGTTTACCTGTAACCACTTTCGGTGTAGCATGGGCATCTTGCAGCTACATCGCAAACACTCTTCCTCCTGCCTTCGATCCAGCAGCTTGTTCTGTACCTCTTCCCCTGGTGACACTGCCTGGAGAGGATCTTTTATGAGTCCCCACACTATTGATTGAAACCGCTCTTAATAACATAGGACAATTCTTTCTCAGATGACCATCCTGGTGACGGTTAAAACATTCTATATTCTGTAACTTTGGGCAATTTCTCTTTATATGACCCGATGTACCACAAAAGAAATAAACATTCGGATCCCCTTGTGCTGAAACTCCTGAACCTTTTCCATTACTAGCCTCACCCATCTGCGAACCACCTCCCATACCTCTACCATGCTGAAATTTTTGCCCTCTAAGTCTCGAATAGTCTGTACCACCACCCTTTTGATAATTTGGATCGAATCTGCTTCTCTTTACACCTCGTTCTCGGTTCCCTCTCGCTTCATTCACGTCATTTTCTACCAACATGGCTTTGCTAACTAAGACTGAATAACTAACAGTCTCTAAAGCTGACAACCGTGATTTAATAACTAACTTTAATCCATCGAGAAATCGGCTACACATGTCTTCCTCGTTCTGTACAAACCTTGAAGCAAATTGAGATAAGGCTGTAAGTTTAGCTTCGTATTCTCTAACTGTCATGCTTCCCTGATTCAACATGAAATATTCCTTCTCCTTTTACTTTCGATACATTGGGGGAAAATACTTATCATACAAAGCTTTGACAAAATCATCCCATGAGATCACATTCTCACCTCCTGGAGTAATCAACAAATATTTTGTGGCATCCCACCAATACTTATCTTCTCCTTTCAGCATATATGTTGCCAAGGTCAATCATTGATTTTCAGGCATTCTCAATACCCCAAAAATAATTTCCATCTCTTTAACCCATACTTGTGCCTCTGTTGGATCAACTACTCCTTCAAATGAGGGTGGATTCATTTTAATAAATTTCTCGGTGAAGTACTCCTTTCTTCCCAGTGTATCACCTCCTCATCCCTGGCCAATGCTTGTGCCTCCAACTGCCTGGCCTATTGTTCTTCCATCTGAGCCATAAATCTAGCTTGCTTCTCTGCCATTAAAGTCATAGTACGTGCCATTTTTTGCATGTCAGTCAATTGTTCTGGCTCGGGTTATACATTTCTATGAACAGTTTGCTCAACCTCCGCTTTTGCTGCCATATTTGAAGCCTCATCTTCTATTCCCACATTCACATTCCCTCCTTCCATTATTTTATATCTGAAATGAATCAAAGATATAACAACATACATATATACATAACTTTCCTACCATAATCGTTAGTATCAAACAAAACACATTTTTTTCATTCACTGTCAAATCTAGACTCTTCTAACTCCAGAACCTCTAAAACCTAGGCTCTGATACCAAAAGCTGACACACCCCAACCCAATTACTTATAATTAAGTCTGGAAGTCAAAGTGAGTCAAACCATAATTAATTTTACCAAACCATAAGCACGAGTTTTAATTTCAGAATCATCATTATAAATCTATATAACTGAAAACCTTTTTACAACATCAGAGTAGTCATGCCCATAAGAACTTGCTTGAAGGATAAGTTAACTTAATTAAATCATTTACATTTAAAAAAAATCCATGTTTCTCCCATTCATGGCTAACCCAACCCGATCTCCTAGATTTGGGAGTGACATCGCGTTACCTGAAAAATATGTGAATGTAGGAACCGTGAGTAAAATAGCCCAATGAATGCATCATTACTATACTAATGCATGAATTTAAATGCAATAAATCATGTCCATATAATTATCTATTAACTTATCCGGATCATTCATAATCAATGATCTAACTTTTCGAATCATGATTCACATATCATGTCTGTAATAGACAATTCTCCCCCATTCCTGGTCGATGAGTAACCCCTTATCATTAATAGACAAATCCTTCCCATTCTGGGTCGAAAAGTAACCTCCCATTTCGGTAAACCGAAATGAACAATTTCATATTCATTATATTCTGATCATATCAATAACACGATATAAATATCTCTTTCCAGTGAGTACACTCACCTTGGGTTGTCAACTACGTATTCACGTTTCCTTCGGGAGGAGCTGAACTGGGTTTATTAGACCTTACACCTGTCAATCCAACTAAATCAGTACTGAATATCAATCATAAGTATTATCCCAACATAATTATGTAACTTTCCATGACCATACAACAACAATATAATTCCACTTAAGTCACATTCCATAAAACATAAGTAAAGACAAAGCAATGGTATACATGTTGATAAAGTTATGAACATTCAACCGTAGGAAATACCTCATAAGGAATTTATAACCAAAACCAAGTAAACATGAAATCATACTTCTCAACGTATATGCACATGAAACATGTACTCAAAATAATCCTTGGAAAGAGGAGATAACAATATTCTTTTATGGGTTATCCAGTCTGGCCTCAAATTTTTGTCTCACATACTTAACCATCCTATATTCATAAATTTTACAACTAAAGGTGTCCAAGCTTATCAATATGAAATCAAATTTGAATATACTTTCCATTACAAGTGACGATGTAATTTTTTCAAGCTTCCTAGAGCAAGTTATGATCATTTCTTTACAACACAAGAAATCAGCCCTACAAGCTCCTCTATTGTTCCTTCAACTTCCAAGAATTTTCATAATTTTCTCCATCATAACTTTCCATGATTTTCAACCTATTTTTAGTACACTTACTTAATAGTACATAATTAAAGTTTCATAATTTTTTGACTTCATTTGCTATGTCAAAATCTTGACCAAACTCGAGGCATACCGAAATGAAATATACAAACAACAATTATGTACCAACTTGAAATCATCATTAAGGCCTAACCACAAGGATTTAAATTCTAATTTTCGGATATGATATGCATATATGAGTCTAATTTTATATCCAATTGGAATCTATCAATTACCTTAAGAACACAAAAGGCTATGCAAGTTTGAATATAAGGGGTTTCAATACAAAGCAATATGGCCTATAAACACTACTTATCTCACATAGAAACCAATACATATTATCACAAAGGATAATGGAATTTTAATCAATAATTCACGATTTTTATTCTTTGAAATAATTATAATACAATATTAAAACATAATTTTACCTTGGAAACACCTTAATAATTTTCTCGGAATTCTTTTCCTTGCTTTTAATGTGACCCTTTCTTCCTTAACTTCTACTTTCTCTTTCCTCAAGCTAAAAACCCATCAAACTGAACCTAGGCTTAACTTGGCTGAAGAAATAGGTTAGAAGAAGAGTTTTAAGTCGGCCAATGCTGCCTTCCATGCCAACCAATCAAATTAAACCATTTGGTTTAGTAAAAGACAATTTACCACTTAAAGGGAATTTACAGATTTGCCCCTTGTTCGTAAATTTGGCCTAACTTCTTATTCGGACATCCTTTTGATTCACCGTCTGTTGTGTTAAAATCATAACTCATATGTATACAAATATATATTTTTCACCTTGAGTCAATTGTTACATTATAAGGGTTAAAACTAGCCTCCAACAGGAAGATTTCTACCGAAAATAATAAAATTTTGTGTTTGTAAATAATTCATCATTTCATGATTTATTAAAGTAGGATTAGACTGAACATAAGCACTTAACATTATATATACTAATAACATATTGTAAATATCACATAAACTAATCATGATTTAAACATAATTTATCATAATTATATTCGGGTTGTCACAAGTATGGTGGTGGTGAGGTGTGGATTGAAGGGTATAAGGTTGGTTGTGATTTTGGTTATGGTGGAAAGAGAGAGAAGTGGGTGGTGTAGGGAAGAAGATGAATAGTGGATGAGGGTGTGCTCTGGTGTAAGTGAGGCACATGGGATGTGGGTGTAGGTTAGGGAGGTGTTAGGGTGTGTAAGAGATGTAGGATATTTAGTGTGTGTGTGTGTGTGTTAAGATTTGTACCCAATCTAAAAATAAAACTATCTAACTAAAAACTAAAAAATAAAATTAACAAAACTAAAATAATTAAAATCTATAAAAATTAAAAATTAAAATCCTAATAAAATAAAACTAAAGAAAATATAAAACCTAATGAAACTAAAAAAAATCCTAATTAAAGACAAAAATAAATATATCTTAATAAAAATAAAAATTAAAAATTAAAATAAAGATCAAATAAAAATAAAAATAAAACTTACACGTAAATAAAAAGAAATATTAAAAATAGCCGACACAAATAAATCCTAAAAATATATACAAAATTCTAAACAAAATCTAAAATAAATCCTAAAAATTAAAAACGACTCAAATAAAAATCTAAATAAAAAATCTAAAAGGTGCAAACTACACACACACAAGGCTCGGAACATGTCTGGGCTCGGTTTAGGCTAGGTTCGGGTTTGGGGATTAGGTGATAAGAATGGGGATTAAGTTTACCCTCTTTTAACCACATGAATGTCGTATTTGCCTTGAATTGAATCGTTTGAACCCGCAAATGACATTTGACCTACAAAATAAATATATACACGCATAAGACCCATTTTATCGAGAATTAGCAATTAAAAACCGTCTATTGGGGGCATTATTTTAACACTTTTGGGTGCTTATCACACCACCCCAAACGGAACATTACTAGTCCTCGAGCAAAATATAGAGAGAAAGAAAGATAAGAAATCAAAAGTGTAGCACTTTCGTTGGCACTTGCGATTGCACTTAGTATGTGCAACAAGCCTTTAAATCTATAGGCTGCCCTATAGGATGAGTTTTTTCTCGTGAGGATTTGCAGGGAATATATCCATAGAATTCTTTATTTGCAAACGACAATAAATCTCTTATTAGACGTAGAAAATCGCACAATCTATCACGAGATGAATATTTTGAGGAATACAAGCTAGAAGTGTATAAAATTTAGCTGAGTAAATACTCAAGGCACATCCTTCCTAGAACTCAATGTAGGTGGTGTGAATCAGTCAAAACGGGTCGAGTGTATTAAGAGTAATTCCTAGATAGCCTTTTCAGAATCAATGCTTCAACTTCAAAATCTCGCGGATATATCTCTCTCAAACGAACTCATGAGATTTGGGTAAGTGTGTCACTCTTGTGTGTGAGGAGGTGAGTAAATGTAAGCAAAGTCAAACGTCTCACACACATATGAGAAAGAACGAACATACTAGAAAGAAAAATGATCTCATGAAAGAATGATAATCATTATAGTGAGAGCATCGAGTTATTCACCACGTTGACTTTCATTTGCCCGAATACATAGGGGAAAATAAGGATGCATATGGGTGAGGGGGAATGAATTGAGAAGGATGGGATGATATGAGGTGTGATGGATGTTTCGATGGATGTATGAGAAGAGTGTTCAACACTTGAGGAGCAAATATCTTTATTTCACAAGAACTTGACTGCAATTTTCTCTTTTTCTTTTCTTTTTTTCTTTTTTTTTTTCTTTTTTTTTCTTTTTTTTTTCTCTTTATACTCTCAACACTCTTCTCTTTTTCAAAATTGGTGGGTGGAAAATGGAGCCTATATGGAAATAGGTGGAATGGTATTTGGTGATGGTATGAAAAATCAAAGGTGTATGGATTTATGATGTATAGGTGAAAGGCTAGTGATCGGGACAAACTTCAAGACATGTTTCTTACAACTCGAAAGTGATGTCATCCCCAATGGTCAAGACAAAAATTTTAATGAAGAATAATGAGATCATACAACGATTTAAGTGCGGACCCAAAGGAATTTGAATAAACTTATGAGTCGGAGATTGCGTAAAACACTCTAAAAGGGTGAAAGGAACAAATCTCACAAGCTAAAGTATCCACTGGCGATCCTTAAGGTTCTCTTGAGAATTGTAGTACTCTTTAGCTCTAAACCATAGTGACGTGATAAGTGTGCAAATGTTGTTGAGTCTATAAATTCATGGTGCAAAATGCCTTGGTACTTTACATAATCTATGCAGAAAAAATATCCTCTAACTTGATTACTAGACTTAAAAGATGGATGATAGAAAATGCACGTCAATGAGTGAATTAAAAGAAATTGCATGAAAATTTTAAAAATCAGGTTTTGAATTTTTTTAAAAGAGGTACGATTTTGATAAAATTCCCCCACCCCCAAACAAAAGGAACATCGTCCTCGATGTTAAGTAAAATGGTTTTAAAATTGAGAGCATAAGATAAGAAAGAGATTACCACAATCAACCACTAATGAAGTGTATCAGATGTAGCCAAGATGAACCTCAATAAGTGATGAGAAAAAAAATGTACAAATCTATAAACATTGTAAAGCATTGGGTGGTGTTTCACACCACCCCTAAACAGGATAAGACTCGTACTCAGAAAAAATGGGTTGCTTTTCGGTAGTGCTAAATTTTCTTTATCCAGACTGAAGGAAACCCACCCTAAGGATAAGAACTAGAAAAGTGGAGGGCGACAGAAAAATAGGGTGATGATAATCACCCCCAAACAAGACTGAAGAGTCAGTCATCATAGATTGGGTCAACAAGGTCAATTTCTTCAACTTGAGTGGGGCCTAACTCTAATAAAGGCTTCAAGTGTTGACCATTGACTTGAAAAAGGCTACCATCCTTGGGATTTGGAACGGCGATGGCACCATAAGGAGTAACTGACTCAACAATGAAGGGCCCAGACCATCTGGTTTTTAATTTTCCAAGAAAGAAATGAAGCCGAGAATTATATAACAAAACTTTTGGACCAGGGTGGAATTCTTTTCGCATGATGCTTTGGTCATGGATCCACTTCATCTTGTCCTTATACTTCTTGGACAAATCATAGGCATCATTTCTTATCTCCTATAATTCATTATGTTGTAGCTTTATATGGACTCCTGCCTCTTCAATATCGAAATTAAGGGCTTTGACAGCCCAATATGCATGATGTCCAGGCTCGACAGGAAGGTGACATAGCTTGTCAAAGACCAATCGATAAGGAGACATGACAATCAGAGTCTTATAAGTAGTATGGTATTCCCGTAATGCGTCATTCAATTGTAAGGACCAATCTTTCCTATTAGGATTGATATTTTTTTCAAGAATTTGCTTGACCTCGCGGTTGGAGACCTCAACTTGACCACTAGTCTGAGGATGGTAAGAGAGACCAACCCTATAGGTAACAACATAATTTTTAACAAGGTGTTCAAATACTCGATTAGAAAAATGTTTACCCCCATCACTAATGATAGCTTTGGGGGTTTCAAAACGTGTGAAGACATGTTCTTTAAGAAACGCGACCACAACGCGATGGTCATTTGTGCGGTAAGTGAATGCTTAAATCCATTTGGAGATATAGTCAACTACAACTAGAATATATTAGAAACGATGAGAGGAGGTAAATAGTCCCATGAAATTAATACCCCGCACATCAAAGATTTCAACAATGAGGATGGGTGTGAGAGGCATTATATGACGATGAGAGATACATCCAGATTGTTATCATGTGGAACAAGCCTGGCAATAGTGATGGGCATCTCGAAAAAGGGTGGGCCAATAGAAACCACTTTACAAAATTTTTGTGAAAGTTTTCTTTGAGCTAAAGTGGCCACCGCAGACACCATCTTGGCAGAATGACAGAATACGTAGTTCTTCACACTTGGTAACACAATGATGAATGACTTGATCAGTACAATGCTTGAAAAGGAACTAGTCATCCCAAGAGTAAAACTTCACATTCGCCATAAATTTGGCACGATACTGTTTCGACCAATGATTAGGAAGTTAGTCGGATATGAGGAAATTGATAATATAAGCATACCAAGGCGAGGTGGAGATGGAGAAAAGTTATTCATCGGGAGATGACTCCAAAATGGGGGCATAATCAGAGTTAGATGTAACAGTATTACGGGAAAGATGGTCAGCAACTACGTTTTCACAACCTTTCTTATCGCGAATTTCAAGGTTAAACTATTTTAATAAGAAAATCCACCTTATCAATCGTGGTCTGTAATCCTTCTTATGAAGAAGGTGCTCAAGGGCACCATGTTTAGTGTACACGATGACAGAGGAACCTATGAAATATGATCAAAATTTATTAAGAGCAAACACTACCGCCAATAACTCCTTTTCGATGGTCGTGTAATTAAGTTGAGCATCATGAAGGGTTTTGCTAGCATAATAGATGACATGGAAGCGCTTGTCAACCCTTTGGACAAGTGCGGCACCAAGTGAAAAATCAAATGCATCACACATGAGCTCAAATAGGAGAGACCAATTAGGAGGTTGAATGATAGGATCAGAAGTGAGTTCGGCTTTGAGGCGCTCAAAAGCTGCAACACATTCGTCATCAAATACAAATGGGACATCCTTGGATAAAAGGGTTGTTAAAGGTCGAGAAAGTTTAGAAAAGTCTTTAATGAAGCGTCGGTAGAAGCTCGCATGTCCTAAGAAGAAGAGAATGTCCTTAACAGACTTAGGAATGGGAAATATGGAAATCAAGTCGATTTTTGCTTTATCTACCTTAATACCGGAGCTAGAGACAGCGTGACCTAAAACAATACCCTTTTTTTTCAAGAAATTGCATTTTTCCCAATTGAGTACCAACTTATTTTCTTGACACCGTTGAAGGACCATAGTGAGGTGCGACATGTATTGTTCAAATGATGAACCAAATACGAGAAAATTGTCCCTAAATACTTCGAGAAAATGCTCTACCATATCACTGAAAATACTAGTCATACACCTTTGAAAAGTCGCAGGTGCATTACAAAGGCCAAAAGGCATACGAGAGTACGCAAATGTGCCAAAGGGACAAGTAAAGGTAGTCTTCTCTTGGTCTTCAGGGGAAATGGGTATTTAATTGTACCTGGAATATTCATTAAAGAAGAAGTAGTAAGCATCGCCTGCTAAGCGTTCAAGCATCTGGTCAATGTACGGGAGAGGGAAGTGATCCTTGCGAGTGACAGCGTTGAGCTTTCTTTAATCAAAACAAACAGGCCAATAGGTTTGTATGCAGGTTGGCACAAGCTCATCGTCATTATTTTTTATGACGGTGACGCCAGACTTTTTAGGCACCACATAAATGGGACTGACCCATTGGCTATCCGATATGGGGTAGATAATACCGGCATCAAGCAATTTTAAAATTTCATCTCTCATGACTTCTTTCATTGCTAGATTGAGTCAACGTGTTTATCATGAGAAGTCTTGGCGTTCTCCTCCAAATGAATACGATGGATACTGACATTGGGGATCATACCGTGAATGTCTGAAATGGTCCACCCTAAAGCAGTGCTGTGTTGAGTGAGAGTGTGGACGAATTGCTCTTCTTGATCCAGGGTCAAGTTGGAAGCAATTATGACTGGGTGATGTTGGTTTGGTCCTAAGAAAGAATATTTAAAATCGGAAGGTAATGGCTTAAGCTCCAAACTATGTGGCGAATCATGATAGGCATCAGACTCAGATGCAAAAACAGAGTCTGGGGAAATATCGGGGCATGGGTTAACTGGGTCATTCAAAGAAAGAAGAGTGTTGACAGAAAGAGGATCAAATGGAGTAGCCCAGGTGGATGTGTCCATCAGTGGTGTGGAATCTATCAAGGCATTCACTTCAAAGATGGAGGAATCAATATCAAAGTTGGACCCAAAGTGAGACAAACATTAATGGATAAGATCTTCAGGGTATGTTTGATCCAACATCTCTTGGACCAAGGAGTCAATCACACACACCTCACCAACAGAATCAACGTCAGTTTTTTGTTGCATAAGGTGGAAGATATTGACTTCAACGGTCATGTTGCCAAAATAAAAATTTATAGACCCGTCACGATAATTAATGATGGCGTTTGCAGTTGTCGAAATGGTGACACAAGATGATAGGAATATTGGTTGGGTCGGGAACAGGAGTGTTTAAGATGATGAAATCTATAGGGTAGTAAAAGTCAGAAACTTTCACAAAAACATCTTCAACTATTCCTTTAGGCACTTTCACGGAACGGTCATCAAGTTGAAGAGTAACCCGTATAGGTTTCATGTTTTGTAAACCTAACTCAAGGTAGAGGGAGTATGGTAACAAATTACAACTATCCCCAATATCAAGAAAATCCCGAGTAGTGAACTTATCTCCTAACATGCAAGAGACAGTAGGACGATCGGGTTCTTTGTACTTCACAACACTGTTCTCATGGATAAGAGACGTGGATTTCTTGGTGACGAAGGCATTATGAGGCACATTTATCTGATGCTTCACAGTGCACAAGTCCTTCAATAATTTGGCATAGGAGGGAACTTATTAAATCACGGTCAAGAATGGAATGTTAATGTAAACATTATGAAAAAGTTGCCTGATTTCATCAAATTATTGGGCTTTCTTTATTGGAGCCAATCTATAAGGAAAGGGTACTTTGGGCACATAGACAATTATAGGCTCATTAGGTGTAGACTTATTTTTTTTCTGTGGATCTTTTAGGTGGGGGAACCTTAGGGAGAGGTTCTAATGGGTAATTCTGGGTGGGCAAGATTTTCACATCACGGGGAGATACAACACCATTGTCAACCTATTTATCGAATCTCAGAGTACTCACCGTCTTCATGTGCACTTGGTGTGTGGGTGGAGTGGAAGTGGATCCAACCTCATAAGCCACCTTTTTTCCATTCTCCTTAGGGTTAGTAATGGGTTGACTCAGAAAATGACCTTTCACTCTCTCGGACAAACTGGTTAAGACGTTGCTCAAGTCTTTGGATGGCTTGAGTCTGTGCTTGCGTGGTTTACTATTAAGTCTTGTTAAATTGAGTGAGAAGATTCTCAAGAGAGGAGGTGTACGATTGGGGTATAGGGGCATAATGGGGTTGGGGGACCAACTCACAGTGAGAACTAAGCGGTGGTGAATACTCATAAGAGGGAGGTGGAATAGGGACAATTTGATGATTGGTGTTGGGTGGTCCTCCGTGGGGGGACAAAGGATGATGGATGGTGTTGTGGATGGTATTGGTCATAGTGGTTTTGGATAGGAGGGAGATATTGCCTTTGTGGGTTTTGATGAAACCCGGGTGGACCACTAACATTTTGTTATGGGTGTAATGGAGCGAGCTTGTTGTCGTACTTATAAAAAAAATAGGGATGATTCCTATTATTGGGATTGTAAGTAAACGACGGGGGAGTGGGTTTATTAGCGGTATCAAAATAACATGCTTGGGCCATAGTGGGCTCGGGATCATCTTGAATGAGGAGGCATAAATGAGATAAATGATCGTGGCTTAAGCATACATTATAAAAAGGACTAGACTCGTTGACATTCATCACTTGTTTTGGAAGACAAATATTTTGTTGCATAGAACAACTAAGAGCGTCAACTGTCTTAGTCATAGTGTTTAAGCCATGAAGAAAAGTTTTAAAATTGGGATCATTTTTTACCTCATAAGTGCTCCCTACACGCGGTCGCTCGGATCTCAAAAATTCATTGGTTCCCTCCCAATATTGGGAGTCATCGCCTAATTAGAGGAGAAAATTATAGGCGGTAGTGGGAGTTAAGTGCATGAACTTGACTTTGTGCATGTATTCGATCATGGTTCGAGAAGAACGAATGAGACCATTGTAAAAACTATGGACTAAGTGAATTTTCTCGAGACCATGATGTGGGCAACTATTGATATAACCTTGAAAAAGGCATATGCTTCACAGAATTGCTCAGTTGATTTTTGACGAAAATCTTGGATGGATTGGCGCATCTCATTGGTTTTGCTCATCGGATAAAACTTGGATATGAATTTCTTAAAAATCTGTTCCCATGTATGGATAGAATCTGGTGGCAAGGAATGGAGCCACATGGATGCATTATCATGGAGAGAAAATGGAAACAAGCGAAGACGGACATTTTCTCAATCTAAGTTTTGATTTTTGAAAGTTGCGCAAACCGTGAGAAATTTTCACAAGTGATTGTATGGAGACTCGCGTTCAAGACCATGGAAATTGGGCAACATTGAAATGGCCACCGAACGAATTTCAGGGGTGGGTGGAAGAACGATGCAAGATGGTGGGGTAGCCGTTATCGGGGCAAAATAGTCCCTTAAGGCACGCTCGTCGGCCATGGTGGGTGAATGGATGGATGAAGTAGAGATGTCGACTTGGGGACAACTCGAAGTGACTAGTGGTAGGAAAAAATTAAGGGGAACACGTGGTTCTCCTAATGTGAAAGAGATGGGAGAAAGGCTACGGGAACGAATTAATTGATGATTAACTCGTTGCCACGTGGGCATACAAAGAGTGAATTTTTATTTTTGAAAAGAAAAAGAAAAAGAAAATATTTTTGGAGTTTTTATTTTTATTTTTTTTTTTAAAAAGAGGGATTGAAGATATTTTTGGATTTTTTTGAAAATGAAATGAAGAAGATGTTTTTTGGATTTTTTGGAAGAAAAGATGAGAGAAAAATATGGACTCTAGATTTGACGAACTTACTAAAACTGACTACCTAAAGATTGAATCAGACATGCACAAGTCAAGGAGTAATCCTAACTAGAACGTAGCCAATTTTTATCTTTGAAATCAGTTAAAGGGTAGCCAAATTTTAATTAAGTCTACGGATGACAAAAATCACCGAATTTATCTTTGTGACCGCTTTTGTAAAAATTGTGTTCCTACTTTAATCACAAGATGACTAGAGGCTTGCCACATAGATTTGCCACAAAGCTACTACAACGAAATGGTAGGTTGGTACAACGCTGGGGACATCACAAACTCGTTTTACTGGGCGACCGCACTTAAAACCTAGTTTCCGTGGACACTTTCATGCCTCAAAGCGAACCGTTCGAGGATTTGCTGGGTGGAGAGGACTCTACGGGTTATCCTATAAGTCAAATTGATCAAAAAGGGTCCTACGAACATCGTATCCTATGGGCATATCTAGTTGATTGATTTTAAATTTAATGGTAGCTAGGGTAGCACACAATGGACAAGTGAGTGAGTCAGGTGATGAAATTCCTTCTCGTGAATGAATGAGTGTAGGTTTTAATTGATTAATTCATCACACCATTAAAAAATAAATGCGAGAATAAAAATCAAATAAGAGCACGTAGGCACACACAGTATTGACTCGTTAGCGGGAGATTCACAAGTGTTTTGAAATATACCTCCCACGATTTTTACACGTGGGGTGAAGATCAATTTAAGTCGATCAGGGGGAGATCGCCAATCTCAGTCGTCCCTGAGAGTCCTACTGACCCAAAGTAGACAGGCTTCCATTCCTCGCCTTTGGATGCCCTCTCTCTACCTTTTCTGGTTTCCATATCACGCTTTTCTTCTTTTTATGAATTATTACAAATATAAATGAAAAATAAATGGTGTCTCCAAGCACCTCAATACAATCCAAATAATATAATCCTAATACAAAACTTCTAATAAAATACAAAAAATGAAAAAAGATAGGACAAATGAACTACAATCCAAAAATCTCTCTAAGTGCTTTAAGCTCCAAAGATTAGCAACGACGCCATTTGACAGAAAGCTTTTTGTTATGTCATTGAGGGATGCCTTTCTAATCAATTCCTTTATCACCTACATAAAAATATAACAAACTTCCATAGAGGTAAGAAAGGATGCCAATTCTAATCTAAGGAGTGAAACAAATGAGAAGTAATGCAATTCCTTTTTTTATTTAATTTCTTTTTAAACTTTTTACTTTTTTTACTTTTTTAGCTTTTTTTAATATTAAAATAATTTTTTAGGGGATGGTGAAACTAAGTAACTACACTAAATGAAAGGAATAAAGGCAATACTAAAAGTGTGCTAAAACAACTTTAAGTAACCCAAATAAGATATGGGAGATAAAATCAAGAAATGAAAATCAACCTCCACTTCACACAACTAAAACTAATTTGAACTATTTTAATTTGGTTGATTTTTCAAATATTCATTTAATTAAAAATCTAATTGTCATTATACTAATGAATTAATCAAATATTCTTTTAGAAAAGTAATTTTAATTCCTATAACACTACTCAAAATGAATTAAAACTAATCAAATGAATCGCCCGCTAGGGAAAATTCACCAAACTAGTTTTAATTAAACAATATAAAACAAGAGTAGATGAAAATTAGGTTGTAAATTTGACCATGTTGAAAAGTCTATCTCTAGTTTAAATCAAGATGATAAAATTACAACACAAACTTTCAATCCTTTCTTAATTTCTCAATGCAAAAACAAGTGTAGGAATCAAAGTTACTAATCAAAGGAAATCAAACAAGAATAAAATTAGCAAGCTAGATAAGTTGGATACATTGGGGATTCATTTGATCCCTTGAATGGGAGATTAGCCCTCCATAATGGGATTCCAAGACATAAAATAAATAATATAAATCATAAGAGTATGAGATAAGAGAATCAACCAATCAATATATAACACAAAAATCTCTTTTGATGCTACAATATGTTTGTTTCACTTTTTTCTCTCGCTATACTAAAATTTATCTCTACCAATTTTTCTCTCAAACTATGCTACTAAAATACTCTCTATATGGTTCCTCTAGGTCTTGTTTTTCTCTCTTACCATCTCTTCAAATGGGCCTTCCTTGTTTTTTTTATATATTGTGGTATAAAGAGCTAAGGGGTAAAATAGGAAGGTTTAGGTGTGCATGGTAATGGTGAAGTGTGAGGGGGCATAAGGGGTAAATAGAATGAGGATAATGGGATAGTGGGGGTGATGAGAGAGTATGGATAAATTCAGGGGTATTTTGGGAATAGGGTTAAAGGTGTTTTGGACATGTGGGGCTTTATTCTTTGGTTTTTGTTTGGTGACTTTAACAACTAAAAAAACGATTTGGGTCATGTGGGTTTTAGGTCTTTGATCGCAAATGGGTTGAGGGTTTGGATTTGGGAATTGTTGGGTTACCGGTATCTCCGGGTCGTATCAAATAGGGTTGGTTCGTAAGTTGAAGTTCGTCCGCAGCAGGTCCAGTAGTTGTCGAGTTTTTCGGCAGTTTCAGAGTTGCCTCAGGCGACGAGTTTGATAAGTGGGTTGGGGGCAAGCAATTGCCAAATTTGAAGTGGATATGGGACACGGGTTGGTTGAAATGGTTCCGGGTTTGTAGGTATGGTGGTGGTGAGATGTGGATTGAGGGGTACAAGGTTGGTTGTGATTTTGGTTATGGTGGAAAGAGAGATGAGTGGGTGGTGCAGGGAAGAAGATGAATAGTGGATGAGGGTGTGCTATGGTGTAGGTGAGGCACATGGGATGTGGGTGTATGTTAGGGAGGTGTTAGGGTGTGTAAGAGATGTAGGATGGTTAGTGTGTGTGTGTGTGTGTATTAAGATTTATACCCAATCTAAAAATAAAACTATCTAACTAAAAAATAAAAAAATAAATTAACAAAACTAAAAAAATTAAAATCCTAATAAAATAAAACTAAAGAAAATATAAAACCTAATGAAACTAAAAAAATTAAATTCCTAATAAAAGACAAAAATAAAGATATCTTAATAAAAATAAAAAATAAAATTAAAATAAAGATCAAATAAAAACAAAACTTACACCTAAATAAAAAGAAATATTAAAAATAGCCGACACAAATAAATCCTAAAAATATGCACAAAATTCTAAAGAAAATCGAAAATAAATCCTAAAAATTAAAAATGACACAAATAAAAATAAAAATAAAATAAAATCTAAAAGCTGCAAACTAAACACATACAAGGCTCGAGACATGTCTGGACTTTGTTTAGGCGAGGTTCGGGTTTGGGGACACGTTAATAGTATTAGGAATTAAGTTTACCCTCCTTTAAGCACATGAATGTCGTATGTGCCTTGAATTGAAACGTTTGAACCCGCAAATGACATTTGACCTACAAAATAAATATATACGCGCATAAAACCCATTTTACCGAGAATTAGCAATAAAAAATTGTCTATTGGAGATATTTTTTTAACACTTTTGGGTGCTTATCTATTTGATAGAGAACTTTTGTGTGTATCTGTCGTTGTAGGAAAGCTTCTCCAATAAAAAATCCTCCAATTACCCAGAGAAGTATTACAAAACTACAGTATAGTGGTAAGCAAGGGTATCAATTCAACTCTAAGGAATGAAACACAAGAAAAGTCATGCAATTCATTTGGTTCTAAATATTTTCTTTTTTTACTTTTTCTTTGTTTTATATTTTTTTATTGTTTTCTTTATATTAAAACAATTTTGTAGATGAGGGTGAATTAACCAAACTAAATTAAAGATCTAAGAACTAATTAAAAAGTGTGATGAAAATGGGTGAAATATAACTAAATAAAAATGTAAAATATGATATGAATATTGAAATCAAGATGATAGCTAACAAGGGATGGGATTACACCATATATCCTAGTTAATCTTATTAATTAATTCATTCAGATTAAACCTCCCAAGTTTGTATCAAAATTACAAATTAACTCTCATTGCAAATGTAATTTTAATAATAAACTTTTAGAAAATTAAATTTAACACTCCTACAACTCTTAAAAAGTATATCCAAGCACCATTTAACAAACCACCCGCTAGGATCGATTTACTAAATTAGTTTAAATTATAGAAATAAGCTTATAGCTGAAATTCAAAGAAACAATTTCACATTTTAGAAAAAACTATCTGTGGTTCGATTATAAAATGAAACCTAATACTAGAATCTTGATTTTCTCTCAAAAATCATTTACAATCTCTTGAGGCGTAAATCAATAGTAAGAGTGCAAAGTTAATTATCAAATGAACATTTAAAGTAAATAAACTAATTAAAGTGGGATTAACATCAAATAATGGGATCACCCAACCCCTTGAAAGGGTTTTCTAGCCTAACATGATGAAAAAATACAATAATCAAGCAATCAAAGGCATTAAAATAAAATAGTAGAGATAAGAGAAGAAATCTTCAAACAAGTCTCCTTGATTTGAAAAAATAAACTCTAAATATTCATTGAACTTGGGTAATATCCATCCAAATTGAGCTTCCAAACATTTTTAATTCAATATATACACTCAATTGAATCTCTCAATACACTTTTATCTCTCACCAATCTCTAAAAAATAAAAGAAAAAAATTATTTACAAGGTGTTTATCTCTCTATTTTATTTTTTCTGCTCTAAACTATATCCCTACAAAAACAAGTATTCTAGTATTTTTTTTTCTTTCTAGGTCTTGTTGTATCTCCGTTTATAATGTGGCAATGTAGCAAAGGGGCATAGTTGGAAGAATTAATGTGCATGAGGTGTGTAAGGGTGAGGGTAAGGTGGAAAATGCAGACATATGCATGTGGGTTAAGAGGTGTGAGTGGAAGTTTTGGAAAAGGGGTTAAAGGGAACATATAACACATGTGGGGCATTTTTATTTGGTTTGATTTTAGGTAGATAAAAACAATTTTGGGTTTTGAAGGGTCGAACTCGAGTCAAGGTAAGGGTTGCCGGGTTAGATTGGTCGCAGGTTCTCGGGATAAGGGTAAGTGGGTGTAATACCCCGCCTATTTTAATCACGTTTGATCAATCCTTTATCAAAATAAAACAGGATTCTCATATTGTTGATGTAAAAAACTAGATTGCTCTAATTATTCAATCACAGATAAATAAATAAAACAAAGATTTTTAAAGTGGTTCGGCTATGAATAAAGCCTACGTCCACTGTTATGTTATTGCTGAGTGTTTGTGGAATTCTTGATTACAAGTTCTTTCAAAAAATTCCCGTCCCTTTGAATGGGATTGATACAAGGTATTTATAGCCTCAAGGCTGTACATGAAAGGTCCAATACATTAAATGATATACATATGAATGGGTAATACATTTAATGCAGCGTGTGCGTCAAGAATCTAATGAATAGTTGAACAGTTGTCCGTCTGATAATTGATGATACGACCGAGGTGCAGTTCGGACCGCCTTAGTTGCTCGTTAATAAAGAGTTCTTCGGAGTGCTTAGAGTATCTCGGGATGATGGAGTTCCTCGGATGGAGTTCCTCGGTATGATAGAGTTCCTCGGTGTATTCTCTTTGCTCGGAAAGAAACATGGTTGGTCGGGAAATGATCTTCCTCGCTGTTATTGTGCCACGTAGATTGACACGTGTCTTCATACTATTCGTCCACATCAGCATATTAATTTTGGTATCAACAGAAGCCCCCAATGTTTCATATTTCGAACTTTGAGGAGTATGGGACATTCTTTCTCGGTATATGGTAATATTAAATGACCTTCCTGGGTTTCAGGAACATTGTATTCAAATTTCCTTCTCATTTCGCAGTTTCCGCCTTTTTTATAAGCGCTTCGATCTTCGTGCAATTTTTGTCTTTTTAGCCGCCGGAAGTTCAGTAGTTTCTTTTTAGTAATCATTTCTTTCGCCGCTTCCCAATGCAAAGTATTTAAACTCCTTTGGTAACCATACCGTCGTCTACATTTTCCAATTTTCTGCATTCAAGTTTTCTATTCTCTTCCTCTCTCTTGTGTGTTCATCATTGTTTCCGTTCGTTGTCAACATATCTCCTTTCTTTCTGTAAGATCTTCTTCCTTTCTTCTGCATCTCTTTTATTCAATATGGTTTATATTGTTGAATCTGCTGAGAAATTTCGTTCTGACTTTTCCATTCCTTCTTGGGTAACTCTAGAGGTTCTTTCTGAGCCTTTAGATTACTTTCGATTGGCTGAGGGACATTGGTTCCCCAGTCTTTTCATTGCTGAATGTGGTTTTTCTTTTCCACCAAACCCATTATGTCTTGAGTTTTGTCAATATTTTGATCTTGTTCCTGCAAAAATAGCCCCCAATTCATGGAGAATAATTAACGGGGTGCACAAGTTAAATCTAACTCATGGGACTCGTATAGGGATCCCAGAAATCATGTACTGCTATAAATGGGCCACTTTAGATAATGTTTATTATTTAAAAACTAGGTTTTTAAATAGAGCCCTTGTAGTTAACCTCCCTGATTCAAATAGAGATTATTTTGAGCATGGGTTGGTCATAAAAAATTGGCAACACGCGCCTTTATCTGGGAATGAAGTATACAACGGTCCCAGATGCCCCCCATACGGCAATGGGATAGGTTTATTTTTCATTTTATTTTACTTATGAAATTGCGTTTTCATCATGTTTGACAAAATGTATAACTGAAATTTATGTATTTATTTGCAGTTGATAGTAAAAGAAAAACTCCAAAAGAGTCGGAAGTGAATATCAAGCATTTAAAACTTATCTGGAATTTGCATAAGACAATTGCAGACGAGCATATTAGGTCTGCATCATATTTGCTGCAGTATAAAAGCTACACAACCTCTTATACTGCTCGCCCTGTACACCAGAAAGTTCATCTTCAGATTCTCATATCCCCCCATCTCAGAGAATGGGCAAGAAAAGAGCTCCTCCTGCTCTATTTGGTGAAATTTCTTCTGCTGTTGGAGCACAGAAAGGCAAAATTGATGTCCCAGAGGGGACTAAAAAAGTAGATGCTAGTTCCTCCAAAGTTGCCGAGAAGCCCCCAGTGGCCCCGAGCAAGAAAAGTGCTAGTGCTGATGTAATTACAATATCTCCGACCAAGACTTCTTCCTTGGTTGATGCTGCTGACCCTCCTTTGAAGAGATTGAGGAAATCATCTTCGGTTAATCTTGCTGGAACTGCATCTTCTCTACCCGCTGGTGGTAGTAGTGTTTCAAAAATCCTTCTTCCGAGTTCTTCAACGAGCTCAGTTATACCTGAGGTTCTCGGGGTTGATGAAAAGATTCCTAGGGATACACTGACATCCCTAGCTGCTCGCCATCTTTCTTCAGTAAATTTCTCATACCTTTGGTCTTTCTTTCTTTTTCTTGAATTCTTGCATTTGTATTGACTTTATTGTTTTTCTCATCTTTCAGTTGGTGAACTGCTTCAATACCATCGTGAAGAAAGATCAAGCTATTAAAGCTTCCAGTTCCTCGTCCGATGTTGACGATGCCTTCTTGGGTTTAGCCCAATCTGTGAAAGAATCTCGCCAGCAGTACGTCGAGGAGAAAACTGCCTGGGAGAAAAAGTTGGCTGCAGCTGAGGCTGATAAGATGAAGATGGCTGAAACCTCCAAGAATTTGGAGGAGAAGGTGAAAAGCTTAGAGGTCAATCAGCAAAAGTGCGATGACCAACTGAAGAAGGCAGAAAAAGAACTGTCTATCCTGCGAGACATCAAAATCCAGAAAGAACAATTGGATGTCAAACTCTCCTCGGAGAAGTTGAAAAGAAAAGCTGTAGTCAAGAAACATTTCAGTGCTGGTTGGGAGAAAGGATGGGATAAAGGGATTGCTGCTATGACATCCCAAGTCCAATATGGGGAGTTGAAATACTTCCATGACGATTGGGTAGCTGCTCTACAAGAGCTAAAAATCCAAGACGATTCCGAGCTATTCCAACGGCATCTCCCTGGTCCTCCTCCACCAATTGTGGAAGAAGAAGAAGATGAACCTGCTTCAGATGAGTCTTCCATGGATGTGGATGTCCCAATCTCTGCTTCTCAACCCTCTGTCATCGAGGATATTTCTTCTATGCCTCCTCCTGCCGAGAAGATTTCTGCCGATCAAGCTGTTGTTATCACCGAGCAACCGAGCTCCTCGTCCCAGCCTCCCGAGAAAGTCTTGGGAGACAAGGAAAAGGTGTGAAGTTGTTCGGTATCATTTCTATCTTTCATCATTTGTAATCGATCAATGTAATCCTTTTATGATCTAATAAAATACTTCTTTACTCATCGCTGTTATTGATGATTCTTTGTTGATTGTTGTCTTTTTCTTGTCTTTAATTTGTTGCTAGAATGGAATTAATCTCTTCTCATGATACCGAGCTGATGCAGCAATGTCACCGATACTATTGGGCTGGTCATACAGACCTTAGTTCTTCTGAAATTGCTGACATTCTTGGTCATGATGCTTCAGAACAGGCGACTGAGGCTTATCGGTACTTGAAAGATTTACTCGACCGAGCTGTAGCTAACAATGTCGCTTATTATGACTTGATTGAAGAGCTGCATTGTTCCTTAGAGGATCTCCAAGGTCAGCACAATGAATCGATGGCTTCATTACACAAGGAATATGAAAATAGATATCAACAACTTTCCTCTGATACAGGTCATAAAAAGATCATTGCTGCATATGACATTAGGGAAAGGACCCTAAAAGGTGAAGTTGAAGCCTGCCGGCAAATTGCCGAGATCCTGGAACAAGAAAATAATAGTCTGCAGAAAAGATTGGCTCAATATGAATCCGCTGCCTCCTCTTCTACTGCATTAGTACCAGTTACTGATGAAGGTTTTTCGTTTCTAGAGGTTGAAAACGCCAAACTAAGGCAAGAATTGGACGACTTGAAAAAGTCTATTATTCCTGTGACTGCTCGGGGACGAGGAAGGAGTTCTCGGGGACGAGGAAGAATCGTCGAGGAGCAAAATTCTCCAGTTGCTTCTCGGAGCCGATCAAGAGTTCTTAGCCGCAGTGTTGAAGAATCTCGCACCCAATCTACTCTGGAAACTCAAGCATTCCAACTGAATGTTAAGGATCGTGCTCTGTCTGATTTGTCTAAGAAAAACTTATCTTTAGAGGATCAACTGGCTGCGATGAAGTCTGCTCTGAATAATAAAGATGCTCTTATCAAGAACTTCCTCGAGCAAGTAGATAGATTAACTTTCCAATTCCATAAACAGCCTCGGGAGTTCTGGAATGCAGGCTATAATGAAGCTCTTTATCATTTGGATGCTCGTATTGAAAATGCTAACAACGAAGGTTATAAGCAGGGATGGTTGAACGCCCTGGGTGTATTAAAATTGGAACGAGGTCATTATTTATGGGATTATCATGCTCCTGGATTGCTAGACTTGCCTGTTCCTCCCTATAAATTGGATATGGCATGGATTCCTGCTCGTTCCATTCCTCGGAGTTTGATCTCTAAATATCTTGGTGATTATAACCTTCATTCTCAAGTTGAAGTATCTCGTCCTGAGCACCTGTTGGACACTCCTACAATAATGAATGTCAGAATGCTGAAGGACATGAACTTTATTAATTCTCCTCTTTGTCTAGAGGATCTTCCTGCTGGCGAGGAACCTGTCTCAAAGGATAAAGGAAAGAAACCAATAGAGTAGGAATCTTTAATGTAATAGTTAGCACATACATGTAACATGTAATACATTTTTATCTTAATGAAAGAATTTCATTTTCTGTTTTGCCAATAGCTATTTTTCTGTTTGCAAATTATATGGTTCATCAACCAACTTATAATTTATAATAAGCATAAATTGTTCAAAATTGTTTCCAACCAACCAAGGTGGATAAATAATGTTTGTCGACCAACCACAGTTGATGGGTTTCTATCCCCGACCAGCCATACTTGGTTCAATTTCAAATATAAACATGCGTCCGACCAACTAAGGTCAACACTTTTGTTCTCGTCGACCAACTACAGTTAGTGGGTTTTTATCCCCGACCAACCATACTTGGTACAGTTTGGAATATTTTGTTCTTTAAAGAACTTTTTGTAATAATGTTACCTCCCGACCAACATAAGCTGTAATGCGAGAGTATATAAAGTCTTACCAACCGTAGTTGATCATGCTGGTATACACCTCCTAATCAAAGGAGTAGTAGGGTTCTTTCGAACTTTTTGGCTCCTTGGAGCATGTCCTCCTAACCAAAGGAGGTTGGCTACTTATAGCACTTTTGCTCCGTAGAGCGCTCCGTAGAGCTTGTCCTCCTAACCAAAGGAGGTTGGCTACTTATAGCACTTTTGCTCCGTAGAGCTTGTCCTCCTAACCAAAGGAGGTTGGCTACTTATAGCACTTTTGCTCCGTAGAGCGCTCCGTAGAGCTTGTCCTCCTAACCAAAGGAGGTTGGCTACTTATAGCACTTTTGCTCCGTAGAGCTTGGCTCCGTAGAGCATGGCTCCGTAGAGCATGGCTCCGTAGAGCAGTCTTCTTCTTGTTATCAAGCAGTGTAGTGTTCAACACTAGTATTCCCCGAAAAACTTTCAACAGAAAGAAAATGGTGAACCATCCTCATTTTATTCATAATGAAAGAAATACTTTACATTTTACATCACTGATAATACTTGCGCAGGTGTTCAGCATTCCATGCATTCTTAAATTCCTCTCCTTCTAGAGTTGCTATTCTGTAAGTTCCAGGTCGAACAATCTCTGTAACTCGGTAAGGTCCATGCCAGTTTGCTTCCAGTTTATTCTGTTTCTGAATGACTTTCTTCAGCACATAATCACCCTCCTTCAAATCGCATTTCTTCACCCTTTTGTTGTAGAACAGAGCTGTTCGTTGTTGATAAGCAGCATTCCTAATGGCTGCCTCTTCTCTTACTTCTTCGAGCATATCCAAATCCATTCTTCTCATCAAGTCACTGATCGGAGAGTTGAAATTCAGCACTCTATGCGTTGGGAGACCCAACTCGGCCGGTATCACAGCCTCACTTCCAAATGCTAGCATATATGGTGATTCTCCAGTTGCTGCTCGGGGAGTTGTTCGGTAGGCCCATAATACTGATTGGAGCTCATTAATCCAATTTGCTTTAGCTTCACTTAGCCTCTTTTTCAACCCGTTTAGTAATGTTATGTTCGTCACTTCAGTCTGTCCATTGCTTTGGGGATGGCCTGGTGCTGAATGAAACTTCAAAACGTTCGACTGATGACAATAGGCAGCAAATTCTTCATTATCAAATTGTGTTCCATGATCTGTGATGAAAGCATGAGGGAGACCATATCGACAAATGATATTCTTCCATACAAACTGGTATACCTTCTCGTACGTCATATTGATAAGAGGCTCAGCTTCCACCCACTTAGTAAAATAGTCCACTGCAACTACGAGATACTTGAATCTTCCTCGGGTGGTCGGCAGTGGTCCAACCAAATCAATTCCCCACATGGCAAATGGCCAAGGGGAAGTTATTGGTGTTAGCAATGCTTGTGGAGTTCGTCGGATGGAGGAAAAACGTTGGCACTTGTCACATTTCTTGGCATAGGCTATACAATCAGCCCTCATTGTCGGCCAGTAATATCCCTGTGTCATCACTCTTTGTAAAAGTGTTCGACCTGCTACATGAGCTCCACAAGATCCTTCATGGATTTCTTCAATCAATTCTTTCACCTCGGTGGGATGTACACATCTCTGCAAACCTGCCATAATTCCTCGTCTATACAAAATACCATTAGTTAATACATACCGAACTTCAGTTTCTTGGCAGCGAGTTTGTCTTCCGGCAATCCACCCTCTTCAACATATTTCCTGATTGGATCCATCCAAGATGGTCCTAAATCAAGGGTAATCACATTCATTGTCAGATCTTCATCTATGCTCCGACCTTCTAACACTTCAATCGGTATGGTTCTTCGCATCTCGGTACGAGTAGCTGATGCTAATCGGGCCAGTGCGTCTGCTTGTACATTCTCCATCCTCGGTATTCTCACCAATTGAATGGCATCAAATTCTGTCAACAATTTCATCACCTTTGCATGATATTTGATCATTAAATCTCCTTTAACCGCATATATTCCCATCATCTGATTCACAATTAATTGAGAATCACTGAATACCATCACTTGTTGTGCTTCCATAGTCTTTGCTAGATTAAGACCTGCTATCATGGCCTCATACTCCGCTTCATTATTAGAGGCTTTGAATTGGAATCGCAAAGCGTATTCCATATCAATCTCGTCTGGAGTGATCAAAACAATTCCTGCTCCACAACCAGCTGTGCAGGATGATCCGTCCACATATAATCTCCATGTAGGTATTTCGTCTTCAAATTTCTTATCTGTCAGAATTCCTCGATAAAATATCTGCTGTTTTCTTCCATCATCCCCCGGTATGTTTCGATCCTCTTCAATCATCTGTTCGTACCCTTTTACCAACCTTGGTTGGTCTGGATTTGAATATAATGATTTCTCCACATCCACAAGTCCTTTTACCGACCTTGGTTGGTTTGGACCTGTTTCTGCTGATCCTGTATCGTCCACAGGTAGGTCAGCAAATGTTTCTGTTGATCCTGTATCGTCCACAGGTAAATCAGCATGCACCTTTTGCTCCTCGGGGGTATCAGGGTATGTGAACTCTGCTATAAAATCTGCTACAGCTTGCCCCTTCAATGATGATCTGGGCTCATACACAATATCATATTCACCAAGTTCTACTGCCCAGTACATCAATCTCCCCGATTTTTCTGGCTTATGGAGGGCTTGTCTCAATGGCATATCAGTATAAACGATGATGGTATGGGCTTGGAAATATGGCCTCATTCTTCTACTTGCTTCAATTAGTGCCAATGCCAATTTTTCTAGCTTTGGGTACCTGATTTCTGCACCTCGGAAAGCCTTACTTGTGTAATAAATTGGCTTCTGGACTCCATTCTCCAATCTGATCAATGCTGAACTGACTGCATTCTCTGATACTGCCAAATACAAATACAATTTTTCTCCTGTTATTGGTCTGGACAACAGTGGAGGTGCTCCCAAGTATTTCTTCAAGTCTTGAAAGGCTTTTTCACATTCCTCATTCCACTCAAAGGTTTTTCGAAGTGTTTTGAAGAATGGTATGCATTTATCAGTTGCTCGAGATACAAATCTGTTGAGCGCTGCAACTCGTCCGGTAAGACTCTGCACTTCTTTCTTCGTCGTCGGGGATCGCAGCCCTAGAAGAGCTTTGATCTTATCTGGATTTGCCTCAATACCTCGCTGATTGACGATGTATCCGAGGAACATTCCTTCTCGTACTCCAAAGGTGCACTTCGTCGGGTTAAGCTTCATTTGGTATTTATCCAATTGATCAAAAGTTTGACTCAAGTCAACCAAATGATCAGCAGCTTTCTTGCTTTTAGTGAGCATGTCATCGACATAGACCTCCATGTTGCGGCTGATTTGTTCGGTAAAAACCTTGTTCATCAACCGCTGATATGTTGCACCTGCATTTTTTAAACCAAAAGGCATAACATTATAACAATAAGTTCCCCTAGGGGTAATAAAAGAAGTACTTTCCCTGTCTTCAGGTTTCATTTTGATCTGGTTGTAGCCAGAGTAAGCATCCATGAAGCTGAGTAGCTCGTGTCCCGAGGTAGCATCCACCAGTTGATCAATTCTGGGCAATGGAAAGTGATCCTTGGGGCATGCCTTATTGAGATCGGTGAAATCGACACACATTCTCCATTTGTTGTTTTTCTTCTTTACCATCACCACATTTGCCAACCAATCTGGATATTTTACATCTTCAATGAATTGAGCTTTCTGGAGTTTCTCGACTTCCTCCTGTATGGCCTGGTTCTTCTCGGGACTAAACACTCTTCTCCTCTGCTTCACAGGCTTGATCTCCTTATTCACATTGAGTTCATGACATAAGAAGTTTGGATCTATTCCTGGCATGTCTTCATGACTCCAAGCAAAAGTATTTTTCCTATTCTTCAAGAAAGTTATCAACTCCTCTTTTATTGACATATCCAACGATGAACCTATCTGGGTTATTCGTTCAGGATGTTCGTCGTCCAGAATAACATTTTCTGTAGATTCTACTACTTGCCCTTTCACAAGTTGAGATTCATCCCTGGGATCAAGAGTTTCAATTTCTGTACCTTCCTCCACCTGGTAAGTAGTAGTCTTTTTCCTGGATTCTTCAAGCTCCTCTTGCTCGGCAGACGAATAATAACATTCCCTAGCTACTTTTTGATCACCTTTCACAACTCCAACCCCAAAATTCGTTGGGAATTTCAAACATTGATGAACTGTAGATGGAACTGCTTCGAACTTCTTCAATCCAACTCGTCCCATGATGATGTTGTAGGCTGACTGCACATTCTTATCCATCACAAAGAAGCGTATTCTTTCTGTTCGACAAGCAGGCCAAGTTCCAATGAGTATATCCAACTTGATCGTCCCAAGTGGAAAAACTTTTTCGCCAGCAAAACCCAGAAGGGGTCTGTGATAAGGTTCCAATTGAGATAATTTCAAATTTAAGCTATCAAAGCATGAGTAATACATGATATCTGCCGAACTACCATTGTCTACTAACACCCTTGAAATGACCACATCCTTCATTCTCATTTTGATCACCAAAGGATCATCATGAGGGTAAAGAACACCTGCCAGGTCGTTTTTTGAAAAACCAATCACTAGCTTCTCTTTGTTTACCTTCCTCGGGCGATCATCCTCGGCCAGGTTTATTCGCTGAATGTATGAACAAGCTTGAGCTTCTCCGAGGTAAGCTTTTCTTTCTGCAGTAAGGTCTCCTCCTCCTGCATCTCCCCCTGTAATAACGTTACAATGAAATGATCCAAAACGTATGGAAAATACCTCTCGTTCAGGTTTCCTTGGCTTCTTGGGAAGATCAGGGTCATCATCTGGATCCTCTTCATGGTCCCTCCTCTTTTTCTCCTCTGCACGACGAGGAGATCTAGATCTTTCTCTAGTTCTATCATCATTCTTCTTTTCACTTCTGCGATCTACATACTTTGATAATTTTCCTCTTCGAATGAGTGTTTCAATCTCGTTCTGAAGGGCTATACAATTTTTGGTCATATGGCCATGATCTTTGTGAAACTCGCAATATTTGGCCTTATTCCTCATGTCGGGATCTGTCTTCAATTTCTCTGGCCATTTGATTTCCTCGTTATTCCTGATCTCTTCTAAAACATGATTAATACCCATTTTCAATGGAGTATAATTATCATACTTCTTTAGGGCTTCCAACTTTATCCTGTTATTCCTGGAATGTTTGTCACCACCATTACCTTTCTGATCTTTCTTCTTAGAGTTGTCGACCTCCACTTTAACTTCTTTATCCATATTCTTCTTCGCAGTCATAGCCTCCTCGGCATTCATGATTTTGGCCGCCTTTGCCATCAATTCCGACATATTTTTAGGCGGATCTTTGGCCAGAGTATAGTATAGCTTGTTAGGCAGCAAACCACTCATCAAAGCAGTGATTGCTGTCTTTTCTTCATAATCTATGACTTCCAACTTCTCGTTATTGAAACGAGTTATGTAATCTCTAGTACTTTCTCCTGATTTTTGTCTAACACTTAGCAGGTGCGCTACTCGCTTTACCGGCTTTGCTCCAAAACAAAAATTGCCAATAAACAGCTCGGCTAACTGAACAAAAGTTGAAATCTTACCCCGAGGAAGATTATTGTACCATATCTGTGCAGATCCGGTAAGAGTTCCCGAGAATGCTCTACACCTCATCTCGTCGGGAACAGCGTAGATATCTGCAGCAGCTTGGTACTGTTCTATATGAAGTACGGGATCTGTCTTTCCATCGTACCTGGGGGTTACTACAGGTGCTTTGAATTTCGACGGTGTAGGGAAATCCACAATGGCTTGCACAAAAGGTGTCCCTTGAACAAAAGTTCTTTGTAAGGGGTTTCTCGCCTTAGCCATTTCTCCCAGTCTATCCTCCAACCGTTGAATGGAACCTTTCCATGCTTCATTCCCTTCCTCAGGCCGCTTAGTCCGAGCAACTGATTGCTCTGACGTAGCTTCCTGAGTTTTATCTCGATGAGTAATTGGTCGTGATTGTGCAGATCCTTCCCTCAAGCCTGGTGGTGGTCGAAAACTTCTTGATGGAGCCCTAGGTGGACTCATGTTCCTCCTTGGTCCTAACCGGCTGAAGGGAGACACCCTGCTTAATCTTTCCAAAGCGCTAGTTCTCTCCGGAGAAAGAGAGATATGTTGATTTGTATCCGTAGCCCGTATTGATGAAGTTCGCCCAGGTTGATAAGAAGAATCGTTGGATTCTCCATTGCGATATGACCCGGTACGTCTGGATCGTGATTGCCCATGATCAGTCCTTTGCCCTGAATAAGTAGGTACACCGCCTTGAAGAGTTTGAAGGAGTTGCCTCATAGATTCTTGCATGGCGGTTTGTCCTTGAGCCAGATTCGTCATAATCCCGGCTAGATCTGGAGATGCAGATGGATTTGGAAGATTTCCAGTATTTCCAGCATTTCGATTACTGGACTCTGGGTTATCTGCCATTGGTGATAAATGATTTTTATGAAAAACGATAATAACAGTCGTTTCCCACAGACGGCGCCAATCTGTTGATGTAAAAAACTAGATTGCTCTAATTATTCAATCACAGATAAATAAATAAAACAATGATTTTTAAAGTGGTTCGGCTATGAATAAAGCCTACGTCCACTGTTATGTTATTGCTGAGTGTTTGTGGAATTCTTGATTACAAGTTCTTTCAAAAAATTCCCGTCCCTTTGAATGGGATTGATACAAGGTATTTATAGCCTCAAGGCTGTACATGAAAGGTCCAATACATTAAATGATATACATATGAATGGGTAATACATTTAATGCAGCGTGTGCGTCAAGAATCTAATGAATAGTTGAACAGTTGTCCGTCTGATAATTGATGATACGACCGAGGTGCAGTTCGGACCGCCTTAGTTGCTCGTTAATAAAGAGTTCTTCGGAGTGCTTAGAGTATCTCGGGATGATGGAGTTCCTCGGATGGAGTTCCTCGGTATGATAGAGTTCCTCGGTGTATTCTCTTTGCTCGGAAAGAAACATGGTTGGTCGGGAAATGATCTTCCTCGCTGTTATTGTGCCACGTAGATTGACACGTGTCTTCATACTATTCGTCCACATCAGCATATTAATTTTGGTATCAACAGATATGGTTCATCCTTAGCATCACCGTCGAAAACCAATTAATTATTAATAACCTATTAGGCCCTGTGTTAATTTTTAAACTTTCTAATATTTTTAACTTAATCGCACAATAAAACTATCCACACAATTAATATACACGTTAACTGAATTAAATAAAACAATAACCGATAACTCTCGGTAAACATAATACAACCATATCGAATAGGCGCAAACGAAAATGCAAAAAATAAAAATAAATGACAACAGTTGGGAAAAATGCCCGAATATAACTCACAATACCTCCTATCTAGATTACAAGGTTAGAAGCGTCTAAACAATCCCTCCTAGCATCCACAACTGTTGCAGCATCGTCTGACTCGAAGGAATAATCATCCACCCGTCCCTGTGTCTGGGCACCTAAAAGGTTTTTAAAATATTTTCGAGCGGGTCATAGCACAAAACGTTTTGAAAATATTTAGCAAGTGTTTAAAATACTTTAATATTTAAAATATGATATTCTTCATATTTAAACTGGTGTCGCACTTACATGAGATACCCCTCACCTCTCATCTAGCAGTGCACACCTAACGCATATATTTTAAACACCCTAGTTACGCTAACTAGCCTATCAAAATCTCTAATTCACCATACGCTATGTCGTGTACCGCGTATAACATTCTAACCTTTCACGTCTTAGCTTATCATAATGATTTCTCACTCGTAATCTATCCGTTCATTATAAATAACTTTCCTTAGTTATTGTATACTATTCACATTTTTAGTGTCATAAATTCCATATATAACTTTTCTCATCTTTATATACGTATATCACATTTTATTCAGGATTTTATCCTCCCGGATGTAACAATTTACTTCTCACTTTATTATTTGTTTTGTCCGTATATATATTCACATCTTCATATATATATACAATATACTATACACATCAAGTATATCCATACTTATATATCACACACTATATAAGTATAATAACCATCCCTCAGAGCTATAACTCAATGGATGCAGTCTCCAGAATGCTATCATCCTCCACGGAACACACACATCATCCTGGGTACCACCGGTTGGGGTCTCACAGCGACCTAATAAAAACATAACACAAACGTAAGGGAAGCAATCATAGTTCTTCACCTGAAAGTGAGATCGAATCATACCCAAGACGTCTCACCCATGATAAAGAGCCACACTGTATATGGACGCTATGACTTGTGGACTATACTCACCCTGCTCCTCAAGCCAGGGGATCCACTCACATTGCGCAACTTCCCATGATAGCATTAGAGGGGCATGTTTCACATAAATATACCATTCATACACATATATATTTATAATCATATCATATATATGATGTCTCTATACCTGTGTGCGTGTGTGTGTGTGTGTGTGTGTATATATATATATATATATATCATGAAATCCATCTATTTATGCCTATCTCAGCCTATAATTAATAAGTATACACACACTTAGTTTAATCCCATAAGTATTCACTCCCTTATTATACAATTATCACATAAATAAATTATCGAATATTAGCTTATTACGACTAGCTAGTATTCTTATTCCATCATACTCGCACATTCGGATTCACTCGTACACTATCGGCATATATATTCTACACGCATAAATATATACATTCCCGCCGAATTGATTTCCCCGAGTGTCGTTCACCCCAAACACTCCTAAAATTTATAACGCGGATCTTATTCCCACTAACCCGAGATTTATGTATCACTCGTTTCACCACTTAGAGGTCCTCACACTCTATTTAGGATCCCCTAATATTTTTCTCCAAAAATAATTCTTCTCCAATCCGTTAAGTCCAAGAAAATATCACAAATTGAACTATTATACGCGAACCGAACCAACGAATCTAAAAACGAAACGATCCGATTCTTGAACAAACAAATCGAACCAATGGCCAAATAAACAAACCGTTCGGTGACCAAACCGAACCGCAACTCACTGATTCGACGTGATCAGTTTGGGAGTTCATCATCTTCTTCAACTCCAAAATTTATGGTTTTTAACATCACCAATCATCAATATAAATATCTACTCACTTAGATATACCCAACACATTAATTTTATTCATGGGATTCATCAATTTAATTAAGAATTCAACCCTATCTCAATTAAATCTAACTATCATTCAACTCTTCCAATTTCTCTCCCAAAATTACACCATCAACATGGATTTGAGCTCATATTTCACATGGAGTTATTATCACCTATGAAATCATTTTCGAAAAGCCCATTTTGATTCAAGAATCCCAACCTAAAATCCATATAGTTTTCACCAACTATAATATGAATTATAAACACACATAAATAATGAAAGCAAGTTTAGCATTTCCCTCGTTGGATAAATCCGACGACCTTGTGCCGGGATCCGTCGGGGCTTGGCCGAAGTTCTCCTCCTTTATTCCCTTTTCTTCTTCCTTTCTTCCTTTCTTTTCTCTCTTTCTTCTCTCTCTCTCTCTCTCTCTCTCTCTATATATATATATATATATATATATATTGTTCGTGACACAAAGTAATTTAAAAAAAAAAGTTGAAAAATCCCACCCCCATATGGACATTAATCCAGTGGTCATACCACTTCTAAAATTAACCAACCCAACATCGATCCACTATAATCCAATCGCAACAACAAATATGTATCCCGTACTCCTTCTAATTCATCTATTCAATTAATTCATTTCATCAATTAAACTAACAATTAAAGTATACAATTATTAATTTACTAATTTACAATGAGGGGCAATCCTACTTTCATATGAAATGGGCACTAATTATTAATTTACTTTCATATAAAACTATATTTTATTAAAGCTATACAATTAAAGTTATTTCGAATCTCAACAATTATTTGTTAATCAGGGAAAATCCTACTTGCATATGATTTTAATCAATTTGTCCACCACACACACGCACACACACCACACCACCCCCTACCCCCACCACACCCCCTCCTCCACCACACAAACGCACACATATACACACACACACACCACACCACCCACTGCCCCCTCCCCCCACCACACCACACCCCATCCCCTCCTCCACCACACACACGCACATACACACACACACACACACACTGCCCCCTCCCACCACCACACCCCATCCCACCCCCTCCTCCACCACACACACGCACACATACACGCACACACATCGCACCACCACCTGCCCCCCTCCTCCCACCACACCACACCCCCTGCCGCTCCCCCCACCACACACACACGCACACACCTGCACACACACACACACACACACACCACCACCACCACCACCCCCTACCCCCCACCCAGCCCCTTGTCCCTCCCCTCCCTAACCCCCCTGTCCCTCCCCCTCCCATCTGCACACACACACACACAAACACCACACACGCACGCACACACACGTACACACACCCACCACCCCCTCCCTCCACCACAGACCACCACACACATATATAGACACACACATACAGAAACATATAGAAATGAAAGAGAAAGAGAGGAAAAAAACATACCAGAGAGAGAGAGAGAGCTCGAAATCGCTTAGAGAGAGAAAGAGAGGGAAAACCAAAAATGGTGGGAAAAAAAAGAAAGTGTAGGGCTTTTTTGCTAAAGAAATTGTCACGGACGTGTCACGGTCCTTGACCGTGACAAGTTCGTGACAACTGCTCTTGTCACGGACTTGCCACGGTCAATGACCGTGACATATTTTATCACGGTCAATGACCGTGACAAGGTTGGCCGGCTAAAGGATGCCAACTTAGGCTTTTTGGTATAGTGTATCTTCCACACATTTATTCCCATGTCCCTTTAACTCGGACGACTTTGAAGTCAGCTAACCAGGGCGCCCATACCCCCTAATATACATGCATATTGTCATAACATAACCAACGTCTCACACATAACACATTTATCTCAATATTGGTTGTCGCATTCACAGCGTGGCTATAGCACATGGGTATCCTCAATCACCCTCTAAATTCATAATTTAATATTTCTCGACATTGCCACACTCTTCAACTCGTGGTGAGAAAGATTTCAGTGCTTTGTCACAACACTACCAACTTCTCGTGCCTTATAACGTATAAGAGTTTTCGGCTCAAAGTGTTTTCTCCACACATTCATTAATTAACATTCAAAATTGATGCCCTAACATCCATCAAAGTCTCTCTACTCACGACGTTTACCAAGGTCCATGCGTATCTCATACCGTAATAACATTCAAACGAGGAACTTTCCCCAATGCATTATTACTCAGCATTGGCGGTAGTCAAATTCCAAAAACTTCAAACACATAACTGGGACTCTCAAAAATCTTGTCCCCAGACATATAAATATAAATGTCAACTCCTACATCTCTAAAAGAGTGATATAACGATGCGCTATCCCTATCACCAAGTCCTGAGTTCTAAACATAATAACGAGCTAAATCTCTCCGCTCGATAGTAAACCCAATGTACCCTAAATCATATCAGTAAAGTCCCTACATACCGGGGTCAAATATCTCGAGACAACTATACTCTCCGAAGTCTCTATCATAATATAATATAAATTCTTGCTCGACCCTCTCTCAGGTGAGACATCGCCAAGCCAACACATCCAACCCTGGAACAGCGAACATGATAGCCTTACAATAACAACCCACTATCGTTCTAACAATTGCAGGATAATATCATACTTGTATAACACATCACTGAAACAAGTAATTTCAATAAAATATATTCCCATTGTTTACTCCCGCTCCCTTGTGGATGAACCAAAGATAACCCTGCTATACCACAGAAAATACATACACATAATAACATATCGATATAACCACTAAACTTGTCTCACACGCGAATCTAGCACTAATCAAAATATCGTGACTCGCCCGTGCCACATAAGGCATACCTCATTCACCCGAGGATAAAACTCATATTTTCTACCTTGCCAATCACCCTGGCTGTTCAAAAGGTTCCCGGACAGAACACGCTTGTCCGAACTAAACCAAAAACTATCTTAATCATTTCCCCTGTTATGCCCCATACTGACCGTATTAGGGATCTCCTTCTCTCGAACCCTGGTAGCCTCAATCAAGACGACCACTTTCATTGTTCCCTTAGTTTCGCTGGCCCTAAGGAACATACTGCTGGCTTTAACATCCCTGACTGAATCCACCGTCACTTCGTAGGAATTCAGCTATCTGAATTATTTAAATGGGTCCCCTGATGGGTCTCTCCCTGCGATGTATCACTAGAACCGTTACATACAGTCTTACTCCCTGACTAATCCTTCAACTCTTTTAGCTCCCTTCACATAGTAGTATTAATATCCTCATTGTCAAAACACGTTATTGTCTCCATCTGCATTGATCGTCCAACATAATTTCCTTTAAGTGCTGGTGACTTCTCTCATGAGTCCATCACTCACCTAAGGACCCTTTTCTCCATTGTACCTACCTCATCGGGTACAAAGTTCGCTGGACAAAGAAATTCTTTCTCACAAACGGGCCTCTGTGTGGCCCTCCCGTGATAAGTTCAGAATTTCTTTCACATATTTTTTTGAACAACAAATAAAGGAACTTACGGTCAAATCCTACCTAAGATCCTTCCATTGGCATAATATTTCGCCTTTCAAATTTGGTGATTGACTCCCACCATTACAACACTGCTCCTACGAGCTAAGAAAAAATTTACCCCAATTTTCACTTCCGGGGATACTACACTTTTCTATATGCCATAGCCTCCGGATATCCTACTTCCATTGGCTAACACACAAAATCTCCGAATTTTCTAAAATTCCAATGGATTGTCCTCTACAAAGGCCCGTTGGACTCTCTCCCATTCTAACCACACTAGGTGAGTCTAATTTAGCACCACTTTCTGTTATAGTGGTACTAAAAAAATATATATTGCGCCCTAGCAGTCCTTACATCCCCAACTGCCAGAGCAACGACAAGAGTGACCTTAACTATGGTCATTGTCCCCAAAATATTCTACAACTTCAACTGAGCTCCACCTCCTGTTGTCCTCCCAACGGCCTTCTCTGGTCGTCCTTCATTATTAGGCGTACGAACACACCCTAACGCATATAGGATTCACTATAATTATACATCATAGCAGGAGAACGAAATCTCACCATAGGAATCAACAATCCTAACCATAGGGCTCTATATCAAATAAAAATCAACGCTGGAAACGTAGTACGTCCGCACAGATTCCTAAGGACACTAAAACCTGATGCTCTGATACTATCTATGATACCCCGCCTATTTTAATCACGGTTGATCAATCCTTTATCAAAATAAAATAAGATTCTCATATGGTTCATTGTCAGCATCACTGTCGAAAACCATTTAATTACTAATAACCTATTAGGCCCGATGTTAATTTTTAAACTTTTTAATCTTTTTAACTTAATCGCACAATAAAACTATCCACACAATTCATATACACATTAACTGAATTAAATAAAACAGTAACCGATAACTCTCGGTAAAAATAATACAACCATATCAAATAGGCGCAAACGAAAATGCAAAAAATAAAATAAATGACAACAGTTGGGCAACATGCCC
This sequence comes from Sambucus nigra, assembly GCA_949130495.1. Taxonomy (NCBI): domain Eukaryota; kingdom Viridiplantae; phylum Streptophyta; class Magnoliopsida; order Dipsacales; family Adoxaceae; genus Sambucus; species Sambucus nigra. The sequence continues at coordinate 156,913 of CASBWL010000642.1, read as the reverse complement.
GAATATAACCCACAATACCTCTTATCTAGATCACAATGATAGAAGCGTCTAAACAATCCCTGCTAGCATTCACAACTGCTGCAACATCGTTTGACTCGAATGAATAATCATTCAAGCGTCCTTGTGTCTCGACACCTAAAAGGTTTTAAAATATTCACAAGCGGGTCAGAGCCCAAAACGTTTTGAAAATATGTAGAAAGTGTTTAAAATACTTTAATATTTAAAATATGATATTATCCATATTTAAACTGGTGTCGCACTCACATGAGATAACCCTCACCTCTCATCTAGTAGTGCACACCTAACGCATGTATTTTAAACACCCTAGTTACGCCACCCAACCGAACTAGCCTCTCAAAATCTCTAAGTCACCATACGTTATTTCATGCCCCACATATAACATTCTAAGCTTTCACGTCTTAGCTTATCATAATAATTTCTCACTTGTAATCTATTCGTACATTATAAATAACTTTCCCTAGTTATTGTACACTATTCACATTTTTAGTGTCATAAATCCCGTATATAATTTTTCTCATCTTTATATACGTATATCACATTTTATTTCGAATTTTATCCTCCCGGATGTAACAATTTACTTCTCACTTTATTCTTTGTTTTGTTCGTATATATATATATATATATATATATATATATATATATATATATATATATACAGAGAGAGAGAGAGAGAGAGAGAGAGAGTAGGCTCTTCAACAAACCTCATTAAGCATACCTATGAACATACGTATTTTTTCAAAATAGTAAAAAAATAATTTTGAGTTGATATTTTTTATATGGGTTCATGATATTTCAATGTGCCCCTATAAAAATATTCAACTCAAAATAATGTTTTTTGTTATTTTTAAAACAGAGGTAAAAAATTTGACATATTTATAAGGTAAAAATGGTCAGTTTTTTTACTTATTTTTTAAAAATAACAAAAGACATTATTTTAAGTTGATTTTTTTACAGGGGCACATTGAAATATCATGAATCCATATAAAAAATATCATCTCAAAATTATTTTTTTTACTATTTTAAAAATGGGTATATTGCTAGGAGGTATGTTGGAGAGCCTAACTCACTCTCTCTCTCTCTCTCTCTCTATATATATATATATATCTATCTTTTCACATCCTCATATATATATACAATATACTATACACATCATGTATATCCATAATTATATCACACACTATGTAAGTATAATAACCATCCCTCAGAGTTATAACTCAATTGATGCACTCTCTAGAATGCTATCATCTTCTAGGGAACACACGCATGATCCTGGGTTCCACCGGTCGGGGTCTCACACCGACCTGATAAAAACACAATACAAACGTAGGAGAAGCAGTCATAGTTCCTCACCTGAAAGTGAGACCGAATCATACCCAAGACGTCTCATCCATGATAAAGAGACACACAGTATAAATAACTGGACGCTATGACCTGGGGACTATACTCACCCTGCTCCTCAAGTCAGGGGATTCACCCACATTACGCAACTTACCATGATAGCATTAGAGGGATATGTTTCACATAAATATACCATTCATGGTAGCCGACGTAAACTGTGCGTGAAATATGTCTTTGGGCATTTACGCCTCTACACAAACAAATACCTAGACTTGCGCACTAAATACGGAGTGCAGCGGCAAGTAGGGATAGAATCCATAGGGAGTGTTCGCTAGATTGTAACGGACTTATCAATTCAGGAATAAAAGTGTAAAAGGGCGAATATGAGCAAAAGTAAAAGATGCACAAAAGGGAAATGATTAATCTAGACGAGTGTATTGAAACTAGATTAACAAAGCGGATAAAACTATAGGTTGCGTCGAATATCCCTTACCCAAGTTAATTAGTATAGAATGGTCACATGGATCGACGAGTTATTACGAATGCGTCTCGTTTCAACAGTTAATTGAACCAAGGGTTGTCACGTCCCTAAATTCTCATAAAAGTCTAATAGGATTTTGGCGTCAACAAATACCCCGAAAATTACGCACGTAAGGTCGTAAGCACGGGACATACATGATATGCCCCGTCAAATCTCCTAGGCCTAATAACAAGGACAACGCACCCAAAATAGACCCGTAAACACCATCACCAAAGCAAAGCAATGCGTCAACTCGAGTGAGTTCAATTCAAACACAACCTAATTTAAATAAGCTAGAAAGCATATTAAAAACGCGGTAAAGAAACACGATAATTAAATGCGATAATACTACACTACAAAGCTCGAAAAGAAAGCATGTAAACCTAAATTAACAAAGCATGTAATTTACACTACAAAGCAAAAATTAAGGAAATACAAGTATATTCAATGGAGAGGATGATGAATAGTGCAACATTTAATCCAAGTGGATGTCAAACCAAGAACAATTAAAGAAGAACTCTCAAAAACCCTCAAACCCTAAGCTATTCTAACCTAAAAACGAATTTTATGATTGTATATATGATATTTACAACAAAATTTCTTTATATAGTAAGTGGAATAAAAGAAAAGAAGAAAGAAAATAAAAGCAAAATATCTACAGAAAATAGGGGATCGATCAATCTACCCCTTTGGTCGATCGATCGATGGTTAAAATCATGGAAAAAATATGAAGGATCGGTCGATCAATCAAGCAGGGCAGAATCGCCTGTTTTGGCATGCTTTTCTTCTCCGCTAGAATCGCCGTAACTTCTTCATTCGAGATCGGAATCGCGCACCGTTTACGGCCACGCGACCCTTGCGAGGAGGGATACAACTTCCGTGTAGATGTTGGGCCAAGTGCCCAAACTATGAATTGATCGAATTGCCCTTGCGCGTGCGATTGCATATGGGAATTGAGCGAAACGCGTCCGAACTTCATTCTTAGTACCTAAATACCTACAAAAGCCCAATTATACCTCATATAGCATGTTAATAATATAAACCGAGGTTATCTGGTTAACGGGCTTAAATATAGAGATTAAGGCACTCGAGAGGGCTAGAATGTGTAGGTTCGACGGATGAAATACGCAATATTCGCGTATTATCACACCCCCTAACTTACACATTGCTAGTTCCTAGCAATGAAATAGGATGCAACAAGAACAACAAGTAAACCAAATGCAGGAGACAGTACAAAAGTATGGTATAAAATCATAAGATCACTTTCGCGGGCGATTCGATTGCATTTAGCATATGCAATAAGCCGTTAAATCCCTAGGTTACCCTAGTGGACGAGTGTCGTCTCGTGAGGGTTTTCAGGGATGAAACCCACAAACATCATAAATTTTCCAGAAAATATGCCCAATCAAACATGCGACAAGCCCAATAATAACGAAAAATATTTTATACGCATTATTAGCACAATGGACGAATTCAAACAAAAGTCCAAATCATTAACATTATATAATTCACCTCATAGAATTGAAACCTTAAATGTGGTGGGGGGGGAGCGGCACATGCAAAGTGTGATTTGGCAAAAACTTAAATAAATCGAATACTAAATAATAAAGCATGCATATATTCAATCCTCACGGGCATTACACTCATCAAACAAATTCACTCGAAACAGGGAGGTAACACACGGGACATGCGGGCATAAGGAGTAAATGCAAATGGAAACTAGGCCGCACACATGTCACAAATGAAGAACGCAATATAGGAAAATAAAACTGTAATCTCAGTGAAATGATACCGCACATTAAAGAAGGCGAAATGTATTTTCACAGATTATCATAACTATTTAAACCTTTGAATTACATCCACCTAAGATCACATAGGACTTGTAATAGGGTTGTAATGTAGGCTAGGCTAGGGTACAAAACGAAAGGAAGGTATGTACGGATTCAAAGTGTTCGAAAATGAAAACTTGGAATAATGGGAAAATGCGGGCAATAATCAAAATTGGAAAATAAGTTCCAAGCAAGCATTACATATATCAATTGGAGAGTAATCAAAGCTTATTGAACTATATACAACATTTACAACTTTATCTTTCTTTTTCTTTTCTTCTTTTTCTCACTTTTTCTCTTTTTTGTTTTCTTTTGCTTTTTGCTTTTTGCTTTCTCTTTTTTTTCCTTGCTTTTCCTTACTTTTCTCACTCTCATATGCCTAAAATTCAACCACATCACAACAACAACATTCAATCCCAAGTAACATTCCAAACAAAGGTATGGAAGGTGTATGTATGGTGTATAACTCCAATTCGGAGTTGATTATGGAATTTGGGTTATGAAACGAAAGGCTAATATTTAGGCTCAAAGGGGTTGACTAGGGAACATATAAAAGGTGAGGTCAAGGTCATATGGGTGATATACAAAGATGGCCTATGATCATTTCAAAAAGTTTACGCAATTCTAGAGTCAAAACAGTATATGAAAACCATGCTCAAGTAACATATTTCAAGTATGAACTCAATTAATGAACGATCATTGAAAGAATAAAGAGATTACCAATGACAGTAACATTTTCAAAGAGGAAAGAATAGTGTATACACTCACAAATGAAGATAAGTCTCTAATCTCACTCGGTGTAAGTATATACAATGCAACAAAAGACTACCGAGTTATAAAAATCTTAAACCAAATCAATATATCAATAAAAGTGCATGTTCTCATGGGATTAAAGTTTAATTCATGAAGCTATTCATAATATCAATGATTTAAGGACTAAAGTTTAATAAATCTAAAATCGAGAACATGCATCATTGAGTTGTCTATTTGATCAGGAAATTATTGAAATTTATCATCGAAAACAAGGACAAAATGCCCATTAAAGGAGAAAAAAGAAAGAAAATATTTTTGAGATTTTTGAATTTTTAACAAAAAACATGCTTTGTAACTAAATTGTGGTTAAATTCATGGACTAAAGAAGAAATGGATAGAATATCCTACACCCCCTAACTTAAATGTTGCATTGTCCCCAATGCGTCCATTAAAGAACGCAACACAAAGATAGGAAAAGAATGATATTACCCAAATTTGGAGCGATCTCCATAAGTACAAGTCCAAGTGAATCTGCAAAACAAGTTAGTACAAAGCAAAGGAAGAATATGTACCGGTGTATTAAGTTAAAAGAATATATGTCATAAGTCACAAAAATATAGAGGGGTTGAAGTGCAAATACTAGATAAATTGATGGTGAACATTTTGATTTTATAAAATGGAAGGTCACATACATCAAAATCCAATAAACAACCACAAACTACATTCTCATTGCTCATTCCATAAGTTCGATATAAAACAACTTAATACATTACAACCAGTTTAAAAGAAATAAATAAAAATAAAATATAATATTCGACCCATAAATGCCAAAAATGACCCAGTACAACAGAAGCCTAGTAGCCAAAACCACTAGGATAAGAAGGATCCTGAAAATGAGGAGGTAGAGGGGTGTCCGAATCATGCCGCTGCAAGTAAATGTCTCTCATCATAGCCTGCATCAACCGGTACTCATGCCTCTGTTGCGCTCTAACCTGCCTCTGCTTGGCTCTAAACTACCGGCGCTCATCTCTATCCTGTCGCAGATCGGCCTCCTGCTGGTCTAGGCGGGACTCCCATGTAGCCCACCCAAGCTGGGTCTCCTCCCAGTGCTAGTTCTGCACTGCCCATAATGCCTCAAAGCGGGCATCAACATCTGTGGGTGGCACGTGAGAACCCTCACCCTACTCCGTCTGACTAATCTTTGCCTCCTCCGCTGCCATGTCAGTCGGCCCTATCCTGTCAGCTGCCTTTGCCCTCTATCTTTTGTTCTCGGCTCCCCCCAAGCATGAGTCAACATCTTTGAGATATTGTCCTGTGTGAGAAGCCCTAGTGGATCACGCTTGTGATTAGCATCGAACTCTGGACAACCGTGAGAAGTACAGATACTCGTGATGAGGGCAAGAAAAGGAAGGGAATACCTCCAGACGATCTCCTTGGATGTCACAAGCATCGTCTCCAAAAATATATGGGGCAAACTGATATCGCCCAAATTGTTAAGCAAAGTGTAGATAAATGTTGCGTGCTTGTGACACACCTTTGACCGATTGTTCATCACCATGAATAAGTGGACGTTGATATAGTGTAGAAGTCTCGGTAAGTCTGCCATTGTCACCGAACGAAACACACCTTTCTTCCATGCCTCTCCCGACGCAAGTGCCTCTATCAACGTCGCATGCCCAAACATATCCCCATCCAGAAAGCTGATCGGATCCGCAAGGAGTGGCACTCCCATGAAAGCTACCAAGTCAGAAAGGCGGAACGGTATCCACACCCCACGAACCATGGCCTCATACGTAGTAGGCCCCTGCCCCCTCACCGGTACCAATGTCGCATAAAACCTACGGACAAGCTCTTCATTAATGCGCCCATTGGTAACGAAAAAGGGCTCCCATCCCTGTCGACGCAATAAAACTCGTGCCACCTGTGGTATATGATCAAGGGTCCAGTCAAAATGATAACCCAACGGTCGCTCGGATGTCTGAAAACAGGCCTAATACCAGTCTCTCTCCTGCTCGCAACGAAACCCCTCGAAGCCCTGGCTGGGTAAACACCTAGTGAACTTGTATTTTTTTAGATTTGTCATTTCAACCTACAAAACAATAATCAAGCAATACAAAGAAAATTGTAAGCACAATTAATGGTTAGTTAGTGTACGAGTTGAAACGGTGGGTGCACGTGTGCAAAATCGAGGGAAAAATTCAACATTGCGATAAAAATTGTCGGAATGCGACAAGGAGTGAAAATTACCCAAGTGTGCGCCAAAATTGGATTGAAAATTGTTTGGGGCATTTTAGTGAACACTTGGCGTGCGCAATGCGCGTCGAGGGTGAAAAGTACCATTTTGAACCAACAAATTAACCCCATTCATGAACACAACAACAATGCAACAATACACATGTGTTCATGAATGGATATAAATCAATAAACACAAGTAAAATCAGTTGGCACAACACAAAACAGAGACAAATCCATACACATTCAATATATGTCAAAAATGGGATTAAACATGTAAAACATGACAAAAATGAACCAAAATATACAAATACATGATTAAGTAGGAAGAATTATACCTTACAAGTGTAGAGAATGGATGAAAATTAAGGAAATGTGGTGGGGGGAAATTAGGGCACGAAATTGGGAAGAAACGAGAGGAAAAGAAATGAGGAGAAAGGGAAAAAAAAGAACCTGCCTCGGCCTTTTACTGGTCGATCAATCGATCGACCCTTGGGCATCGATCGATCGATCAAGCAGTAAAAAGCCTACTGCCTCCTTTTTTAAATGGGGGGGGGGATTGCAATTATGGGGGTATAGGGGGGGGGGGGAATATAAAAATAACTATAAATAAGTATATATACAGTATATATAAGTATAAGTATATAAAAATTAAAAAATTAAAAAAATAAAAAAATAAAGATAAAGGAGTAGGCTAAGGATGCACATACATACACATATAGTACACTAACCAAAAATGAAAAGTATATACAACGAGCGACACACACGCACATTCACAACAAAATGAAAAATAAAAGAAAAGAAAAAAGAAAAACAAATGCAAATGCGCGAGTATGAGTGTGTGTAAAATAAAGAAAAATATATTTTTGTGACTTTTTCATCGTTTTCTCAACAAGTGTGTGTCGGGGCGCATAGTCTCCGCAAATTCAAGTCCGTTGAACCTACAAAAGAGTTAGAACCAAGCATACACAAAAAATATAAAAAAGGATTAACTAATTACGCTAGACTAAATTAAGAAAAGATGAAAATTAAAAAGTTATTATGTACAACCTACATATAGAACTTCTAATTAGCTATATACTAAAAGTTGAAATTTTTGAGGATCCATCCAAAACACAATTTGGCTTTAACGGATCAATGGTGGACCCTCCCGAATATGCATGCCTCTCAAAAAATAGGAATTCCGTTCAAACGAATGAAGGCATGTGCAAGGCGGTAAAAGTGAACCATCCCCAATTGAAACTTTGGGAGGGAGGATGGGGGATTTGGATAGGACGAGCAACAAATACACATGTGGGCCAAGAAAAATTGAATAATCTCCCGAGTACTTTAAAGTTGGAATGGGAGGCGGCGCACGTGAGGGCAAAAATGCCGTCATGGAAAGTGGTTCGAGCGAGTACTCCTCGTCGGTGAAAAGGTTTGGAATTGTAAAGTTTTGCATCGATTCATCGGGTACTCGGATTGGTAAGACAGTATAGAATAAATACGGGGATGAAAGAAATTCAATCTCAGGAGATGAGTGATCATCGCCAAAAGATTGAATGTCAGAAGGAATAGGATGGTTTACAATGAAACTCTCTTCTTTGAGAATCAAAGAAGAAACGAATTCATTGCAAATGGATACTATGCCCGTTTCATCCTCATTTTCATTCTCTACTATACCGCGGGTCAAGTCAAGGATGATTTGATCCAAAGTAGGAGCGAAGTCCTCATTTGGTTCAAAACGGTCCTCGACTTCGGAAGTCTCGGAAGAAAAGTCGTCGTCAGATTCAAATAATAAATCCAACTCATGTTCCCAACAACGATTTTCTTCCCAATAACGATTTTCAATCCTCTCATTTTCAAGCATGCGCAAACCCTCACCGAAAGTCATAGGGCGAGGAGAGGATTCTTGTAATTGAGAGTGTTGGAAATTATTCTCGGGACTACACTCAAAATCATTAACATAAGAATTTTGAAAATGATTACAATTTGTTTCAAAATTCTTATCATAAGGATCTTGCGACCCAGAATCCAAATGATCACGCTCAAAATTGATGTAATCCAAACTTTGACTTTCGTAATACTCACCCAATGTCATTTTAGATGTTGCAACTTTTTGGGATTGCATGTATTGACCAAAAGTCAATGGTTTACCGGAATTTTGAGAATTATCATTAGGATTACCAGAAAAGTTAGAATAAGACATGCTTACCCTAAAATAAAGCTCAAGGGGGTCAACAAGGCAATGTGCGGCGGGATAATTCAAGCGTTTCTAGGCGCTCAAATATAGAAGTCCTGCAAAAAAGGTTAAAACAACGAATACAAATACAAAGGAAAGAATACTACGAACTAATAAGTCAATTACAATGTATAACACAACAGTCCCCGACAACGGCGCCATTTTGGTTGCCGACGTAAACTGTGCGTGAAATATGTCGTTGGGCGTTTACGCCTCTACACAAACAAATACCTAGACTTGCGCACTAACTACGGAGTGCAACGGCAAGTAGGGATCGAATCCACAGGGAGTGTTCGATAGATTGTAACGGACTTATCAATTCAAGAATAAAAGTGTAAAAGGGTGAATATGAGCAAAAGTAAAAGATGCACAAAAGGGAAACGATTAATCTAGACGAGTGTATTGAAACTAGATTAACAAAGTGGATAAAACTATAGGTTGCGTCGAGTATCCCTCACCCGAGTTAATTAGTATAAAATGGTCACATGGGTCAACGAGTTATTACGAATGCGTCTCGTTTCAATAGTTAATTGAACCAAGGGTTGTCACGTCCCTAAATTCGCGTAAAAGTCTAATAGGATTTTGGCGTCAACAAACACCCCGAAAATTACGCACGCAAGGTCGTAAGCACGAGACATACATGATATGCCCCGTCAAATCTCCTAGGTGTAATAACTAGGACAACCCACCCGAAATAAACCCGTAAACACCATCATCAAAGCAAAGCAACGCATCAGCTCGAGTGAGTTCAATTCAAACACAACCTAATTTAAATTAGCTAGAAAGTATATTAAAAATGCGGTAAAGAAACGCAGTAATTAAACGCGATAAAACTACACTACAAAGCTCGGAAAGAAAGCATGTAAACCTAAATTAACAAAGCATGTAATTTACACTACACAACAAGAATTAAAGAAATACAAGTATATTCAATGGAGAGGATGGTGAATAGTGCAACATTCAATCCAAGTGGATGTCAAACCAAGAACAATTGAAGAAGAACTCTCAAAAACCCTCAAACCCTAAGCTATTCTAACCTAAAAATGAATTCTATGATTGTATATATAATATTTACAACAAAATTGCTTTATATAGTAAGTGGAATAAAATAAAAGAAGAAAGAAAATAAAAGCAAAATATCTGCAGAAAATAGGGGATCGATCGATCGACCCCTTTGGTCGATCGATCGATGGTTGAAATCGTGGCAAAAATATGAAGGATCGATCAATCAATCCTTTTGATCGATCGATCGATCAAGCGGGGCAGAATGTTTTTCCTCCTGTTTTGGTATGCTTTTCTTTTCCACTAGAATCGTCGTAACTTCTTCATTCGGAATCGGAATCGCGCACCATTTATGGCCACGCGACGCTTGGAAAGAGGGCTACAACTTTCGTGAGATGTTGGTCCAGGTGCCCAAACTATGAATTGATCGAATTTCCCTTGCGCGTGCGATTGCGTACGAGAATTGAGCGAAACGCGTCTGAACTTCATTCTTAGTACCTAAATACCTACAAAAGCCCAATTATACCTCATATAGCATGTTAACAATATAAACCTAGGTTATCTGGTTAACAGGCTTAAATATAGAGATTAAGTCACCCGAGGGGGCTATAATGCGTAGGTTCGACGGATGAAATACGCAATATTCACGTATTATCAATTCACACACATATATATTTATAATCATATCATATATATACTGTCTCTATACCTGTATATATATAGCATCAAATTCGCCTATTCATGCCTATCTCACGTGGAATTAGCATATAATCCCAAATATACCAATTCGTATTAATTAATAAGTATACACACACTTATTTTCATTCCATAAGTATTCACTCACTTATGATACAATTATCACATAAATAAATTCCTGAATATTAGCTTATCACGACTAGGTAGTATTCTTATTCCATCATACTCACACATTCGGATTCACTTATATACTATCGGCATATATATTCTACACGCATAAATATATACATTCCCCCCAAAATGATTTCCCCGAGTGTCGTTCCCCCCAAACACTGCTAAAATTTATAACCCAGATCTTATTCCCGCTAACCCGAGATTTATGTATCACTCGTTTCATCACTTAGAGGTCCTCACACTCTATTTAGGATCCCCTAATATTTTTCTCCAAAATTAATTCTTCTCCAATCTTTTACATCCAAGAAAATCTCTCAACTTGAACTGTTATATGTGAACCGAACCAATGACTCCAAAAACCAACCGATCCAGTTCTTGAACAAACGAACCGAACCGATGACTAAATAAACGAACCGGTCTGGTGCTCAATAAACGAACCGCACCAATGGTCAATTAAACGAACCGATTGTGTGACAAAATGAACCGCAACTCACCGGTTCGACGTGATCAGTTTGGGAGTTCATCATCTTCTCCAAATCCAAAATTCATGGTTTCTAACATCACTAACCATCAATATAAATATCTACTCACTTATATATACCCAACACATTAATTTTATTCATGGGATTCATCAATTTAATTAAGAATTCAACCCTATCTCAATTAAACCTAACTATCATTCAATTTTTCAAATTTCTCACAAAAAATTACACCATTAACATGGATTTGAGCTCAGATTTCATATGGAGTTATTATCACCTCAATTTGTATGAAATTATTTCTGAAAATTTTATTTTGATTCAAGAATCCCTACCCAAAATCCATATAGTTTTCACCAACTATAATATGAATTATAAACATACATAAATAATTAAAGCAAGTTAAACACTTGCCTCGTTGGATAAATCCGACGACCTTGTGTTGGGATTCGTCGGGGCTTGGCCAGAGTTCTCTTCCTTTCTCCCCTTTTCTTCTTCCTCTCTTCCCTTATTTTCTTATTTTCTTTTCTCTCTCTCTCTCTCTCTCTCTCTCTCGTGACTTGTAAGGGATAAATAAGAGTTATCCCATAATTAAACCCAAAGTTGACTCGTATACTCAAATGTGAGTCTCTACTGGTCCAAAAAGTCCTCGGAACCCAAACACTACTCTCGAGCACATTAATCTGAAGATCTCGGCCCATTCAAAACCAATTGTGCACTCGAAATTTCCATCCGAGTCACGTATAAAAAATTCACCTTTTTAAGTCCAATACAACTCCGCACGTGTTTTTCGAATAAAATATTATTGCTTGTTGCTTTGCCCAACTACGACATGATATAAAATAATCCAACTCATTTACTTATTCCCGTAAGTAAATATAATACACATCAATATTAATTCGCTACTCGTCAATTAATATTTAACCCACACTTCAAATTCTCTTTAACTTAAAATTCTCAAATTATTAAATTATACCCACTTATGTAATTTAAATATCCATAAAAGTATGGGGTATTACAGTGGGTATGAGGTCGGATAATAGGCGAGTTAAGGTCGTGGGTTTCGGGTCGCCAACAGGGAAGGTCATGGATCGATTTGGAGTTCAGGTTGGGATTGGGGCCGCTATGTCGGGGCACTGGCGAGGCAGGTATGGGTGTCGGCGATGTAGGTGGAGGGACACAGGACTACGTCGGTATCCGGCTTTGAGTGGAGGTCGAATCCGGGCAGGGGGTCATGGGTTGATGTTGGATTCGGGTTTGGCAGTAGATGGTCGAGTTCGAGTTAGGAAGAAGTTGGGTTTTTATGGGACGAGGTCATCGGGTTTAGGATAAATGTGGCTCCGGGTTTGGGTTATAGGGTAGTGGGATGACGGGTTAAGGGATCGAGATCGGGTTATGGGGTTGTCGGATCAGATTAGTGTAGGTGGGTTTATGGTTGGAGTTATGGTGGTTTATTAGCGAGTGTGTGGTTATTGGTTAATGGAGATGGGGGATGAGAGAGAATGTGGTTGGTGAGCTTGAGAAGATGATGAGGGGGGTAGTATTGGGTGTGTATAAGGTGTGGTAGGGTGTATGGGTGTTAGGTGTGTGTGTGTTAGTTTGTACCTACAAAATAAAAATAAAAATAACACTACCTAAATAATAAAACTAAAAAAATTAAAATTTAAAAGACTAAAATCCTAATCTATTAAAAAAAACTCAAAATAAAATAAAAATCAAAAGAATATGAAATAATAAATCTATTAAAACTAAAATATAGTTTTCTAGCCTATAAACTAAAAGACTCAAATAAAAATAAAAATAACCTAATAAAAATGAAAACAAATAAATAAAATAATAATAAAATTACACTAACAAAAGCTAAAAAAATAAAATAGAGGAAAATATAGATACAAATACTCAATGCGCATATTAAAAATACCCGGACCCTAATATTTACAATTACTCGCACACAAATAAAATTACAAAATCGTAAAATATACACGATGGAATAAAATAAAAAACTAAATTAATAAAATAAAAATATTAAAAATGCATACCTATAAATATATCAAATACAAACATAACAACACACACATTAGGGGTTATTTTAGGACAGGCTAGGGGGTCAGGACTTGTTTCGGGACAGATTTAGGCTACGGGACTTGGGTTTAGCACTTTTAATCTCATATTTGCCGCATTTTGCCTTGATTTAATGCTTTTGAACCCGCAAATGACATTTGACCTACAAAATAAATATATACGCGAATAAGACCCATTGTAATACCCCGTATTTTTATGCTATATTAATTTAGGGATTTATTAAATTTAATGTGAGTTAATTATTTAATAAAAATCCGGAAATTAATTATGTTATAATTATTAACGTGACGAGAGTTAGTAATTATGGAAAATTTGTTGAATATTACTAATGAGCAAAGTAATATGTAATATTGATTATATTGAATGTCATGAGTGAATAAAATGACAATTTTAGAAATTTGAGTTGGGACGCGCCCGTCGGGACTAATTATTGATAAATAAAAGTGAATATTTTACAAGTTGTTCGTATGGTCGTTTTGAGTGCGCCAACGCGTTCGGAAGGGTCGAGATAGTCAGAAAAGTGTACCCGGGGGTTTAGTTTGGGTCTCGGGGCATTTGTAGGCCTAATTGGTACCCCGGGAGGGCATTTTGGACATTTCACCTTTTTGGGTAATTAAACCCACGAAAATTCAAAGGGTTATATCAGATATCTGGATTTCCATCTAGGGTTAGAATCTCTAAACAAAAGTGATGGCCATAGGAGAGGAAGGAGAGAGCTCTCAAGGCAAATTCAAGGCCCGAAATCCACCCGTTTGCACCGCATCCACCACCAACGCGTAGATCGCGCAACGGGCTATGCAACCACACCAAAAACATCTGCAAATCAGAACGTCAAAAATCCCAGGCAAGTGTTTATCTTGCTTATTTCGTTGATGCATCTTTCATATTAGTGTAGGAATGATTAGGATGAGTTTTATGGAAGAAAACCTAAGATTTGAGATAGGAATCGCATGTGGTTATGGTTTAAATTATAACTCTGGAAACCCTTGCCATGTAGAGGAATTTACCCACGAAATTTTGATGATGATAAGAAGAAAATTCTGGAAAAGATGGCTTAGAACCATGTTAATGAAATTTTAGGGTTCTTGAAGTTTTATATGAATTTGGGGCTTGTTAATCCATGTTTAATTGTAGAAATCTGCATGCTTTACGTAGGAAATGCATAATATCATGTTAGGATGTTAGTAGTACAAATTTTGAGACGTTTGGGGTTGTAAAATATGGATTTGGTGTAAGTTAGAAGATGAAACCCGTAACTGCAATTCTGCAGATTTCGCAGACCTGCTTGATCGATCGATCGAGCCCCAGACCTCGATCGATCGACCCCTCCTGGCAGACTCCTATTTCCTTTTTAAATGAGTTAAATTCAAATTATTGTGAGATAATTCTTGGGCATCCTTAATAGAATGTTTTGGGAAATAGGGAAGACCAGTAGGACGTGTGAATAGATTTTGGGACCCTTGATGTCGGGCAAAGATTGTATTTTGGGTTAATTACATAAGGGTAGGTGAATTTATGATTTAAAGAGAGAGACACGTAAGAGAGTTACTTTGGGACAAATGTGTATACCTACTGAATTTTATAATTGGGAGGATAGAATCCATGAAGCGTTATGTAGTAAGTGGAAAAGTTCCTCAAATTAAAGTAAGATGTGAAAGGTTATACGTGATAACTATATAATGTGAAATAAATGCGAATGACGTAATTATGGGAATTGAGAATTTACCCATTATTGATATGGTAATATTAGTATAGTTATATGATTGTGTATGAATATACTATCTATGTGTGAAAATCATGCCCACGCTACTTGCTATCCCTGAGGTTTTCGCGCTGGGACAGTCATATCTTGATGGGACCTTTATGGGAGATATTGACTTGTACCCTAGAAGATAGGTATCCTTGGTACAGGCTATCGGAATGATAGTTCAGACGGTCCTAAGAGATGCGGGTATGTGCTTTCCTCTTAGAGACTTGGAATCTATGCTTCGCCTCCTATTGTTTGTGCATAGATATCCTTGGTACAGGCTATCGCAGTGATAGTTCAGACGGTCCTAAGGGACTTGGAATCTATACTTCGCCTCAATATTGTTTGAGTATGTGTTAATACAGTTCGAGAGTGATTCTGAATTTGTATTCCCCTTAATGTGAGTGATATGGGGTTTGGATAGTAGAGTATGCCCGCACCATAGTTTTATTTGGGGTGCTGTTATGGTTTATATATATTTTACGAGTGGTTAATATATATATATGAAATTCTGAAATCTGGAACTGCCTACTGTGACTTGATACGTAGGACATGGTTGATGACTCAAATTATAAATACTTGTTTTGAGAAGGTATAATATGACACTGGAAAAACTTTATTGATTTATAAAGTTAAAATGAGAACTTTGGTTACTAATTGAAATATCCTTTTCAAACAATTGAATCGTTAAATTTTGAATCCTGCGAATAATATAAGATAAGTTGAATCATTGGAAAAGGATAGCGTGTTATATGATGAGATAGACCATTGGGAAGGTTAGTGCGATAGGTGTGCACATTAGAAGAGAGGTGAGAATTTCTCAAGAGAGTGTCGCACTAATATGTTGTTGCATTGGCCTGTATTAATTTAAATACTTGTTAAACGAATTTTAAATCATACACACTATCGGGCTCTGACCCATTTCTTTTTCTCTCTCTCTTGTATATATATGTATGTATTACAGGTTCCCAGCCACAGGGGCGTCTTACTTAGGATCTCTTGGAAGGAACGCGCTGCAACTTAGGTGGGAGTTGCAGGTCTCTTGAGTAGACGACTTCGTTCATTCGGATCCACTCTTAGTACTTTCATCTAGTTGGGCATGTGTAGCTCTTTCCATTATTCCGTTGTTATTGGACATTTGTATTTCAGTTATTTCCAGTATTGTCAGTTTGGATGTGTGACTTTAGATTTCGTATGTTGACATTCGTTTGACGAATGTATTAAATTAATTGGATTATTGCTGCAGAATTTAATGTGGTGTGATTCTTACTTATTGAATGTTGTTAATAAAATAAATGATTTTTCTTTAAATAAAATTTGGAATGTATGTATGAAAATGGTTTTGACACTTAGCTTAATTAATTAGGGTGTTAAATTGGAAAATTTTATTTTTCGACAGTGATGCTAAGAATGGACCAACTGTTCACCTTGATTTAATTTAATAAAGGAGTGATCGTCCGGTATTTAATTAGGCGGGGTGTCGCAGGTGGTATCAGAGCATCAGGTTCTAGAGTCCTTAGGATCTTTACGGCTTATTATGCTTTCAGCGTTGCTTTATTTGATATAGAGCCCTATGTTTAGGATTGTCGATTTCTTTGTCGAGATTTCGTTCTCCTGCTATAATGTGTATACACTAGTGAATTCTAATTTCGTTCGGATGTGTGCGCGTGCCGAGCGATGAAGGATGTCAGAAGAGGATCGTTAAGCGTACATCAGGAGGCAGGGCTCAGTTAAGATTATGAAATATATCCGAGGATGATGACCGTAGACGAGGTCACCTCCATTATGGCACGAGAGGCCAAGACTCGAAAGGCGACTAAGGTGCAGCAATGATTTTCAAATGCTGTTATAGTCAGATGAGGTGTGAGGGTAAACTTACCCAACGTATTAAAAAAAAAACGTGTAGTGACTATCAGTGGAAAATTTTAGAAACGCGAAAATTGTACGTGTTTACCAAAGGAGGTAAAGTATCCAAAGGTGTAAATATAGGACGGAGTGTGGCAAACTGAAAGTGAAAATTTAGAGAAAATTTTCTTGGCTTTCGGGACGAAGTTATAATGGTTGGAGTCCACCACCAATTTTAGAAATGGAATGTTATGCCTATAGGAGAACCTTAGGTACAGTGTTGGCCGTATGTTCCTTCCTTAACTGTTCAGGATTTGAAGCAAATGTGGTTCTGAACTCATCGAGAGAGGGCATGTCAGGGGTCCATTCGTGAATATAAATCTTAACCGTTAGCGAATTTTGTATCGGAAGATGTAGATACAAGTGGGGGAAACAACTCCGAGTGGGAGATCGACACGTAGTAATAGTTGTTAACACTCAAAGAGGTAATTCTGATGGACGACCGATTCATAGGTTGACATTGTCACATTTTTTCAAGATAGATGATAACGCTTCTTTGTGAGGGACGTTAAAGGAATCGAAGAATTAGTCGAGAATAAGACTGAATACAACGGTGGTGGTATAGCACCACAAAAGGATGTGGATACACATCAGGAAAACCATTTAAATGCTTCAGATAGTTAAATTCTTACCAAGTGATGGTAAATTCAGTAAGTACTATTATAGATAGTAACATGATCTCTATGGCCTAAAAAGCTAAGGGAACAACCGGGATGGCTAACAGGAATCGAGTTTACTAACGTCCGAGAGAAGGAAAATCCTAACCTGGTTAGTAGGACAGGTGGTAAGTGGATTATGTGTTGAGGTATTTTGTGCGGAGTGAAATCGCTCACGATAAAATGTTCCAAAATAAGAAAAAGGACAGGAATACGGTGCCTTGTAAGGCAACGATTAAAATAATTTTGTTTTGGGTTGGGCAGACGTGTTACGTCCAAAAACCATTTGTGCAGTCAAGACGATTGCCAGGATGGAAGTATAATTTGTATCCTTAGAGGATGCGGCGTGTTTGTGTGACACAAGCGAGTCACCATATTTTGTTCATTGCTAGATTAGCATGTGAGACGAGCTTAATGCATAACATTATAAATGTTACCATTATGTGAATATTTTTCCCTAGTGTAGCGGGATTTTTCCTTTAGTGCTATCCGGGGAGGATGAATGAGGATATTAACAGTGTTTCATACTTTATTGAGGTTACTCGTTGTAGTGATGCGATACACGAGTATGATATTATCTTTATTAAAATGTTATAGAAATGGGTAGTATGATAGTGGGCATTTATTGCAAGGCTATCGGAGTGGCTGCATTAGAGCAACATGTTTTACGTTTTGTTTTGGCGAGACTTTACCTGTGAGAAGGTTGGACTCGCACTTATCTTATCTATCCTAGAGATTTCGAAGGAGATAGTGGGCTCGAGATATTCGATGCCAAAGTATGTATAGACTTTGTCAGTATAATTACGTATGTATCGGGATTTACCCTTGAGCGAAAAGATTTGACTCAGTATTATGTTTAGCACTCCGGACTTAGTGATAGGAAGAGTGCATTGTTATATTTATCCTTTAGAGATGTGGGAGTTAATATTTATGCCCCTATTATTAAAGAGAGGAATTCCGAGAATTCCGAGTGTATGTATTCGAGGTTTATGAAATGATATTACCACCAACCTATACTGAAAAAATAGTACAATTAGTGAAACGTTCTTTGTTAAGCATAATTACTGGAGAAATTGTAACTTTTCTGTCAAGGGACGGAATAAAGGGGTATATACTATGGACGGAGGACCTAACGGATTTCGATAACCGACAATGCTAGGTAGTAGTGTATCGGGGGGTTCCTTGTTTGGATTTCGCTTTGCGAGACATCCCACGCATGAAACTTAGCGTAAGGTTGAAAATAGGGAGACGTTTGGTCACTATTCCATGAGTTCGGTACCCTGGTCGAAATGGGATCAAGTAATTATGTATGTAAGTTGGAAGTTGAATTTTGTTTTAAGTTCATTGGAGCCGGATTTTTGTGGTAGGAAAGCATTGAAAGTTATCCCCACGAGTTGAGGGGTGGAACGATGATAAGGAGAATTTAAGAATTTTGATTTCTAGGGTGATTGAGAGTACCCAAATGTCATAACCGCGTACAGAACACAAGGTGAATAAAGAGTTGGAATGATTTTTAGCATGGATTATCTGGAAAGAACTTTATATTATACAAAAGAGATGACCTGTAATTATTTTGATGAATAGAGCGTTAGTGATTTATTTTGGTTGTTGTACCTATTTGGGAAATTTTGTACTTATATGAGGAAGGTTGAGAATTATTATTCCTCTTTTATTGTCATGGAATTTGAATGCCCTATTCCTTCTATTCCGTTGAATTTAGTTAGTCCTACAGATGAGTAACATGTCGTTCGCTCTCCCAGGGCGGTCGGAGTGTTGCAAAAATGTGGGCATCATGGTTAACGACAGTTAAAATAGCCTGAGTCGAAGGGACGTGGTAATAGACGTGTGAAATATATGTTTATGGGACTTGTATAACGAAGTGGAAGTGGTAGAGTGGATTAAACGTCACATGAGGGGCGATAATCCATACATAAGTGTGCAATTAGAATAGCACGCCCTAACTTGATTGGAAGGTTGTGGGAAGCCATTCAAGATTTGGTATTCCTTGAATAGAGTAGAATTTAATTGTTATGAAGCACACTCGGAGCGGAGTTGTTATTAGTCAAGTGTGAGAGCGACTTGCGCATACAAAGAGTAATGATGTTAGTATAGTATAAGAGATCCAGAAGTGCGCTTCGTGGAGAGAAGAGCACGGGTCGGAACTTTCGGCATACTCCAAGGAAGGAAGGGGAGTATTACGTGTCACTTAATGTGAGACATTTCAAGGGAAGAATCGATGTTTAGCGAGACGTAGTGAGTAGTCTCTACATGCACCGCCCATAGGCAAGGTTTGGGTGAAAGAGGAGAATCAACCAAAGAATTTTGTGTTTATCGAAAATTCCTGAAATTGGGAGAGGTTGGTAAAGTCGGTAAAGTTCTTGGATGGGTTGCCATCCTCAAAACAAGATCAAGGGTTTATCCCGAACATGTGAATTAAGTCGCCGAGAAGGAAGTGATTAATATTCCTTTGGGCTGGCTTACAATATTAACTAGTATGCCCCAGACTTCCTTTGAAAGGAAGGATCGCGCCAGTGCATGGTCCGGCGCAGTATAAATTTCTGAATCGAATGAGATTGGTGAACCCCACCTTCGATATGGGATCTCAGGAACCAGCGGAGAAAAGATTTCGTTTCGAGTAGGATGTATCACCCTTAGCCAGGGAATAAGCGCATGGTGATTAAAGATTTGTGGAGCCACGTGAAGGAAATTTTGGAATCTTGGTACGATGATTTCAAGCATGCTCTGTAGAAGCACTCGTACCTGTTTGTCGCGTACGAGGTACTTATTAAGGTTTTGTTATGGAAGAACCTCGACTATTCTCCTTTCGTATGTTTAGAGGAGAGTAGATAACCAGAATTTTTGATCGGTCTAGAAAATATCCGATATCTATGGTGAAATTCCACGACTGTTTTAGGCAGTTAGGAGTGGTCGAATGTTCGTATGATCTTCTCAGAATGTGATTTTTGTGTATGAATAAATACGAGTAGTTTGTCATGTAGTGAGATGCGGCCTCCTAATGATAGTGAGATAAGGAAATTATAACGTATAGGCATGACCTATGCGAATGTTGTAGGGTGGGAGCACAATGTGAAGTGTCTCCAATAAGAATGTAAAATAATGTTGTTGTGAGGAAAAAGCTATAGTGATTGAGCGTCGTACTATGTAGATAATTTGCGTACTGACAAGGATATCCAGATTTGTTCTTACCAGGTATGCCTTGTTTTCCGAATTTCGAGACGAAATTCCGTTATTAGGGGGGAAGTATGTAATACCCCATATTTTTATGCTATATTAATTTGGGGATTTATTAAATTTAATGTGAGTTAATTATTTAATAAAAATCCGGAAATTAATTATGTTATAATTATTAACGTGACGAGAGTTAGTAATTATGGAAAATTTGTTGAATATTACTAATGAGCAAAGTAATATGTAATATTGATTATATTGAATGTCACGAGTGAATAAAATGACAATTTTGGAAATTTGAGTCGGGACGCGCCCGTGTCGCGTCGGGACTAATTATTGATAAATAAAAGTGAATATTTTATAAGTTGTTCGTATGGTCGCTTTGAAGGCGCCAACGCGTCCGGAAGGGTCGAGATAGTCAGAAAAGTGTACCCGGGGGTTTAGTTTGGGTCTCGAGGCATTTTTAGGCCTAATTGGTACCCCGGGTGGGCATTTTGGACATTTCACATTTTTGGGTAATTAAACCCACGAAAATTCAAAGGTTTATATCAGATATCTGGATTCCCATCTAGGGTTAGAAACTCTAAACACAAGTGACGGCCATAGGAGAGGAAGGAGAGAGCTCTCAAGGCAAATTCAAGGCCCGAAATCCACCCGTTTGCACCGCAACCACCACCAATGCGTAGATCGCGCAACGGGCTATGCAACCACACCAAAAACATCTGCAAATCAGAACGTCGAAAATCCCAGGCAAGTGTTTATCTTGCTTATTTCGTTGATGCATCTTTCATATTAGTGTACGAATGATTAGGATGAGTTTTATGGAAGAAAACCTAAGATTTGAGATAGGAATCGCATGTGGTTATGGTTTAAATTATAATTCTGGAAACCCTTGCCATGTAGAGGAATTTACCCACGAAATTTTGATGTTGATAAGAAGAAAATTCTGGAAAAGATGGCTTAGAACCATGTTAATGAAATTTTAGGGTTCTTGAAGTTTTATATGAATTTGGGGCTTGTTAATCCATGTTTAATTGTAGAAATCTGCATGTTTTACGTAGGAAATGCATAATATCATGTTAGGATGTTAATAGTACAAATTTTGAGACGTTTGGGGTTGTAAAATATGGATTTGGTGTAAGTTAGAAGATGAAACCCGTAACTGCAATTCTGCAGATTTCGCAGACCTGCTTGATCGATCGATCGAGCCCCAGACCTCGATCGATCGACCCCTCCTGGCAGACTCCTATTTCCTTTTTAAATGAGTTAAATTCAAATTATTGTGAGATAATTCTTGGGCATTCTTAATAGAATGTTTGGGGAAATAGGGAAGACCAGTAGGACGTGTGAATAGATTTTGGGACCCTTGATGTCGGGCAAAGATTGTATTTTGGGTTAATTACATAAGGGTAGGTGAATTTATGATTTAAAGAGAGAGACACGTAAGAGAGTTACTTTGGGACAAATGTGTATACCTACTGAATTTTATAATTGGGAGGATAGAATCCATGAAGCGTTATGTAGTAAGTGGAAAAGTTCCTCAAATTAAAGTAAGATGTGAAAGGTTATACGTGATAACTATATAATGTGAAATAAATGCGAATGACGTAATTATGGGAATTGAGAATTTACCCATTATTGATATGGTAATATTAGTATAGTTATATGATTGTGTATGAATATACTATCTATGTGTGAAAATCATGCCCACGCTACTTGCTATCCCTGAGGTTTCCGCGCTGGGACAGTCTTATCTTGATGGGACCTTTATAGGAGATATTGACTTGTACCCTAAAAGATAGGCATCCTTGGTACAGGCTATCGGAATGATAGTTCAGACGGTCCTAAGAGATGCGGGTATGTGCTTTCCTCTTAGAGACTTGGAATCTATGCTTCGCCTCCTATTGTTTGTGAATAGATATCCTTGGTACATGCTATCGCAGTGATAGTTCAGACGGTCCTAAGGGACTTGGAATCTATACTTCGCCTCAATATTGTTTGAGTATGTGTTAATACAATTCGAGAGTGATTCCGAATTTGTATTCTCCTTAATGTGAGTGATATGGGGTTTGGATAGTAGAGTATGCCCGTACCATAGTTTTATTTGGGGTGCTGTTATGGTTTATATATATTTTACGAGTGGTTAATATATATATATGAAATTCTGAAATCTGGAACTGCCTACTGTGACTTGATACGTAGGACATGGTTGATGACTCAAATTATAAATACTTGTTTTGAGAAGGTATAATATGACACTGGAAAAACTTTATTGATTTATAAAGTTAAAATGAGAACTTTGGTTACTAATTGAAATATCCTTTTCAAAGAATTGAATCGTTAAATTTTGAATCCTGTGAATAATATAAGATAAGTTGAACCATTGGGAAAGGATAGCGTGTTATATGATGAGATAGACCATTGGGAAGGTTAGTGCGATAGGTGTGCACATTAGAAGAGAGGTGAGAATTTCTCAAGAGAGTGTCGCACTAATATGTTGTTGCATTGGCCTGTATCAATTTAAATACTTGCTAAACGAATTTTAAATCATACACACTATCGGGCTCTGACCCGTTTCTTTTTCTCTCTCTCTTGTATATATATGTATGTATTACAGGTGCCCAGCCACAGAGGCGTCTTACTTAGGATCTCTTGGAAGGAACGCGCTGCAACTTAGGTGGGAGTTGCAGGTCTCTTGAGTAGACGACTTCGTTCATTCGGATCCACTCTTAGTACTTTCATCTAGTTGGGCATGTGTAGCTCTTTCCATTATTCCGTTGTTCTTGGACATTTGTATTTCAGTTATTTCCAGTATTGTTACTATGGGATTTATTCAGTTTTGGATGTGTGACTTTAGATTTCGTATGTTGACATTCGTTTGACGAATGTATTAAATTAATTGGATTATTGTTGCAGAATTTAATGTTGTGTGATTCTTACTTATTGAATGTTGTTAATAAAATAAATGATTTTTTTTAAATAAAATTTAGAAAGTATGTATGAAAATGGTTTTGACACTTAGCTTAATTAATTAGGGTGTTAAATTGGAAAAATTTATTTTTCGACAGTGATGCTAAGAATGGACCAACTGTTCACCTTGATTTAATTTAATAAAGGAGTGATCACCCGGTATTTAATTAGGAGGGGTGTCACACCCATTTTACCGAGAATTAACAATTAAAAACTGTCTATTTGGGGTACTATTTCAACACTTTTGGGTGCTTATCAGGAGTCCACAAATGAGGACCCCTCTGCAAAGACCAACTAAAAAATGGAAAACCTAGTGAGGAAGTCTACAGTGAAGGACTCCTCTAGCAAATATTTAAATAATATTTGTTTTGTAGCAAGAGGATCCAACAAGTGACCCTCTGAACATAATTGGCCAGGATGAGGGGATACAATATGAATAGTCCCTCATAATGAAAAATAAGTTCTTTTATAAAATAAAAGTACTAACACTTACTTTCTTATACATGTAGCTTATTGAGCAGGCAGGGCTCAAATAGGCCAGTTGGGACCTATTGGGAGTTTTGGCTTGGTAGCTGAGGAGCAAGGTTTATTGAGCAAGCTCGACTACTTAACACTTTAATATTGATAGAATACTAGTAAAAAGACCATAAGGTTTACTCAAAGTCCTTACACAGTTCACACCGAGTCATAACTGAAATGAGAGACCAAGAGGTTGCTCACAAGAAATGAATTTTTTTATAAAATGATTTTAGAGAAGGGGGTCCTCAACCCCCCCCCCCCCCTCAAGAGAAATGGTTTTAGAGGAGATGGTCCTCGAGGCCTCCCCTCTATATCTTACAAAGTTTGTACCACAAGCTACCGTTTTAAAAGATATTTACTAAATCAGATATTTTATCTCCTTTAGGAGACATATTTTCTTTTTGACTTCATCTCTTACCAGGTGGCAGAGGGGACAGGCGGATGCACACAGGTAGGGATAAATGGTACATTACAGACCTTGTCCCTCACCAACCTTCTCAATTTTGGCGCAAAAAAGTGCCAACTCAACCCTAGTGCCCAAGTATAAATAGGACTCCTGGGCAAAGTCAAGTAACAATTAAAACTCAAATCATACCGTTACTCCGTCAAAATCACATTAGAACCTCCTTGTATTCTTTCCCTGCTCTCTCTCTAGTGCTAAGTGCTTTGTTCCTTCACTCCACGCTGACAACCATCACTCTCAGGAGTTTCTCTTGAGAAAAATTACTATTGTTGTGAAGTTCATTTTCTTGCCGGGAGTGAGTTCTTGCTTTAGTTTCATTTTTACCAAAAGGAGAAGGTTTAGCAGGTGTTGATCTAAAAGTTCTTGAGAACTTTGAAGACATAGTTCATTGAAGTGGGTCATGCCTCCCCCAATTCAGTATCTTATAGACCCCAGTCACACTACCCTCCTATAGTAATATTATCTATTTCTGTTGGACAAAACATTTAGATTGTCTAGGTGTCATATTATACTCCATATTGAAGAAATTGAGCAACCGAGATTTCACTGCATTGAAGAGTTCATATCATCAATCTGAACGCTCATTTTTCCCGAAGGTATATGACCCTCTTTTAAAGTTTGTTGGAGAATTATTTCGCAGGTTTCCTATTTTTACAAAACATTTTTTAACTTTAATTTATTTTTCATAACTTTATTAAGGTCGTTCTAACGAGATCTGCAATCTCGTTCGAACGAGGTGGTTCAAAGGACTTCCAACGAGATCCCTTGAGGGTTTGTGCTGAGATTCATTTGAAATTTTGTTCGTATCTCGTTAAAGCGACATTTAACCATGTCGTTAGAACGATCGCAACAGTTTTGGAAAATAACGGTTATGTTAGCATTTTTTCTTCATAATTCCCTTTCCCCACTACTTCCACTTGACACAAACATAAGGGGCTCGATAAAGATAAGATGATAACCTCTTTTAACTTTTGAGGAAAGCAAAAATTCTTTAAGAAAAATTTCTCTAACATTTGTATGATCTATTTGGATCATTTTTAAGAACATAAACCCAGAATCATATTCTCCGACATTCATCAGCATTATGTGCGATGGACCTCCGCACGGGTTGGAGATGAAATTTAGCTTTTGGTGGATACCGAGACACAGGAGGTGTCGTTCAACGTGTTGGAGCTACACGTACTATGGACGGAGGTGTTGAAGACGACATCAACGGTACTAATAGGGTCAACTCTTTAAGTCTTTTGCGTCTTCTTGTAAAATCGTATTCGTAGTGGATTTTGTCTAGGCCTGACCGTCTAAGATTTTTCCCATTTTATTTTTTCTCGTACATCGCGACGTTATAGTTGTGTGATTTCTATTCACATATAAAATCATACATGCTCACTTAGGGTTTAGTAATCAAGACTAAAAATTAGAAAGTAATATTCTGTTGGCTTAGTTGTGATTGTAACTTGTGTTGTGTTTTGTGTATCTAGGAGTGTATTTCAAAGATTTGGACCTAAGCCATATAGCCGAGTGATTTCAACTAGATACATTAATTTGTGGGGGAAGAGGAGACATACTGTTGTGTCTAATAACCCTTATGATGGTTTCATGTCGTTAGATGACTCATACATTTTATGGTATCAGCTCATCACCCGTCATTTCATTAGTCAGATCCGAGTTGGCTCCCACCCCACGGGGCACTACTATTTGGGGGGGATTATCGAGCTTCTCATAATTATGTGTTAACCATCACACTTATTCATTTCTTGTAATTATATTATGTTAAAAATGTACTGAAGAACTACAACGACTAGTCGATATACATGTACGGGTAGATGCCAGTCTATCAAACCCCTCCGGTTCACGCATTGCATTACTTGATATCACTGGGTTGTGCACTACTGGACTAGCTACAACAAGAGATATTGGTCGAGTTCGAAAGTTTTCCAGTCCCCATGTAACTGAGCATGCGCACTGGATGTTGCAGGGAGAGGGGTGGGTGTTGCACAGCGAGCACGACCACGTAGAAGTGGTAGAGGCAGACATGTACCTCAGACACATTAGGCACCAGTTGTTCCGGACCATCTAGCAGTTGCTTCAACCCCACCCTTTTAGACTGAGGACTTGGCGGACGCTTACTATCGACCTCATAGGACGCAAGATCTTACAAATTCCACATGCCCAACATCCACATCCGATACACATATGGGTGGTCCCAGTACATCTTATACGATTTCATCTTCACGGTCTTCTCCTAGGGTTCACTCGCCAACCAGTCACCAGCAGAAAGAGTTGCATGAGTCACATGATTTTGTAGACTCATTATGTGTCACTCTTCCCCAGTTGACTCAGACTTTGGACGATTCACATGTGCTTGCCATTCCTAGACCACCGCTGACCACTACTAGGATGGATAGATAGTTTGAGTACGCACTGTAAAGATCGACTCCTGTCGTAAATTGGATTGAGGATGCAGTAGAGGGTTCAATCTCATAGACAACAACCGAGGGAAATGGGGCTAAGTGGCAGGGGTTATGCATGTACCTGTAGCGGGCATTAGACGGGGCGGAGGTCGGTCACGGGGGAGGCGGTGCCTTCTCCAGCTGCTTTCCCCTTCTTGTTAGAGCTTTCTCCCTTATACATCTTGCACGTGATGGCCACGGAGAGGTTATCTATCATATTTATAGGCATTCAACACTCAAATTAAAAAAAATCAACATCAAATTAAATAATACATGTTTTTTAAAATCGAACCTATTGTTATTAAGTGAAAAAAAAAACTCGTGCAAGTTGAAAAGACTAATTTGATGTTATTCACTTGTCTAACAATATGAAAATATGGATTTATTTGACAACACATCCACCAGAATGCGTGGTGTGTACTTTTCTTGCACACTCCAAATTAAAAATTTATGGCACCAACACGTCTCTCATTTAGGTTGGACAAAAATGGTCCTTAATTGATTATTTCTAATAATAATTATCATGCAATCGCGGTTATGAATAACATTTTCAATTCAATCCTCAATCATTAATTAACGGCTATCTTAACCAAACATAAAACCGTGATTGATAATCGCGAATTCAACACAAAAACGTCGTTACCAACCATGATTTGCAATATTTTTATACATATGTTATACGATACATTATTTTTATAAATATAATTTTAAGATGTATTTTAAAATAAAAAATTCTGGAATAAAATTTCCGAAAAAGTTTCTTAACAACCGAAAGATGGATATTTTTCCTCCAAAAATTCGTATTTATTTAGTTCACATGTAAAAAAACAAGCGAAATTCAAGCACTAATCATAACCAATACAAACGTAAATGTGTGCCATGTGTTGCAAACATTTTATTAGAGTTGTTTCACATTTAGATATCACTAGTATGCAACCCGTCCGATGCACGGGATCACATATATACTTAGATATATGCACATTACAACAATCTTATTTCTCACAATCAATTTGGAGAAAATTCTATTTGATATATAACGGAACATATCATGCTCCATATCATGTATAATACAAATACCTTTAAGAATCATTACGGACATTCTGAAGTAGATATTGAGCATTTGTGTGAAAGAGCATCACTTTTCACCCGTGTAACCTGTTTCATCAGCATACCCCAAAGAAACAGCAACAACAAAACATAAATATTTTCTATATAGTAATAGCCATCGATGGTAGGATCGATATATATCACCAACACAAAAACATATTAACAACAAAATAATGATATCTAAACCATTGAATAATATGATGGAGACAAAATAATTTGATCATTTACCACTATAATAAAGAGACATTAAAGAATTTGAAAAGAAAAATATATATATATATATATAGTTTATTTGTTTCCACGGATAAGATTTCACTAATAATATGAAATAACAAATAATCCAAATTTAAGTTGATGAAACTTTAATGTCTGAAACTACTTCTAATAATAAATGTTTAAATCCACGGCGCCATTTCCTCTCAATGCTCTTATTTATTCCAATTCATCGAACCCCTGCAAAAAAATGGTTTGAATTTTGTATTCATTTTTTTTCGCATTGTAATTGTGTATGATATTTGAGACAACTATATATTGTATGAGTACCTGTTAAAATTTTATCATCCTCTTGATCGGTTGATCATCAGTATCATCATCAATCTTGTATGTGGTCACAACCGTAAATGAGCCCTTTTTAGTTCCGAGGTTGTATGAAATTTACACTGGAGTGCATTTGGTCTCTACCCATTTATTTACACTACAATGCATTTGAGAGACCAAAAACGAAATCAAAATGAGAATGCTTAAACTCTCATTTATGTTTGTGAACATATTTCTTGGTAAGAAAATACCTGTTCGTGATATTTCAGATCTAGGTGCGAACATACTTGTTCGTGATACTTCAGGTTTGGGATGAAATTTACAGTGCAGTGCATTTGGTCTCTACCCATTTATTTACACTACAATGCATTTGAGAGACCAAAAACGAAATCAAAATGAGAATGCCAAAACTCTCATTTATGTTCGTGAACATATTTCTTGGTAAGAAAATAAAGCTGTTTTTCTACTAAATAAAAAAAAAAGCTGTTTTCATAAAAAAAAAGTTATTTTTTCTACTGAATAAAAAAAGCTATTTTTTCTACTGAATAAAAAAAAGTTGTTTTCATTAAAAAAAAAACATTTTTTCTACTAAATAAAAAAAGGTTGTTTTCATTATTAAAAAAAACTGTTTTTTCTATTAAAAAAAAGAAGAAGCTGTTTTCATAACTAAAAAATAATATTTTTTCATAAAAAAAAGCTGTTTTCTCTACTGAATAAAAAAAGCTATTTTTTCTATTGAATAAAAAAAAGTTGTTTTCATTAAAAAAAATAAATCATTTTTTCTACTAAATAAAAGAAGGCGGTTTTCATTATAAAAAAAACTGTTTTTTCTACAAAAAAAAAACTTTTTTCATAAAAAAAAAAATATACTAAATAAAAAACAACTGTTTTCACAAAGAAAAAAACTGTTTTTTCTACTAAATAAAAAAAAAACTTGTTTTTTCTACTAAATAAAAAAAAAGATGTTTTTTCTACTAAATAAAAAAAAAAGTTGTTCTCATAAAAAAAGGAAGCTGTTTTTTCTACTAAATAAAAAAAGATGTTTTTTCTATTAAATAAAAAAAAGCTGTTTTCATAATAAAAGGAAGCTGTTTTTTCCACTAAATAAAAAAAAAATCTGTTTTCGTAAAAAGATTTTTGGAGAGGCAACAACATCCTCATATTTTTGGAAAAAAAAAACGTTACTTGCTGTGTTGTTAGCTGGAGTCAGAGGCGACCAGCCTGTTGTGTTGTTAGCCGGGGTAAAAAAAACGTTACCTGCTGTGTTGTTAGCTGGAGTCAGAGGCGACCAGCCTGTGGTGTTGTTAGCTGGAGTCAGAGGCGACCAGCCTATTGTGTTGTTAGCCGGGGCAAAAAAAGCGACTGTCCTATTGAGGCGAGAGAGAAGAGAGAGTCGGACCTGAGTTGTAGACTGCCGTAGGAAGGGGATAGGCTGTCCGGTGATATGCCGAAGGGAGGGGATGGTAAAGTGGAATGGAAGAGAGTTTGAGAGAGAGAAAGTCGGGGGTGGTTTATCAGAATTGAGAAAGTGGGTTACTGGGATTTTTGCGCTGAGAGAGAAAGTCGGGGTTTACGGGTGTGGGATTAGATCATATTTGAGTTAATGGGTTATGTGTGTGGGAATAGATTTGAGTTAGGTTTGAGGCGGGAACACGTGTGTGGATTGTGTAGAAAATATTTCTCTCTCTTAATAAGAAAGCTTCAACAAATGTCATGCCTTATCAGCTCTGATGTGGCACCTTAAAATTCAATCTCGAGATAGAAATGAGTTATTATTGTAAGGACAATTTGTCCATCATTATGTATATGTTATGTCATACGCCGTTACAAGAATGATAGTTGAAAAGATCACATTGTCATCAACAAAATCCGAAGATCAAAAGAAGAAGGAATCTGATTTCTGAGGAGCGGACCGATCCGGATCAGATAAAAGAACCGATCCGGTTCACCGGACCGATCCGGCTAAAGGGATCGGACCGATCCGCTTGCTGAGCTGAGACCAGTACACCCCGGATCCATAGCGAACCGATGAAGGCAAAAGTTCCGGACCGATCCAATTCCAATCAGACCGATCCGGTTTCAGAAAAAGAACCGATCCGACTTAACCGGATCGATCCGCCTAATCGACCGGACCGATCCGGCGAGGATAATCACTGCCAGATCGTGCAGCAAATTTTTAGGGTTTTGGACTCCTTATTTAAACCACGATCAGCAGTTGGTTTTCTTAAGACTTTCCCACGTTGTTCAGAGCATATCAACCCTAAAGTCTTCACCTATTGAGTCCTATGATTCTAGGTTTTTAGATTCACACATCTTCCATATCTATGTGAATCAAGTTTGGTAACCCAAAGAACACCATTGCTGTTGTTCAACCCTTGTGAAGTGGACCGTTCCTTCCTCTTCATTGCAGCCCTACTGGACAGGGATAGTTCCAACCGCCAACCCTACTGGAAAGGGATATTCCAGCCGCGACTACAGAATCCGATACCCGAGGGTAATTCTTAGTCAAACTGTATTTCATTGTAATCCGATTGTAAACCGTCTTTTACAAATTATAGTGATATACAAATGGTTTTGCCCCTGTGGGGGATTTTTCCTTAACTTTGTGTGTTGAATTATTCTTGCATGATTTCATATTGTTTCAATCACACCTAGTTGCATGCTTAGGGTTAATTTGGGTTAAAAATGGCAGTTATTATATTATTTCTTAATTGAACGCAAGCGCCAACTCTTTCAAATTGGTATCAGAGCGGGTTACGCTAATCTATCGCGTATTCCTATTTTTCGCAAAATTTTTCTAAAGATATCAATTTCTGTAATAAATTGATTTTTGAAAAGAGCGTGTTCAAATGGAGAAGTCATATTATAAAATGCCTATTTTTGACGGGTCGAATTATGCCTATTGGAAAGCCCGTATGAGGTCGGCTTTAAAAGCCATTGACGAACGTGTCTGGATTTTGGTTGAACGAGGGTGGACTCCTCCAACCGTGACTGTTGATAATGTGACCAACTTGAAACCTGACATCACTTGGACTGATGATGAATTTAAATGGTCATCCTTTAACTCTAAGGGTCTAAGTGCTATTTTTGGGTCTGTCACTCCTGATGAGTTCAAACGCATAATGACGTGCACCACGTCAAAAGAAGCATGGGATATTTTGCAACTTACCCATGAAGGAACAAATGCTGTTAAAGAATCAAAATTGCAAAATTTAACAACTCAATTTGAAACCATCACCATGCATGAAAATGAATGTTTTGATGAATTTTATGCTAGGCTTTCTGACATTGTTAATACTAGCTATAATCTTGGTGAACATATTCCAAATGCTAGGGTTGTTAAAAAGATTCTTCGTTCCCTTCCTAAGCGCTTTATACCTAAAGTCACTGTGCTGAATTCCTTGGGTAATTTAAATACTCTAAAATTGGAAGAACTGGTAGGAGATTTACAAACTTATGAAATAGACATGTTTCCTAAATCTGCCAAGCCAAAAGATAAGGGAATTGCCCTTAAAGCCCAAGAGAGAAAAAGTGAGGGGTCGACAAGAAAGAGAGTCGAGTCGTCTAGAAAGATAGAAACTTTTTATTCTGAATGTGAGTTTGACCTAGATGATTTGGCACTTTTTGCTAAAAACTTCAAGAAAGTTCTGAAATTTAAGAAAAATGGGAATTTCAAAGATAAAAAGAATTTTCAGAAAAATAAGTTTGAAAATAAAGATTTCAAAGAACCCCCTAAAGACAGTGAGAGGTGTTTTGAGTGCGACGGAAAGGGACACGGAGCGTTTGAGTGTGCCACTCGTCTGAATAGGGAAAAGGGTAAAGCTGTCCTAAATGCTACCCTTAGTGACGACAGTGAGGTCGAGTCG
The DNA here is from genome assembly GCA_949130495.1 of Sambucus nigra. NCBI lineage: Eukaryota > Viridiplantae > Streptophyta > Magnoliopsida > Dipsacales > Adoxaceae > Sambucus > Sambucus nigra. The sequence goes on along the minus strand of CASBWL010000642.1, from coordinate 124,157 downwards.
GTGGACTCGGGAGATGAGTCACCGCATGAGCGTAACTTCACCGCGTTCATGGTTAGTCATGTGAGTACTCCTAGTGCATCTCACGACGATGAGATTGCTACTTCACAGGGACACCTCGACAATGAGAGCGAAGAGAGTGAGGGAGAGGAGGAAGGTAGTGAGGACGAGAGTAACCTTCAACGCGCATACGCTGAGTTGTATAATGAATCATTTAAAACTAAAAAGCGTAACAAAGCCCTAGTGCTTAGGATCACCGCGTTAGAAGAGGAGTTAGGAGAAATGAGAGAGATAGAGTCCTCCACCTGCACCGCCATGAGAGAGAGAGAATCTGCCTGGGATAGTAAAGAAAATTTGCTTAAAGAGAGAGAGAGCAGTTTTGAGAAAGAGAAAGCGGACTTGACTAAACAAGTGGCTAGTCTTACGAGTGAGCTCCATTCCTCCCTGGAGACTCGGAAGAAACTTGAAGCACTTGTTGCCCAGCTTACTCATGACCTTGAGAGAGCTAGGAAAGTCAAGGTACAAATCGAGGACAGATCTGGGAAGATGGGAAATATGCTCCTCGGTCCCGCTTTAGGTTTTGGTGACAGGCAAGGAATAGGTTTTGATGGTGCCTCCACGTCCCAAATTGCACCCGGACCAATTCCTGAGTTTACTACGACTCCTTATGGCCGTCATAAAAAACCAAGAAGGAGAGTTCGACCAAGAAAAGCAAACCAAGGTTCTCCTAATACTGTCCCCTTTTGCTCCCATTGCAAAAGAAATGGACACCTTAGGGATGTTTGCTATAGGTTGGGTCGGACACGACGTACGTTTGCTCCACCACATCAGACTGATGAGTTTGCCAGTCTGAGAGAGCGTGTTGAGTTTCTAGCCGCCACATCTCAGAGTTTGATGGAGGAATTCCGACGGATGACCTTACCATCAATGAATGCGCCCCGCATTCAGGCTAAAACCAACAACAACAAGGGAATACAAAAAGGTACCTATTCCTGGGTTCCTAAGAAAGAGAAAAAGGCCCTTGTTGTTCATGTTGCTCTCAAAGCTCATAATACCTCTCAGTGGTATTTTGACAGTGGATGCTCCAGACACATGACAGGTGATGCCTCATATTTTACCCATCTTGAGGATTATAATGATGGGAGAGTCACCTTTGGAGATGGTAGCAAATCTAGCATAGTTGGACGAGGTACAGTAGAGTTACCAGGATTTCCAAAGCTAGAGAACGTGATGTACGTCAAAGGTTTGAAAGCAAACCTTCTTAGCATCAACCAGCTGTGCGACGATGACTTTGCAGTAAAGTTTGACCGGGAAGCTTGTAAGGTTTATAATCAAGCCGGTAAACTATTAGTGCAAGGGGTAAGGACAGAGGATAACTGTTATGGGACTAAGCCCAAATCCTCACTAGTCTGCAACAGCGCCACGATCACTCCTATGGATCTGTGGCACCAACGTCTAGGTCATGTGAACGTTAGAGACTTATCTCGGTTAGTAAAAAAGGACCTAGTACGTGGCTTACCATCACTTGGAAAGCCAACTTCCATGATTTGTGGACCCTGTCAGTTGGGAAAACAAATCCGTAGCCCTCATAGGAAGTTGAATTCCATTACCACCTCCCGTGCTCTTGAGTTGATACACATGGATCTTATGGGTCCTACTCGCACGGAGAGTCTAGGTGGTAAGAGATACATTCTCGTGATGGTAGACGATTTCTCTAGATACTCTATTGTAGGTTTTCTAAGAGAGAAATTCGATGCTGTAGAATTTTTAACGACCAAGTGCCGTGTCCTGCAAAATCAACACGGGATCACTATTAACAGAATACGTAGTGACAACGGCACTGAATTTAAGGAAGCAAAGGTGGATTTGTACTGTGATAGCCTTGGGATCAAACATGAGTTTTCTGCTGTGAGAACTCCTCAGCAAAATGGGATTGTTGATAGAAAGAATAGAATGATCCAAGAGATGGCTAGATCTATGCTTCTAGGTCGTAAGGTCTCTAGGAGATTTTGGGCAGAGGCAGTGTCTACTGCATGCCACACGGTGAATAGGGTTTATCTTCGTCCACACACACTTAAGACGCCTTATGAATTGTGGACTGGCAAGAAACCCAACTTGGCATATTTCCGTGTTTTTGGGAGTAAATGCTACATCCTACGGGATAGAGAGCAATTAGGAAAGTTTGACTCCCGGTGCGACGAGGGAATATTGCTAGGATATTCATCGAATAGTAAAGCGTACCGAGTTTTCAACCTAAAGAGCTCTAAGGTTATGGAATCAATAAACGTCACTGTGCAATATGACGAACCTCCGACGGTTATTGATCCCAACCTTCAGTGTGAGGATGAGGACTTTTCTGACAGTGATTTTCCTGTTTCTCTCCCACACTCTGTGGACCCTATTCCTGTTTTAGGGGATACACCTGCTTGGGTTCGCAAGAGTCATGATCCTTCTGCCATTGTTGGCGATCCCACTCTAGGAGTCAAGACTCGTGCTCAACTAGAAAACGTTGTTAGTCATCATTGCTACACGTCCAAAGTCGAGCCCAAGAATCACAAAGAAGCACTCAAAGATGAACACTGGATATCTGCTATGCAAGATGAGTTGCTTCAGTTTAAGAAGAACAATGTCTGGGAACTTGTCCCCCGACCTAGTGATACTAATGTTATTGGTACCCGGTGGATTTTCAAGAATAAGATGGATGAAAATGGTACCATAATCAGAAATAAGGCTAGGTTGGTCGCTCAAGGCTACACACAGATAGAGGGTGTAGACTTTGGGGAGACATTTGCTCCTGTTGCGAGGCTTGAGTCCGTCCCCTTACTACTCGCCATCGCATGTCATCTGCACTTCAAGGTATATCAGATGGATGTCAAGAGTGCCTTTCTGAATGGCATTCTACAGGAAGAGGTTTTTGTGGAACAACCAAAAGGGTTTGAAGACCTTAAGCACCCTGAGCACGTCTACTATCTGAGGAAAGCCTTGTATGGTTTGAAGCAAGCACCCCGTGCTTGGTACGAGAGGCTTACTTCCTATCTCTTAGCCCGTGGCTTCAAGAGAGGGGGAGTTGATATGACGTTGTTCGTCAGGAGAGATGACGGTGCTATTTTGGTTGCCCAAGTCTATGTGGACGACATAGTCTTTGGATCCACATGCTCCCAGCATGCTCACCACTTTGAGGAGGAGATGAAAAGTGAGTTTGAGATGAGCATGGTCGGTGAGCTTACATTCTTCCTTGGTCTCCAGGTTCGTCAGCTAGAGGATGGGATGTTCATCTCCCAATCCAAGTATGCTAGAGACCTAGTGAAGAAATTTGGTTTAGACTCCGCTAAGCATGCACGTACACCTATGAGTACCACTACCAAGCTTAGTAAGGACACTTCAGGCAAGGACGTAGAGCAAACCTTGTATCGGAGTATGATAGGCAGTCTTCTCTACTTGACTGCTAGTCGTCCCGACATTGCCTTTAGTGTTGGAGTCTGTGCGCGTTATCAGGCGTCTCCTAAAGAGTCACACTTACTCGCTCTAAAACGTATTATCAAATACGTGAGTGGGACTCTCTCATACGGTATTTGGTATTCCTTTGATACCGATAACCGTTTGTCCGCCTATTCGGATGCCGATTGGGCAGGGGACGTAGATGGTTGTAGGAGCACCTCTGGTGGATGTTTCTACTTTGGTTCTGCTCTTGTCTCTTGGTTGAGCAAGAAGCAAAACTCCATCTCTTTGTCCACTGCGGAGGCTGAGTACATCGCCGCCGGGAGTTGTTGCACACAACTCATGTGGATGAAGCAAATGTTGGAAGATTATGGGATCTCACAGGACACCATGACTATTTCCTGTGATAACACGAGCGCGATACACATATCCCGCAATCCTGTCCAACATTCGCGCACAAAGCACATCAGGTTACGCGAGCACTTTATACGTCAGTTAGTTGAGGAGAAGGTCGTAACCCTGAGTTTTGTTCCTACCGACCGTCAGTTAGCCGATATTTTCACGAAACCTTTAGATGCCCTTAGATTTGAGAGTCTTAGGAAGTCTTTGGGGATTTGCACAGTTGATTGAGGGGTTGGTCTATGTCTAGAATAGGATGCTTCTTCATGATCATATCATATGCTTCCTATTGCTAGTCTGTTTATATGTACTATTCTTTGTTGTACAGCTTTTCTTTACTCTTTTTGCTGTTTATATTGCTTTTGAAAAATACAAAAAGATTTTCTTTTTTGAAAAAAAAAATGTGAGAAAAGCACAAAAAGATTTTATTTTGATAATTTTTTTTTGAAAAAGACCAAAAAGAGACTTGCCTTTTATGGATGAGCATTTAAGATAGCCAAGTCACAACTTCATTCCATTCTCCCATGTGACTGTTTGATAGAGATTTGAGAGGCTACATCATTTCATCCATGTGCTTAACATTGATTGGAGTCCTTGAGATGTAATTAGTGATATTTCCTACATGCTTGACTCCTATATCCTTTATTGCACACATGCACGGCTATATTTGATTATTGCACTTGTCAATCTCATGTTGGCTTGAGTGTTTCCATCTCAATCCTGTCTATACAATGTATAAAATGCGATAAAACTTGACAAGATTGGATTGCATGTAAAAACCGTTTTGGTGAGACTGTGTGATAATTTGCATAACGGGGAGGGGCTGCGAAAGTTGATTTTTATCCTTTGCGCAAAAGCCACCGTTAAAAAGGACCTAAAAAATGGAGGAATTATAATATCCGAGGTCCTAAGAGGTTAAAAGAGCCCGAAAAAAATTGAAAAGGCAATAAAAAGCAATACATGCCATATATGGGCCATTTAGGTTTCACCATCAATTCTCCAAAGTTTGAGAATTTAGTATACCTCTATTCAAAATATAAATCTGAGGGAGTTTGGTTGGAGATTGAAAAACGGGTTTGCACTTCCTTGAAAGTCCTGAAAAAGCATGAAAATCATTCTGGACGTTATTGGTGTAGAAATCACTTTGAGCTTTGATTTGTAGATTTGATATAGTCAATGTCGTACATTTCCAATCTTTTACACCAAAGGAAGCATTTGAGTTCATTCGTTAGGAATATCCAATATTCATCGTGCACAAATGTCATGTTTGTATGCTTTGATTTTCCTATCGAATTTTGATCACACCTATTCTTTTACGCTATCACCGACTTGGTTGTTTTATGTTCATTCATGGTGTGATTTTATGCCTTGTGTCACCCCGGTACTTGCTTTGCTTGATTTATTTCTCTCATTTGTCTATTTGGGGACATCATAAAAAGGGGGAGAATGAATTATCTGATTATGGGGGAGTTTTGAAATTCTGAGAATTGTTATATATGCTTATGTTTATCTCATTTCAAACTCGATATGTCACTTGGTATTTGCTTTTTCTCATATGTGTAGGTACATCCTTGATAATCCCATGATGCACACCCTGATGAGAAAAGCGTTGTGATTTCTGATCTGAAGATTTGCAGAACAAACGATGTAGCCTTTATCATTTGTACCTCTTTCAGTTTTGGGTTCATGGAAGGGTAGATTTGTATAGGCATTGTTTCATACTTGATAATTCGGATTTTTCATGTTTGTTCCAGCATAGACATAGGGGGAGATTTGTAAGGACAATCTGTCCATCATTATGTATATGTTATGTCATACACCGTTACAAGAATGATAGTTGAAAAGATCACATTGTCATCAACAAAATCCGAAGATCAAAAGAAGAAGGAATCTGATTTCTGAGGACCGGACCGATCCAGATCAGATAAAAGAATCGATTCGGTTCACCGGACCGATCCGGCTAAAGGGATCGGACCGATCCGCTTGCTGAGCTGAGACCAGTACACCCCGGATCCATAGCGAACCGATGAAGGCAAAAGTTCCGGACCGATCCGATTCCAATCAGACCGATCCGGTTTCAGAAAAAGAACTGATCCGACTTAACCGAACCGATCCGCCTAATCGACCGGACCGATCCGGCGAGGATAATCACTGCCAGATCGTGCAGCAAATTTTTAGGGTTTTGGACTCCTTATTTAAACCACGATCAGCAGTTGGTTTTCTTAAGACTTTCCCACGTTGTTCAGAGCATATCAACCCTAAAGTCTTCACCTATTGAGTCCTATGATTCTAGGTTTTTAGATTCACACATCTTCCATATCTATGTGAATCAAGTTTGGTAACCCAAAGAACACCATTGCTGTTGTTCAACCCTTGTGAAGTGGACCGTTCCTTCCTCTTCATTGCAGCCCTACTGGACAGGGATAGTTCCAGCCGCCAACCCTACTGGAAAGGGATATTCCAGCCGCGACTACAGAATCCGATACCCGAGGGTAATTCTTAGTCAAACTGTATTTCATTGTAATCCGATTGTAAACCGTCTTTTACAAATTATAGTGATATACAAATGGTTTTGCCCCTGTGGGGGATTTTTCCTTAACTTTGTGTGTTGAATTATTCTTGCATGATTTCATATTGTTTCAATCACACCTAGTTGCATGCTTAGGGTTAATTTGGGTTAAAAATGGCAGTTATTATATTATTTCTTAATTGAACGCAAGCGCCAACTCTTTCAATTATATAGAGAGAATAGATTTACCACGATAATAAAGAGACATTAAAGAATTTGAAAAGAAAAAAGAAATAAGCCCAAAATATATAGTTTATTTGTTTCCACGGATAAGATTTCACTAATAATATGAAATAACAAATAATCCAAATTTAAGTTGATGAAACTTTAATGTCTGAAACTACTTCTAATAATAAATGTTTAAATCCACGGCGCCATTTCCTCTCAATGCTCTTATTTATTCCAATTCATCGAACCCCTGCAAAAAAATGGTTTGAATTTTGTATTCATTTTTTTTCACATTGTAATTTTGTATGATATTTGAGACAACTATATATTGTATGAGTACCTGTTCAAATTTTATCATCCTCTTGATCGGTTGATCATCAGTATCATCATCAATCTTGTATGTGGTCACAACCGTAAATGAGCCCTTTTTAGTTCCGAGGTTGTATGAAATTTACACTGGAGTGCATTTGGTCTCTACCCATTTATTTACACTACAATGCATTTGAGAGACCAAAAACGAAATCAAAATGAGAATGCTTAAACTCTCATTTATGTTTGTGAACATATTTCTTGGTAAGAAAATACCTGTTCGTGATATTTCAGATCTAGGTGCGAACATACTTGTTCGTGATATTTCAGGTTTGGGATAAAATTTACAGTGCAGTGCATTTGGTCTCTACCCATTTATTTACACTACAATGCATTTGAGAGACCAAAAACGAAATCAAAATGAGAATGCCAAAACTCTCATTTATGTTCGTGAACATATTTCTTGGTAAGAAAATAAAGCTGTTTTTCTACTAAATAAAAAAAAAAGTTGTTTTCATAAAAAAAAAGTTGTTTTTTCTACTGAATAAAAAAAGTTATTTTTTCTACTGAATAAAAAAAAGTTGTTTTCATTAAAAAAAAAAACATTTTTTCTACTAAATAAAAAAATGTTGTTTTCATTATTAAAAAAAAAACTGTTTTTTCTACTAAAAAAAAGAAGAAGCTGTTTTCATAAATAAAAAAAAATATTTTTTCATAAAAAAAAAGGCTGTTTTCTCTACTGAATAAAAAAAGCTATTTTTTCTATTGAATAAAAAAAAGTTGTTTTCATTGAAAAAAATAAATCATTTTTTTCTACTAAATAAAAAAAGGTTGTTTTCATTATAAAAAAAACTGTTTTTTCTACAAAAAAAAAAAAAAAAAAACTGTTTTCATAAAAAAAAAAAAATCTACTAAATAAAAAATAACTGTTTTCACAAAGAAAAAAACTGTTTTTTCTACTAAATAAAAAAAAAAACTTGTTTTTTCTACTAAATAAAAAAAAGATATTTTTTCTACTAAATAAAAAAAAAGAAGCTGTTTTCATAAAAAAAAGGAAGCTGTTTTTTCTACTAAATAAAAAAAGGTGTTTTTTCTATTAAATAAAAAAAAGTTGTTTTCATAATAAAAGGAAGCTGTTTTCTCCACTAAATAAAAAAAAATCTGTTTTCGTAAAAAGATTTTTGGAGAGGCAAAAACATCCTCATATTTTTGAAAAAAAAAAAAACGTTACTTGCTGTGTTGTTAGCTGGAGTCAGAGGCGACCAGCCTGTTGTGTTGTTAGCCGGGGTAAAAAAAAAACGTTACCTGCTGTGTTGTTAGCTGGAGTCAGAGGCGACCAGCCTGCTGTGTTGTTAGCTGGAGTCAGAGGCGACCAGCCTGTTGTGTTGTTAGCCGGGGCAAAAAAAGCGACTGTCCTATTGAGGCGGGAGAGAAGAGAGAGTCGGACCTGAGTTGTAGACTGCCGTAGGAAGGGGAGAGGCTGTCCGGTGATATGCCGAAGGGAGGGGATGGTAAAGTGGAATGGAAGAGAGTTTGAGAGAGAGAAAGTCGGGGGTGGTTTATCAGAATTGAGAAAGTGGGTTACTGGGATTTTTGCGCTGAGAGAGAAAGTCGGTGTTTACGGGTGTGGGATTAGATCAGATTTGAGTTAATGGGTTATGTGTGTGGGAATAGAATTGAGTTAGGTTTGAGGCGGGAACACGTGTGTGGATTGTGTAGAAAAGATTTCTCTCTCTTAATAAGAAAGCTTCAACAAATGTCATGCCTTATCAGCTCTGATGTGGCACCTTAAAATTCAATCTCGAGATAGAAATGAGTTATTATATAGAGAGAATAGATTTACCACGATAATAAAGAGACATTAAAGAATTTGAAAAGAAAAAAGAAATAAGCCCAAAATATATAGTTTATTTGTTTCCACGGATAAGATTTCACTAATAATATGAAATAACAAATAATCCAAATTTAAGTTGATGAAACTTTAATGTCTGAAACTACTTCTAATAATAAATGTTTAAATCCACGGCGCCATTTCCTCTCAATGCTCTTATTTATTCCAATTCATCGAACCCCTGCAAAAAAATGGTTTGAATTTTGTATTTATTTTTTTTCGCATTGTAATTTTGTATGATATTTGAGACAACTATATATTGTATGAGTACCTGTTCAAATTTTATCATCCTCTTGATCGGTTGATCATCAGTATCATCATCAATCTTGTATGTGGTCACAACCGTAAATGAGCCCTTTTTAGTTCCGAGGTTGTATGAAATTTACACTGGAGTGCATTTGGTCTCTACCCATTTATTTACACTACAATGCATTTGAGAGACCAAAAATGAAATCAAAATGAGAATGCTTAAACTCTCATTTATGTTTGTGAACATATTTCTTGGTAAGAAAATACCTGTTCGTGATATTTCAAATCTAGGTGCGAACATACTTGTTCGTGATATTTCAGGTTTGGGATGAAATTTACAGTGCAGTGCATTTGGTCTCTACCCATTTATTTACCCTACAATGCATTTGAGAGACCAAAAACGAAATCAAAATGAGAATGGCAAAACTCTCATTTATGTTCGTGAACATATTTCTTGGTAAGAAAATAAAGCTGTTTTTCTACTAAATAAAAAAAAAAGCTGTTTTCATAAAAAAAAAAGTTGTTTTTTCTACTGAATAAAAAAAGCTATTTTTTCTACTGAATAAAAAAAGGTTGTTTTCATTAAAAAAAAAAAACATTTTTTCTACAAAATAAAAAAAATGTTGTTTTCATTATTAAAAAAAAACTGTTTTTTCTGCTAAAAAAAAGAAGAAGCTGTTTTCATAAATAAAAAAATATATTTTTCCATAAAAAAAAAATGCTGTTTTCTCTACTGAATAAAAAAAGCTATTTTTTCTATTGAATAAAAAAAAGTTGTTTTCATTAAAAAAAATAAATCATTTTTTCTACTAAATAAAAAAAGGCTGTTTTCATTATAAAAAAAGCTGTTTCTTCTACTAAATAAAAAAAAACTGTTTTCATAAAAAAAAAAAAATCTACTAAATAAAAAATAACTGTTTTCACAAAGAAAAAAGTTGTTTTTCTACTAAATAAAAAAAAAGTTGTTTTTTCTACTAAATAAAAAAAAGATGTTTTTTCTACTAAATAAAAAAAAAGCTGTTTTCATAAAAAAAGGAAGCTGTTTTTTCTACTAAATAAAAAAAGAACTGTTTTTCTACTAAATAAAAAAGATGTTTTTTCTATTAAATAAAAAAAAGCTGTTTTCATAATAAAAGGAAGCTGTTTTTTCCACTAATAAAAAAAAAATCTGTTTTCATAAAAAGATTTTTGGAGAGGCAACAACATCCTCATATTTTTGGAAGAAAAAAAAAGTTACCTGCTGTGTTGTTAGCTGGAGTCAGAGGCGACCAGCCTGTTGTGTTGTTAGTCGTGGCAAAAAAAGCGGTTGTCCTATTGAGGCGGGAGAGAAGAGAGAGTCGGACCTGAGTTGTAGACTGCCGTAGGAAGGGGAGAGGCTGTCCGGTGATCTGCCGAAGGGAGGGGATGGTAAAGTGGAATGGAAGAGAGTTTGAGAGAGAGAAAGTCGGGGGTGGTTTATCAGATTTGAGAAAGTGGGTTACCGAGATTTTTGCGCTGAGAGAGAAAATCGGGTTTACGGGTGTGGGATTAGATCAGATTTAAGTTAATGGGTTATGTGTGTAGGAATAGATTTGAGTTAGGTTTGAGAGAGGAACACGTGTGTGGATTGTGTAGACTCTCTTAATAAGAAAGCTTCAACAAATGTCATGCGTTATCAGCTCTGATGTGGCACCTTAAAATTCAATCTCAAGATAGAAATGAGTTATTATACAGAGAGAATAGATTTTCCTTGTAACCCATATCCCTTCCGGTGGAAGGAACACTAAACCCTCTCTCCATCCTCCATAGAGTAGCTCAGTTTCACACACTACTCTCTGCAAATGGCACTCAACTTCCTCTCCTTCTCTCTCTCACCCCAAAATAGCCTTATCACTACGCCCACTTAAACCTCTCCAACTTTCCCCTCTTCTCCGTGGAACCCATCTCACCCTCTTTGTCATCGGCCCCGACCGAAAATTATACCCAAACCCATCAGACGACGACCCACCCGAAGCCCCTGAAGACTCCATGCACGGCGTCTCCAAGTTTCAACAAATCCACCGCCAACCCATCTTACGCCGATGACGATGATTCCGGTGACAACTTGTTAAGGCCATTGCTTTGAAGCGTAAAGAGTTTGTCAACAAGGGTTTGTTAAAGTCCAATCCCAAGAAATGACAGTTAACCCTTGATGAGTTGCAGCTGGAGGAAGTTGTTGACTTGGACGAAATTAAGGAGCTTCAAGGGTTGACTGTCATTTCTGAGGATTCTGATGAAGAAGGGGTTGACAACTCTGATATTGAGGTGAGTGATGATTTGGGAAATTCTCAAGTATCCAATTTATCGTCCTCGTCTTCGTTTGATATTGATTTCGATAGTTATGGTAAAAGTAAGGCTAGGATTGTGGAACCCAAGTTTAGAATGACATTGTCTGAGCTTTTGGATGAGAGTAAGGTTGTGCCCATGTCCGTTTTTGGTAATTTAGAGGTTGAAATTACGGGGATTCAGCATGATTCTAGGGTGGTTGAGTCCGGTGACTTGTTTGTATGTTGAGTTGGGAGGAAAACTGATGGGCATCTCTATTTAACTGAGGCCAACAAGAGAGGAGCTGTTGCTGTGGTGGCGAGTAAAGAGATAGATATAGATGAGACGTTAGTTTGTAAGGCATTGGTTATTGTTGAAGATACGAATGCTGTGATTGCAGCATTGACTGCATCGTTTTATAGGTACCCGTCTACAAATATGTCTGATTGGGATTACGGGGACAAATGGGAAGACCACCACTTCGTATTAGATAAAAGGCATGTACGAGGCTATAGGATTAAGAACTGGGATGTTAAGCACCGTGGCGTATTATGTTCACGGGGATAACAAGTTGGAGTCCCCACATACGACCCCAGATGCTGTTTTGGTTCAGAATTTGATGGCAAAGATGGTGCATAATGGGACTGAAGGTCTTGTCACGGAGGCTTCCTCTCATGGTTTAGCTCTTGGGAGGTGTGATGAGGTTGACTTTGTTATAGCGGTTTTCACGAACCTGACAAGGGACCATTTGGATTTCCATGGGTCTGAGGAAGAATATAGAGATGCCAAGGCCAAGTTGTTTTTGAGGATGGTGGATCCAGAGCGACATTGTAAAATCGTAAACATTGATGACCCAAATGCAGCATTCTTCCTCGCACAAGGGAACCCGGATGTGCCTGTTGTGACATTTGTGATGGACAATAAAGACGCCGATATTCATCCTTTGAAATTTGAGCTCTCCCTGCTTGAGACACAAGTTTTGGTCAATATACACCCCAGGGCATATTGGAGATTTCCTCAGCGTTGCTTGGAAGGCATAATGTTTACAATATTGTTGCGGCTGTTGCTGTTGGTATTGCAGTAGGAGCTCCTTTGGAGGACATTGTTAGAGGCATTGAGGAGGTTGATGGAGTTCCTGGTAGGTGTGAGTTGATAGATGAGGAACAGGCATTAGGGGTGATTGTGGACTATGCTCGTACTCCTGATGCCTTGTCTAGACTCCTTGATTATGTGAGGGAGCTCGGCCCGAGGAGGGTTATCACTGGTATGCTTCTTATATGCTTTTATGAATTCCAGACTCTATCTTGGGCAGGGTTGAAATTTCAACAATATATATATTAAACTTTCAAAATGTCTACAAACTGTCAGGTTGCCAGTTTTTATGTATAACATGATGTTGAAAATGGTCAAACTTTGAAATGTTCAGTTCTTGAATAACATACAAATCGATTGGTACTGAAACATTTTAATTACATTTAGAATCTTTAAGCGAATAGATTGATAAATGCCACTATTGGTTATCAATGACAAGAGCTGCTGCTTGTAAGCTTGTGGCTATGAATCCAAAAATAGAGCTAGTTGATAATCGTGTTTGTTAGTAAAGTAGGATTAGTTAACAATTTGTGTATATATATAGAAAGCGCCTTATGTTTAATGAAGAATGTCATTAGTTTTCCTTACCTGACCAAATTTCCTTGCATTACATGAAGTTTTTGGTTGTGCTGGTGAGAGTGATAGAGGGAAAAGACCCATGATGACGAAGATTGCGACGGAGAAAAGCGATGTGACTCTGCTGACATCTGACAATCCAAAGAATGAAGATCCATGTAAGCCTATAATGTACTTTGTAGCAGTAAGGGCATATACTGGTAACTAGTAAAATATCCAGCATGAAATATGCCTCCACCAACATTGGAAATATCAAATTATAAAACATCATGTTTTTTAGTGTGAGCAATATATTTCTCAACAGGGCTTTGGGTTTTCTTTATTGAAAAGGAAAAGCATGTCATAATGTTTAAAACCTTAAGACTTGCAGATATATTCTTGGCGAACAGAGACTAATTCACTTGTATGATGGGTGTCATATTTCCTCTACATTATATATATATATATATATATATATATATATATATATATATATATATATATATATATATATATATATATTCTATTCACTAAATGATTGTATGGTGAGTGTGAGTGTGTGTGTGTGCGCGCGCGCATGTAAGAGAGAGAGAGAGAGAGAGAGACTAATGCCTGATTGTTTAATCATTACAGTGGACATCTTGGATGGCATGCTGGCCGGTGTAGGATGGGCTATGCAGGATTACTTGAAGTTTGGAGAAAATGATTATTACCCACCCCTTCCAAATGGTAACACTCTTCCTTCATGATATTAGACGGGTAGCAGTGCGTGCTGCTGTTGCCATTGGCGAGGAAGGTGACGTAGTTGTAAGTTTTCCAGTCTCCATCCTCGATTCTGCTTCTCTTTCATGTATTCATTATAGTAGTAAAAACATCACAAAAGGTTATGAAATCACATAAGTCAAATCTCTTGGGGCAGGATGGAAATAAGGTTATTCATTCCCAAGTCCCACTTTCTAGGGAAAAAATGATTATTTAAACGAGATCACCGCAATAAAGGACGAAAATTTGTCATCCACAACAAAACAATTATAAAAATCAGAATATCAAAACATTATGTAAAAAATGATATTCTCAAAATATGCAAAGTACTGTAATTATGTGAAAGATCCTTCCCATGTCCACTCTCTCTCAAATTTTCTGCATGACTGTTTCTGTCTCGTCTATATTCTGCAGGTCATTGCTGGCAAAGGCCATGAAACATATCAGATAGAAGGGGATAAAAAAGAGTTATTTGATGACCGGGAGGAGTGCCGAGAAGCGTTGCAGTACGTTGACGAGCTTCACCAAGCTGGGATTGACACGAGTTCATTTCCACGGCGGTTAGTTGATTTGCTATTTCTTATGTTAGTTACTGATATATTTTTGTCATGGTTGTCAGTATTCTGAGAATAAAAAAGGAAAAGATTTTCTTTTCTTGTGAGTAACTCTATTTAATTGTTATGTCAAGCCTCTGATTTTTGTACTTGAACAGATAGTAGAAGTAAAATGCTGAATAATTAGTAAATCAAGAAATTGAGGCTGTATTGTCCCTGCAGTCTTATTACCCTATTGCGGTTTAATGCACATCATTTTAATAATCCCGTACTCCCCATTATGCTGATAATTTTGTAATGTCTTGTTTATGCTGTTGCAGGTTGCCAGAAAGTCGTTGAGATAGTGCTGGCTGAGAATAGAAGTATAGAGAAATCTCGAGGCCAGCTGAAGACAGGGAGACAGTGTGGAGGGTGAACCCCATTGCACTTGGGCGTGTGACGGGTCTGTCTTGATTCTTTGATGAAAAAGGAAATTGGAGAACCATTTGTTCTTCATTGACATGACGGAGTTACTAAGGAACCAACGTTCGAAGTCAAGGTGTGTGTGTGTTACTGAATAGTTAGCACTTCATGAAATAATTTCATTGTTTTAGGTTTATTTTATGAAGTTTGGAAATTGATTTTTGATTTCTTTCTTTCTCTGCATGTAACTTTACATGTAACTTTACTGTTCATAGTTATTGTGACGCAAATCTTCGAATGCGGAAGCGTTATTACTACACTACTCAACAATTACACTACACAACAACAACAACAACAACAACAAAAACGAATAAATTAGACTAGTGAAATGGGTTTCTTTCTCTCTCTATTCTCAATTCTCAATATTCAAGGTTAAGTACAAATGAGGGCCAAGGGGCCTATTTATAGGAAGAGTTAGCTTGCTAGCCAAGCTAATACCCAAAATGATAAAAAAGGACAACTAATTTCTAAAAATGACTCATTAGACCCAAACATACTTGGAGACTAATTAAAAGACTAAAATAAAGGAAAATGACAATTAAACCCTAAACTAAAAATAGAAAATAAAACAAAATAAAGATAGTCGTCTCCTATAGGCACAACCACGCGCCACGTGTCGCTTCATATCCCATATACATCATTCTCCCCGTCTCGTCCTCGAGCTTGGAGGGTGACTAATCAATGCCGCATGAATACGTGTCGGTACAAGTGTTATCTTCCAAAGTAAAGCAAAACCCCAAATCAAATCCAACACGCAAATGAACCGGCCGAACTTCAGTTAGATCCATATGGACCTTCAACAAGTGGATCTAAGATATCCGAATCTCAACGATGTCTCCCTACAGAATCTTTCTGAGCAACCAAAAACTGACGACCACTCCGCCTTCTCAACACCATAAGCACATGGTTGCAACTTGGCTTGGTGGACCCTTGAATCTGACCGGACGATAACTCCGGCGATTGCACCTTTGCAAGTACGATGGCGAAACAAGAGGAATAAAGACATTGACATCTCCAGTGGCAAATAGTCGGAAAATGTATCCCGGTGGGTACAATTCTCAGGAAGTCATATGTTGTGTCAAAAATTGACCGGAATAGAGGTCAATAGGGAGGGTGAGATCGGCTCAAAGTAAGTCAAACCCGTTTGCCATGGATTTACTTGTGGTTGGGCATTAATGAGTTGGACAAGGTAAAATTTGGGTAAGGAGGGATTGGGGCTGTTTTGGGTTAAGAAAAAGAGGTGCTAGGGTTTGTTTTGGGGCTGGAATATGGGCTGGTAATAGGGAAGCAAGGTAGGGGGTTTAAATGATGATCGGTTTGAAGGTGGCAAGGGCTGTCGGCAGCTTTTAAGGTTGGCCGACCCTTGTGGGGTGGTTTACGGGTCAGATCGGGGCTTGGTTTTAGGTCGGCGGGGTTCGTAGACAACAGTGGGTGATCAACGAATAAAATAGGTTGGTAGGCACCTGTTTGATTTTGGCAGGAGGTTCCGAGCAGGTGTAGGTTATTTCCGGCCTGTTTTGGGCTTTTCCGATCACTGGAGTTGGTCGGCAGGGCTGTTCAGGGGGTTTGGGATTATGTCGGCGGGGCTAAAGGGGTTGGGGATGGAAAATCGGCGTCGGAAAAGGCTGGGGTTCTGGCTGGAGGATGTCCGGAGCGTGCTGGGGTGGTTTCCGGTCAAAACAGGGGCTGGTTGGAGTAGGAATAGGACTGGTCGGAGGCTGGGAAGGGTCGCCGAGGTGTTTCGGGGGTTTTGGGAAAGGTTTCGGGGTTGTTTGGAGGGGGGGAAATGGGGTCGGATCAGAGGGTTTACTGCCGGACTGCCTCGGTGTGGTAGTGGGCTGTCTTGGTAGGGATTGCCTACCAAGTTGGAGTTGATTCCGGCATCTTCTGGAGCTATTCCGGCCAGTGGGGTTGGTCGGAGGTGGCTAGGGCTGCTGGGGTGTTTGGCGGCAGCATGTAGGGCTTGACTAAGGTTATGTTTTGTTGGTTCTTGGTTAGGGTTTGTGGTTCTTGAGTTCTTGAGGGTTAGGGTTTCAATTTTGGGGTGGTGGAGTTTTCTTGGGTGAGGGTTTGGGTAAAAAATTTGAAGACGGAGATTCATGTAGACGGGGTGGTGGTTGTGTGGCGGTAGGAGGTGGAGTTGGAGGATGGTGGTGGTGGAGATGGAGGGTGGAGGAGCTAAAAGAGTTGGTATCTCCTCTTTTAGTGGTGATGGAATTTAGGGTTTCCATTCTCCCGATTCTCCTTTGGGCACTTATCAATCTTTCGATTGAAGGGTTGCCGGAGTTAAATTCTCAACTCGTGACCTGCTTCACTCACCCCGACGAACTCCAAGAACAAATCGAGCTCTGATACCAATTTGATGTAAATCTTCAAATGCGGAAGCGTTATTACTACACTACACAACAATTACACTACACAACAACAACAAAAAATGAATTAGACTAGTGAAATGGGTTTCTTTTTCTCTCTATTCTCAATTTTCAATATTCAAGGTTGAGCACAAATGAGGGACAATGGGCCTATTTATAGGAAGAGTTAGCTTGTTAGCCAAGCTAAAACCCAAATTGACCAAAATTGACAACTAATCTAAAAATGACTCATTAGCCTCAAACATGCTTGGAGACTAATTAATAGACTAAAATAAAGGAAAATGACAATCAAACCCTAAACTAAAAAAAAAGAAAAGAAAAAGGGCGTCTCCTATAGGCACACTCACGCGCCATGTGTCGCTTCATATCCCATATACATCATATTGTATGAGAATGATATTAGGTCAAGAGGTGAGATATATATGAAATGTAGAAATTTATGGAGTCACTTCCTTTTAATGGAAATCTGCAACAGTTTTTACTTCACCAAATGCTGTCTGACTAGCTGACCCCAAGTAGTTGCTACAAAGTTTTGTTGAGTTGAATTGAATTTAAATTCATTGGCTTTACCAGAGGACGAGATTACAAGGTTCTCTGAAAACATGAACATTTTGGACTTCAATCTTTGTTCACATATTGATGAAAACTGATTTCATCAATTATTGATCTTGAATAACTTGAGTACTATCATCTCTTATCAGGTGGCTTTGCTGCCAGTGTGTTCTCTGAGACGAAAGGGTGCCTATGTCCTTAAATGGGGGGATGGTAGTGGTGTTTGGGGGGGGGGGGGGATCATTTTATTTTGCTGGACATTTATTTTATTTATTTCCTCTGCAGATTGTGGAGGGTTGCTGCTGTATAACAGTGGTGTTGCTAGAGGGAAACTATGGAATATCATCGACTGAAGGTACAATTTTGTTAGAATATAATATTCCCTTGGCACCACATATTGCTATTGAACTAAATATTGGGTTTGTAATCTTCAACCTTTCCCCAGGAAAAGCTATCTTATGGCAGTATTAGATTGTTGAAAACAATTCAAGACAAACTCTCAAACATTTGTATTTGTTTCATAAAGAGGTTATATCAACAATAGAATGAATTTTTGTTGCATGACATTGATAGTAGTTGTGCATGTTTATAGTATTTTTGTAAAACATCTCTGAAATACACAACCCTAAAGTTAGTAATGTGTATAGATATACATATATTATGTACCTGTTGGATTGGGCTGAGGCTGTGCCTTTAGGGTACAAAATGAACTTAGAGTTGGCTTGTGAAGAAGCCCTGGTATCCATGGAACAAAGCCAAAACATTTATTTGATCCGAACCAACTTTATTAACTGTCTCTATAGAGTAGGAACAGAGCTATGATTAACATTAAATTTGGAGGTGTAAAAATATTAATAATATATTCGTCATTAATGAATAGTAAGCAATTAAATGTTTGAAGGAAAGTGTGGATACCTACTATCTGGTGCATTCTTCACTAAATGATTGTATGGTGAAACACGAATGAAAATCATACTTGTACTGTACTGTTCTGTTTTGTTATATATATATATATATATTCATATATATTATATTCACTTAATGATTGTGTGTGTGTGAGAGAGAGATAGAGATAGAGATAGAGAGAGAGAGAGAGACTAATGCCTGGTTGTTTAATAATTACAGTGGACATCTTGGATTACATGCTGGCCAGTAGGATGGAGTATGTGGGATTACTTGAAGTATGGAGAAAATGATTATTATTGAAGTATGGAGAAAATGATTATTATCCACCTCTTCCAAATGGTTACAGATTCTTCCTTCATGATGTTAGATGGGTAGCAGTGCGTGCTGCTGTTGCCATGGGCAAGGAAGGTGACATAGTTGTAAGCCTTCCAATCTCCTACCTCGATTCTGCTTTTCTTTTGTGTTCATTATAGTAGTAAAAACATCACAAAAGGTTATGAAATCACACGAGTCAAATCTGTTCGGGCAGGTTGGAAATAAGGTGATTCATTCCCAAGTCCCACTTACCAGGGAAAAGAAATTGATTATTTAAAAAGATCACCACAATAAAGAATGAAATTTTGTCATCCACAACAAAAACATTATAAAAATCAGAAAAATCAAAACATTATGTAAAAAATGATATTCTCAAAATATGCAAAATACTGTAATTATGTGAAGATGCTTCCCATGTCCATTCTCTCCCAAATTTCCCGCATGACTGTTTCTGTCATGTTTATATTCTGGAGGTTGTTGCTGGCAAAGGCCATGAAACATACCAGTTAGAAGGGGATTAAAAAGAGTTCTTTGATGACGGGGAGGAGTGCCGAGAAGCGTTGCAGTACGTTGACGAGGTTTACCAATCTGGGGTTTGAAAATCTCATGCTTCTTGTGTTGGCTCAATTTTGAGACAGACAATTTTATATGCTCCTGCATTTTTTGTTTGATTAAAATCTATTTTTTTATAACTTGTAAATCATATTTTCTTATATTGATTTAATATAAAAAATATTTTTTGATAAAATACTCTTTGGGATTATTTTGTTTAATGAAATATTCTTATTATTTATAAATATCTTTTTGTGAAAATTATAATGGGTTGAAGTGTACGTTTAATTAAACTTAAATTTTGTTTAATTAAAACGTTTCTTACCCTACATTAAAACGGCAGTTCCTGCATTTTTTTTGGTGTCGTTTTGGAGTAAATCGATACAAGGATAAATGGCATGTTGGGCTTGCGTTTTTTCCTTCTCGAGGTCTGCTGCCAGCTATTGTCTTTTGACTGTTTGGTTCCCCTCATTATGACTCTTTGTTAGTTTATGCATGTATCCATTTCCTTGTTTGGTATTTACGAAGGGACCGAGCTTTGTTTTGGGGCTTTATTATCTTCGTTGAGTTCTTTTTGGAGTCTTAAGGGTTTTGTGTTTCTCTCTCTCTCTCTAAAAACAAGAGCTGCTAACATTTTCTTTACTCTATTTCTCTCTCTACACTTTCTACCGAAATACACCATTTCTTGAGGGTTTCTTTTGCTACAAACCTTGTTTACACTTTGGGTTTTGAGTTTGGCTCTGAAGATCTGAATTTTTTTTAGCCGATTTGAGAGTTTAATTTTTGGTTTGTGGATTTCGGTTGAAGAACTGTTTGCTGGTTTGGAGATACGTTTGGTGCTTGGTTGATCTTCGTGTTTTGGGGGTTTACGGTTTGAGCTGTAGTGGATCTCGTTTGGGTTGATTTCTCTTTTGGATCTGTTGCTGTGTAACAATTCTCAGTCTCGTTATTTTTCCAGATCTGCGTTTTTCATTTTTTTTAAGGTAACTCTCTTTATCCTCTTTTTATATATATATATATATATATATACACACACACATACTGTTTTACACATACTTACATATATATACATATGTATACTCATACAGATACGTCATACAGATACGTATATATACATACTGTTTTACACATATATATATATATACACATACATACCGGAATATATATACATATACTGATTTACATAGATCTGTTTTAGTTAAACATTTTTTTACATCCTGTATATATATTTATATAGTTTGGATCTGCTGGCCTGCATGTTTGGATTCATTGTAGTGTAACGATTTGTTTAACCCGTGCTCAAGTCCAACTCACTAAGACTTTAATTTTTTTTGCTATTTCTGTTTTTTTTGTAAAAACGAAAATCATTTTGTTTGTTTATTCTGGACTTAAGTTTTGTTTGTGTTGCTGATTAAAACGTATTATTTTAATTTTTGGTTTACTCGTTTTTCTTTGTGGTTGTTCAAATCTGTTCAGTGGACTCATTTTTTTTACTCATGTTTGTTTGACATTTTTTTTTGGAGAAGATAAAAATCATCTCATGATCTAAAAAGTTTTTTACTAAAATTTTAATTGGATTGTTCTGGATTAAGTCTGATATGGGTGTTTGGTTTTGAGTTCTTTATTTACACCCAACTCAGTGTGGGTGTGTGTGCACTTGTTAAATTGGACATAACATTTTAAAACTTAAAAACTAAACTTTAAGTTTTTTTTGTGTCACACTATTTTTATTATAATATCTTTTATTTAAATCTGTTTTAATTTAATTCCTTTGTGAATTAAGTTTAATCTGTTTTTACTCACACATATTAATTATTAAAGAAGACCTGACTTGTGTCTTGTGACTTAATAGTTAGTCATTCTTTGTGTACTGATTAATATAATGTCATCTTATTATTATTTGTTTGTGTTTTGTGTACAACTTCACGGGTACTCTGGTATTGAGTGTGTAGTTGTGTGTGTGCGTCTCAAGCTTTCACTACCTTGATTGTTTAGTAAGATTCAGTATTGTGGGGTTGTTTAGTTTATCCTTGGTGTACTGATTTGTATTGGCCAAACTATTTCATTTACACTGGTGTTGCTGAAATCTTTATTGAAGTATTGGTATTAGTGTACTTGAGTGTGTGTGTTCTAGTCACTATTACCTGAGTGTTATTGGGTTGACTGATTGTTAGTCAAGTTGGGTTGTATTTAGACTACGCTGGGTATACGACTTGCTTAGTTTAAATCATTGTAAATTGGTGGACTGTAATATGTAATTAATAATTGGTAACAGTGGACTTGGGTGTGTGAGTTGTCCTGGGACTGAAGGACGAGGTTTTCTACTACGGTGGTTTTCTCAAGAATAAATATTGTGTTCTTTTCACTTTACCTCATCTCAGGGTATTTTTATTTCTAGCATCACCACTTTTACTTACTAGTGTGCGTGAGTGTTTATAATTTATAATTTATAATAGATTTTATATCAAAGAGTTAAAAGAGTTTTAATCACCTAATACACATTAGCGCGTAACCATTAGGTTGTTTCAGGGTTGACACGAGTGAGTTTCTATGGAGGTTAGTTGATTTGCTATTTCTTATATTAGCTACTGATATGTTCTTGTCATGGTTGTCAGTATCCTATCCTGAGAATAAAAAAGAAAAAAAAATTCTTCTCTTATGAGTAACTCTATTTAATTGTAATGTCAAACCTCTGATTTATGTACTTGAACCGAATAATAGAATTAAAATGCTGAGTAATTAGTAAATCAAGAAATTGAAGCTGTATTAAAATGATGCGTATTAAACCGCAATACATGCATTGAGATGTGCTGACTGAGAATAGAAGTATAGAGAAATCTTGAGGCCAGCTGAAGATAGGGAGACAGTGTGAGAGGGTGGGCCCCATTGCACTTGCACGAATGATGAGTCCATCTTGATTCTTTGATAAAAAGGAAATGGGAGAACCATGTGTTCTTCATTGATATGACGGATTTACTAAGGAACTAACCTTCGGAGTTGGGGGTGGGGTGGGGTGGGGTGGGGGTCAGGTCTCTGTTACTGAATAGTTAACACTTCATGACATAATTTCATTGTTCTAGGTTTATTATGTGACGTTGGGAAATTGATTTTTTCTTTCTTTCTTTCTTTTTTTGCATATAACTTTTCTGTTTATAGTTCTTGTATGAGAATGGAACTTCGAATTTCAAATGCAGAGATGGATTAGGTTAAGGGGGTGAGATATATATGAATTGTAGAAATTTATGAAGTAACTTCCTTTTAATGGAAATCTGCAATAGTTTTTTACTTCACCAAATTCTGTCTGATTAGCTGACCCCAAGTAGTTGGTATGAAGTTTTGTCGAGTTGAATTGTATTTAATTTCATTGGCTTTACCAGAGGATGAGATTTTACCTGGTTCTCTGGAAACATATACATTTTGGACTTTCAATCTTTCTTCACATATTGATGAAACTGATTTCACCCATTATTGATCTTGAAAAATTTGAGTACTTTCATCTCTTATCAGGTGGCTTTGCTGACAGTATGTTCTCTGAGACAATAGGGTAACCACTTATGTCCTTAACAGGGAGAAGGAGGTGGTGGTGATGTTTTTTATTTTATTTTTTTGGGGGGGTTGGGGGGATCATTTTATTTTACTGGACATTTATTTTATTTATTTCCTCTGCAGATTGTGGAGGGTTGCTTCTGTATAACAGTGGTGTTGCTTGCGGGAAACCAATGATTATCACCGGCAGAAGGTACACTTTTGTTCGAATATTATAATCCCTTGACACCACATAATGCTATTGAACTAAATATTGGGTTTGCAGGAAACGCTACCTGATACTTTTATGGTAGTATTAGATTGTTGAGAACAATTCGGGACAAGCTCTAAACATTTGTATTTGTTTCATAAAGAGGTTAATCTTAACAGTTCTGTTGGGTTTGCAACATTAGAATGGATTTTTATAACTTGAAATTGATAGTAGTTGTGTATGTTTATAGTCCTTTAGTAAATCATCTATGAAATACGCAACCCTAAAGTTAGTAATGTGCATAGAAGTACATATAGGTCTATATTATGTACCTATTGGATTGGGCCGAGGCTGTGCTTTTAGGGTAACAATGAGTTAAGAGTTGGCTTGTGAAGTTGCCTTGGTATCAATGGAACAAAGCCAAAACATTTATTTGATTCAAAGCAACCTTTTTAGCTGTCTCAATAGATTAGGAACAGAGCTGTGATATACATCCCTTAAACACAAATCAAGTGAACATCATATAAAAATGAGGCCTTTCATTTCTGTTCCTCCACGTGTCCTATCATAAATACCTTAAATGACTTGAGTTCACTCAGAAGTTCCCTCTATCCCTTCCTTTCCTCTAAGTCGGCCATCACTTCATCACCGCCTCTAAACCCTAATAACGCCATTAATCTAATTGCTTTTTCTCTTTCTATGTGCTTGAAGTTCTAATCTATAAATCTCTCACTTCATCCAAGTAAACCAAACTCTTGCTCTTTCCAAGCGGTGAGATATGGGTTTCTATCAATCCCCCATCTGACTGTTTAAGTTATTAGCCTCTTCATCTCTCCCCACTCTTAAGTATAAATCTACCAAAACCAGTATTAGGTCTTTCCATCTACTTCCATCACGATATACAAACACTGTTTTGATTCTTTGACTGTGAAGTCATGTACTTGGGGCCGAACTTGAACTGCTATGTGTAATAATAAATCGGCCTCATATCTCTCAACCACGACAAAAAAGAGGTTTTCTTCCAGCTGTGTTCGTAAGTGGTAAATTTGTGTATTCGTTCATACTAACTGACACGACTGAAAATGTGTCTCTAGTGCGTTCTTATATCTGTTCAAGTGCAAACCGGTCGCGTAAGTAATAACCCGGTAAGACGGTCGAATCCTCAGGGAAATAGGACGATCTCTCGTGCCGACGTAGGAAAGGTGACTAACCCTAAACTGACACTAGAAAAGGAACGAAAAGATGATTAATTTTGGAGATTGAACTCTACTAACTAAATGCAAACTAAATTAAAACTATCGACTAAACTACGTAAGTAGAATTAAACTACTGAAATTGATTAAATATGAATAATGAAAATAGTTTGGACTACAATCCCCAAAACCCTAGTATGTTTACCGGATATAAAACTAGCTTGAATCACATAATTGATTAAACCCGGCCTTTATTAATCTCAAGCATTACATATATGAGGGTACTAGCCCGCATCATACATAATCAAGAGCAAGAATAAAGCGGTGCTGAAATAGTCAACACTCGCGTCGCATTCTTAAACACCCCGGTTATGACGAGGTTAAAAGATCTACGACGGTTGTGACTGCTACATAACACAATTCAATCATTCACTACAAGAAAAATACATTTTCACAACACTTTAAAAAATTGACTTTAAGGCATTTTTAACAAAACTGTCATTAAATATATAATACTATCACCTACATGACATATTTTTTATAAAGTTTCATTATATATCTACAAATATTATTTTATATGACACTTTAAATATATATCTACAAATATGAAACTTTCAACCTAACCTCCCAACATATCAGCCACACACGACGTCCCAAAACACCCCTGATCCCATTGTCCTCCTTCGATTTCTATCATCGTCCTCCTTCGATTTCCATCGCCATCCTCCCATGGTCAACAAGCTCTTGGGTAGGGATTTTCTATAAGCACTCTCTCTCTCTCAAACAGACATACACATATACACATGAACATTTGTACGAAACCCCCATTGGTTCAAACACAATAATTGCTTAATTCAACAACTTGAATGGTCATTTTGGTGTTGTGTAGAAATCGACCTTTTTTTGCATTATCTAGCAATCTGTGTTTCTAAAGGTAATAATCCAATCTAGATATTTTTTTTTTCAATTTGGATTTTTGTTTTTGAGGTTTACTTTATGTTTAGATTAAGCTTGATTGTTGTCTTTGTTTTGAATAATGTTAAAATTAAGGCTTTTAAGAGCATATTAATCTATAAACAAAATGATGGTCTTTATTTTTTACGGGCTGGTTGGATATATTTTGTTGAGACAGCTGGAGTTAATTTAGGTATGTTGTCATTAGTATGTGAAGTTTCACGTGAATGTCCTTTAATATTATATTGAACAATCGTGTTATTTGTGTTAATTTTATTAGTTCTATTCTTCACACAAATCTAGGTTATCCTTCTCTGTGTGCATATTATTATTTGTAAGGATATTTTTTCTAGGCCCTCGAGATTTTATTTCAAAGCTAGGAGTTCCAATTTAGGTTAATGTCACTATGGGGTTACCCAATTTAGGTTAATTTCACTTTGATACAATGTTGTATGGAGTAACTCAAATGGTAAAAAAAAAGCAATGATTTGAAGCTTTTTTGTACATATAATTTGATATAGTGTTGCATGGATTAACTCAAACTTTGACTTTATATTTATAGACTAATTAAAGTTACTTATATTTATCATTACGTTGTACTTTTTTGCAGTTTATTATAATACCTACTATACATGGATTTGAATCTTCTACTATTTTTGTATTGCAAACATTGTGTATAAAATAATCTTATTATGTAAAATTTTTTGTATTGCAATCATTTTTTTTCTTTTGTATGCAATTTGTTGGTGTATGCATAGACTCAATACCTAATAAGAAATTTCAACTACTTGTAATTTATTTATGTCGATTGATAATTATTTGAAACTTTGTAATATGTGTAATAGTTACTCTTACTCGTGCATCGCATGGATTACTACCAGTGGTAGTTCATTCTAAAGTAAAATGGTGGTGGGATCCTCCCTGTAAATTGTTCTCCTTGTTGGCCGCGGATGCTTTTACAATGACCACTTACTTTTATAATTTATTACCTTGGTGTGATGACAAGTTTCCTCGCCCAACCTACGGTTGGTTTCGGGTTTGAGACATGGAATCAACATCTCCATAGATGAGGGGTAAGACCAGCTGACATCCGCCTATCCCACACATGGGATCAACCTCTCTGTATTCAGTGTTAGTGTTCTTTATAATTTCGATTCATTTGTTATTTTCAAAAGTTACTGTGTATAATCATATGTGGTATATGGATCATAGATGATTATTTTGTATAAAAACTTATGTTTTTAACATGAATTATAGTCTGTAATTTTGTTATAATTGATGGGAAGAGGAGTTCAGGTGTAAGTGGGCATTAAGAGGCACGAACAACCCATGGTGCATAGAAGTACCCCATGGAAAGTGTCCGCGTCCTCTCCTTGCTCCCGATTGTTGAAATTAACTAATATAGGCTCGTATAGTGGTAAAAAGTGGAAATTAAGGGGCGGAAAGTCAAAATAGCGACTGAGTGGGCGGAGAGTGGCATGGACACCCCATAGGGCATAAAAGTCATCTGTGGGAAGTGATCGGGCTCTCACCAGGCTCCCGATTGCCAAAATTAGTTAGTTTAGGCTCATTTCGGGGTTAAAATTGGGCGTTAAGTGGCATGGACATCCCATGGGGCATAAAAGTAACTCATGGAAAGTGATCGCGTTATCTTTAGGCGTCCGGTTGACGAACTTAACTAGTATAAGCTTGTTTGGGGGTTAAAAGTGGGCATTAAGGGGTGAAAACTTAAATTAGCGACCGAGTGGCCTAAAGAGAGGCACAAATACCCCATGCGGTACAAAAGTAACGTGGGAAGTGGCCACGTTCTCATTGGGCTCCCGATTGTAAAGATTAATTACTATAGGCTCGTTTTGGGGTTATAAGTGGGCACTGAGAGGAGAAAACGCAAAACAATAATCAATTTGCGCGAACAACCCATGGGGCATAAAACTATTTTCTCATGACGTCCAATTTGTTAGGTATGATTTATCTTTTTCTCAAGCACTATTCGTTAATTGGATGTGCCAACCATAATGATATTCGATAATTGTTTATTTTTTAAAAATTGCATTGTATTTGGATGAAGAAATTGAAAAGCTGATAAAAAGCCACATTTGAACATTACCTAAGATTTGCACATTACTCTCATTAATATTGTTGAATTTAATTCTTGAACATTGGTTTGGGTCATAAATTGTCATTACTCTTGCTATTCTCATTACTCTTTTCTCTTCTCTTGAATATTTATTTTCACATTACTCTCTTATCTGAACAGGACATCACTGCCTTGCTATTCTTTCTTTTTCCATCGACACTTTTTACTCTAAGATCTTGAATATGGGATGGATGCTTACACCAACATTTCCAGTTCAGTTGTACCAGAATCTGCTAACCTTACATTCTGAATTTAAATTACGTTGATTATTTTTATATGTTAATGTTGGGCTTATGCTTTCTCAGGCCTCGCTGCTGTTCATCTACAAGGGTTTGGCTCTGTGATAGAATATTTTGCGAGTAAATAAAAGTGATTTTCTTCCATGGTAATTTCATATGATCTTCCATTTCATGTTATTTTTTGTGGAGATTGTAATATTAGGGAATTTTTACATTTAGAAGATAATTCTAAGAATATGGTGGTATTTATGTCTATAGTACTATCCTTACTCATTGCACTAGATGTTTTAGCAACATTTTAGATAATATCCTGTCATAATTATCTTCAAACACTAGCTACTTCTCACCCATTAGAATAATTTTGCTAATTGTGTAACATATAGTTAATTATCTTACTTTCACTACAAAAAAAACTGCTTTTTGAGATGGTGCTCCAATCGTCTCAAAAAGTCCCTTGGCCGTCTCAAAAGCCTTTTGTGACGTCATTTGAGACGGCAAAGGGGTGTAATATTAGACCCCCGTTTTAAAAGCTTTTTGAGACGGCAGCAGTCGTCTCAAAAAGTTCTTTTGAGATGGGAAATACGCCGTTTAAAAGGTCGTTTGCTTATAGGATCCTTTTAAGACTGCTAAAAATCCGCCTTTAAAGTTTTTTTTTTAGAGACTGTGTATGCAGTCTCAAACGAATTTTTTTAGACGGTAACTTAATTGTCTCAAAAGGTCCTCGTTTATAGAATCCCTTTGAGACGGCAAAGAAGTCGCCTTTAAAAATTTTTGCGCCAAAATTAAAATTTCATCCATTCCATAATATGCTCAATATATTTTTAAACAAAAACTCTTAAAAATAATATGACATATTTAGCATCCCATTTCAACAAATATAACACACAATTTTTCATTCAACTAAAATTAGAGTCCATACAAAGATAAAATAGACAATTTCAACATTGTGCCCACCAAATAAATATCTCTACAAAATTTCACTGGTCTCATTAGGATAAATACATAAAAACCCATATATTCTTAACATACAATAATGTAAGCAAAGTAAACACGCAATCTTGAAGCATACGACCTTCATCAAAATGTGTCTTGCCTTCTCCACAAAAGATTTCGATCTGCAATAAAAAATATTTAGTGTCAGTTACCATAAACAAAGAAGTAATCTGTTTAAACAGTTGATATTTAAAAAAAATCGGCAGTCTCCTTTGTTTATTCAAGAAAACCAACCTGTTTAAACATAAAAATTGACGCAAAAACAACGATAGAAATAACCACAACATTGTAAACAACTAAGAGCAAAATAACCACAACATATATCTTGCCTAACACTCCATGACATACATATATAAAAATAAAATAAAGATGTGTTATTACCTAGTCGGTATAGGCCGTTGAGGTAATGGAAGCATTATTAGGGATAATACTCTGAAACAAACTCTGCATTTCACTTCTCATGTCAGTTTTCATCTGTAGTAGTGCTTGTTGGTGGCGAAATTCTAATTCTTCGAGCTCCTGATGATGTCTAGCCTCTCGATCTTTATTTGATTAATATCCTCCAATAATGCAAGAGGGGAACTTGTTCGTGTAGATGTTGGCCTAATACCTACCCCTTTTAGTAAAGTATAACCATGACCTCCTTTTCCTACCACATCCTTCAAAATCTCATTCCTCACTTTCGGATCATTTCTTCTCTCCTCTGGTAGGTCATTCAGTCCTCTCTCGAGCATTGCCTACCAATTAAACATATATTACAAATTAGTGATTGGGGTGCCACTAGGGTCGTTTGTTGGGGTTGCAACACCTCACTCGGGTGGGATATCAGTATATGCGTCTCTAAATCATCTTCCACTGGTGCTGTGAATGGTTGTTTCCTTGGCAATGATATCGCACATATTCAAACGACACTGACGCTTTCCTACTATGAATCTGTATACGTACATATAACATACATAATCAATTGAGAGAGGGAGCAATCACGCTAATTCTACATGAAACAAACATACCTCTCTAAATCGTCTTCCACTGGGGTTGTGAGTAGTTGTCTTTCCTCAACTATGAGATCACACATATTCAATCGACGTCGATGCTTCTTTGTCATGAATCTGGATATGTACATAATAGGTGTAATAAGGCACGAGCATAAACAATTATAATGAAGTAATGGGAATTAGCGTTTTCTTAATCAACATAGTAATGGAAAACATGAATAAATGATAAGCGAAATTATTATAGATTAAAAAATTCGAATTATATGTGATTGGTAAACACGTAGAAGAAATGGAAACAAATAACCAATGTTATAATTCAACAACTTAAGTCTATAAACACTAAACACATGATTGAACATACCATAAACTCCAAATTTCATGGAGAATTATACACTGATACAAAGCTCGAAACAACAAAACTTAAGTTGTAAATACCATCACCCAAAGCATTATCTTCTCTGATTTCCACTCTCCAATTGATAATAACAACCAATTGGAGACTACTTGTCATAGGATAAATGCTACTAAATGGTATCCAAACAACTTAAAGTTACATGTGGAATTAGCTACCTAAGGAGAATGCCTCTAAGTAGTAGAAGACCTCAATCTCTCCCCTAAATTTCATCCTATTGATAATGACAATAGGACTGAAGTTGTTACTAAGAAGAAGAATATCAAAAAGGCCAAAAACAAATCCCTAAGCCTAGGAATGACAATTTCATCCTATTGATAATTAGACCATATAATCTTTATAAAGAAAATGTATCAATGTATCAACTTGTTAGAAAATAGACGATCACCCTTTTTTTGTTAAGAAAAATTAAAAAAGTACCATCCCTGTCCAAGTCTAATTAAACTCTCTACCATCTCCATATACTTGAATTACTCAATCTAATATTCTTGGATATATGTTGAATTGGTATATATCAAACTTTACAAATATAACATGGATAGTTATACTGAAGCTTAATGTGACACCCCGCTCAAAATAATAACGGGTGGCCAGCCCTGTGCTAAAATAATCAGGAATCTCAAGTGGATCATTCTCAGCATCTACTGACGATTCTAAAATAAATACGACTCAACTCATTACTACAAAAAGACGGTGTCAAAAATTTTATTTTAAAACATTATTAAAACAAACTATACTACAACTAACCAACGACATAACAACTATATATGATAAGAGACACACACATGCTCAAATGATATAAAGGAGACTAATAAAAGAGTACAACACAATGTACGAAATAAAATACCCGAATATGCTATCGGGTCACAGAGAATACAACAGTCTGAGAAATAAAATATAAAAGTGCACCACTACAACACTTGGGGATAAACCCGATACACAAACTGAATCCTGATCTAGATGTACGAAAGATAGGAAACGACTATAACAAAATACTGCAACAGTCCGCTACTGCCACAACTCCACGAATACACTGGATGGATATAATCAATGGCGTCCTTGCGAAGGAACACCTACAATAATACAATATATACATAGCAAGAGAAAATATAAACGGGTCTGAGCCCGAGGTGTGAAAACATTTTTAGCAAGTGCATTAAAATGCATAATAATTATAAATGCATTATAACATGATTAAGGTGGAATCGCAATCTCCATAAAATTCAACTCACCTCTCAACTAAAGCGCGCAACTAAACGTATGCATATCATCCTCAAATAATTGCCCAAATCTATCTAGAGGCAAAGTAATCTAACTTACTCCCAATTCATACTCATTTAAAATTTGCTCTTAAATCATAACCCTCAACTTCTACTAATCCCAATCTCAATTATTCGTCCGCTTACATAACATATGAAATATACATAAACATTCTCTTTTGACTAGAATTTCTCATATTCTAGTTATTGACATATATATATATATATATATATATATGAGTTATTAACATCTAAGTGCTAAGGACTAAACTTCTCCCAATTCTCAATACTGCACTACGGTTCGTGCGTGGGACGTCTCGCAAGTGAAATCCACACAAGGAACCCCCCTGGTACACTACTCCTAGGCACTTTTGATTATCGATATATATATTATATATATATATTAATATATATGATGAGCACTAAGTAATAACTTCTCCTCACTCCCAACATTGCACTGCGTTCCGTGCGTGGGACGTCTCGCAAGCGAAATCCAAACAAGGAGCCCCCCCGATACACTACTCCTTGACAATGTTGGTCGTTAAGGTCCATTATTCCCTCGATACCTAAATAATCTATATACTCATAATTTTATCCACTACATTTACTCTTCCGTATTTTCATCACAATTTAGTCCGGATTTAATCTCCCGGAATGGGATCCAATCAATCTTATTATATCTCTTTGCTCTAGAGACAAATATATGATATCACATAATCATATACAAATAATATACTATTCACGCAAGTATAATAATAACCATCCCAGCGAGCTATAACTCGAGGATGCAGGTTCTCAATGCTATCATCTACCAGGGAATCACTCACATATCATCCTGGGTACCAACGGTCGGAATCTAACACCGCTTTGGCAAAAACAATATCACAATGTACGGGAAGCGACCATAGCTCCTCCCCGGAAATGAGACGAAATATACCCACCACGTCTCACCCCTAATAAAAACAATCACACAATAATAATGGACGCTATGACCTGGGGACTATACGTGCCCTGCTCCTCAAGCCAGGGGCCTCACCCACATCGCTCAACTTCCCATGATAACATTCAGGGGGTATACTTCACATATATATATATATATATATATATATATATATATATATATATATATACACTATTTACATACTCGTATTACGCTCTTAGGCATAAAAGAAATAATATCATTATTTAGTATATTTTACTCTCGATATACTATTCGTCACTAACTCACATAACTTCCCCACTTAGTATACACTATACTATTTTTCTCTTAAAGTTCACATCTCACTTCTATTTATGAATCGTCTCTCAATTCTATTTACTCTAAGGATATTCTCTATATCCGTATACACCTTGATCAACATTTCTAATTTATGATACATCTCCGAAGTTAATTAACGTTAAGGATATTTTCTATATCCGTATGCACATCAATCGGCATTTCTTATTCCCAATTTATATTATGGTTCAGTCAATCATATGAACCTTTAAAGTTATCACATTTAGGATTTAACCTCAAGAATCCATATCACTATAGGCATCCCAACTTTCTCTTATAAATCCGTAATTATCTCCAATTCAAAATCTCACTAATAGTGGGCTTTCCCACTCGGATACATTATAACTTGAATGCGCACTCTCTCGAAATCAATCAATACAACCCTAACATTTTCTCTTAGATAATACTCCCTAAAAATCTTCAAAACATACTCCACATAACATAAATAAGAGTCTCCAATCGATAAACCCAAACGAAATGGAGCGGAACTCATCCTAGAAAAATCCCACAAAAATAGCCCTATAGCGAATCGATTCGGTCCAAAGGAACCTGAGAGTCTGCTACATACCGAATCGATTCGCAAGGGGCGAATCGATTCGGCCCTAAATACCTGTAAGTCTGCTTCTTACCGAATCGATTCGGAAGGGGCGAATCGATTCGGTTTGACCAGCAAGCTACGAAATGGGTTGATTTCTTCAAAACCCAAAATTCCCAAAAATCATTTTAATCATCTTCTAACCCGTCCTCATCAATCCAAACATATAATTAACATCAAAACTCATTATATAACTCATCCCGACTAATTTTATACCTTCAAATCCATATATACACCTCAAATGCAAGATTTACCCAAAAATCTAGGTTTTGATATTTAAACCTAAAATCCATAAATTTAATCCGCAATTCATGAAATAAATGATACACAACAATTATTTAGCAAGTTTAATCACTTGCCTCGAGTTTGTAGAGGTCGAATCGTCCTCAAAATCGCGGATTGGTCGAAGTTCTCCCAAGCTTTCTCCTCTAGCTTCTTTCTTTCTTCTTCCCCCTTTCTTTCTTTCTTTCTTTCTTTCTTTCTTTCTATTTCTCTCTCTAAGGAGATTGTAATCTCCTGTAGGCTTTTAAGCCTTAAATTCAATATACCCAACTTTAAATGATAATACACACTTTAAATGACTCGGTCACTTTAATTTGAGCCAAAAAGACTTAAAATATTTCGGAACCCAAATAGATCCCAAGTACAGTCATTTCGACTATCTCGATCCTTCCGGAAACAACCGCACCCTCAGAATCGTCATTCGAATCACTTTCTGACCTCTTCCAATTTTGACCTCAAATGCCAATTTAATTATTCTCCAATTTAAATAATATTTTTTTTGTCCCAAAATCAATAAATTATTGTCCCAAAAATCTCGGGGTATTACAGACTTCCCCACTTACAAGAATTTCGCCCTCGAAATTAAGCTAAGCCTAATACTCCAAAGCTCAACTAGTTCCTACTACACTTATCCTCACTAGCACTATACCCAATCCTCCCACTTCGCACTACGAATTATTTAAAATTTTATAAAATTAATTATAACAACTAGGGCGCTGATACACCCTTAATTCGAGCTCTACTCGTATAAACATAATTAGGCTTCTCTTGCCTTCACTAGTATAATAACTCAAAATATACTAAATTATACTAACATATTAGTAGTATAATTTTTTTTTTTGTGAAATGTCCAAAGATGTAACTCCTCTCAATTCCTGGCGCCACTTTCATGCGGGGGAGGTCTCGCAAGCGAAATCCAAACAAGGAACCCTCCCAATACACTAAAATGTAGCAACGTCGGGGATTGGGAGTTAGTTAGATCAGGACTAGAGTTTAAAAATATTTTTGTGTAAATCATTTTTGATATTGCCCCAAAGCCTAAAAAATTATTTTGAAAACAGTTTGTCTTTCGACATTTAAATTAAATATCTTATGCCTAAGACACAAGGTTTTAAAAATTTTCATACTCATAATAATATATAGTTTCCAAATTTCACACAATTATGAGCTAAATCTCTTGCTCAACAATAATCCACTAAATTCTGAATCATTTCAGTATTAATCTCTCACATCATTTTAATATATTGCCATTCATTAGGCTTTTCCATAACTGGAATACAATAATTATACGAGTCTAGCACGACTATATAAAAATATAAGTAGCTTTATCATTACTAAACATATTTCAACAATTCTTACGTTCACAACAAAGTTATAGCTTTCTATTAGCACATCACAAAATAATCTATTCTCTTAAAAGATAATAATACAAGAGCCTCACTTGCTCGATATTCCTCTTCGGTTCACTCCCTACATAATAGGGTTATAGCACTACCCTCTCATATCAAACTTACATATGATATTCCCAAAATCCCCATATAGCATAATCCTATTCACAAAGGAAAATAACTTGCATCATACCTCTCTAGTCCGACTGCATCTCTTCATCAATGGGTTCCCACACAAAGTCCCCCGGCCTAAAGTGGCCTCTAATCTGCTGTAAGGGTTTCACTTCCAAAACTTCTTCAAAACGTGGTCCTCTACCTCTTTTAGGACAATCTCTCTTCCTATGACCCAATTCTTTACAAAAGAAACATCTACTCGCAAATCCTCTCTGCCCATCTTGAGGAACGTAACGCGTTGCGATTCTCTATAATACTGTCTATACCCTCTGGCATTGCTGGTATTCTCTTCACCAGATCTACTTGATGAACCCGAATCTCTAAAGTTCTTACCTCCGTTTGAACGAAGACGATATTCATTACACTGTAACAGTGCCGCATTCACTACCTCGGCGAAAGTCACTAACGCTGGGTTCCCTAATACATGTTGCCGAATTTGCCAATTTAAACCTCGCATGAACTTAGATATACGCTTCTCCTCGGTATTTACCTCATCAGGGACTAAATTCGCTAATCGAGTAAATTCTTCCTCATACTCGGCCACCGTTCTATTACTTTGAAACACATCCATCAGTTTCCTCCTCACCTCCTTCTGAATCGCGGAAGGAATATACCTTCGGTCAAAGTGTTCCCAAAAATCTGTTATGGGAAATGTATCTCTTTGTTCTGTTGTGGTGATAGACTCCCACCACTGGAGAGCTGCTCCCGTTAACTTAAAGGTGGCTAGAAATTGTTTCTGCACCTCACTACACTCAACCATACGAAGGTGCCTTTGTATACTACTCTTCCATCGACTTGCAGCCATCACATTAAATCCCCCCTAAAAACTCTGGAGGATGCCCCTTACTAAAATCTTCCCGTACTCTTTCCCACATAGACAATCCTGCGTGGGCTTGGGCTGCTTGCACTGCCGGTTGAGGTGCCATCGCAGAAATGGCAGCAGTTACTGCTTGTGCCACAATACTGGCAACTTCATTGGTAGTCATAGTCCTTTGAGGCAATTGGGGTTCCACACTCTCGGCACCTCACTGCCTGGACGACCTCTCTTCGGTGGCATCTGAAACAAGAACAAGTGTATCAGAATGCCTTTAACATTTTTCTCATCACAGAAGAAAATATGGACATATGAACACAACAGTCCTAATAACAGGGCTCTACTTCAAGAACGCTTATGGAAGATCGCAGGAAATCCACACAGATCTTAAAGACACTAGAACTGATGCTCTGATACCACCTGTGACACCCCTCTCAAAATAATAACGGGTGGCCAGCACTATACTAAAATAATCAGGAATCTCAAGTGGATCATTCTTAGCATCTACTGACGATTCTAAAATAAATACGACTGACAACCCATTACTACAAAAAGAGGGTGTCAAAATTTTTATTTTAAAACATTATTAAAACAAACTATGCAACAACTAACCAACGACATAACAACTATATATGATAAGAGACACACACATGCTCAAATGATATAAAGGAGACTAATAAAAGAGTACAACACAATGTACGAAATAAAATATCCGAATATGCTGTCGGGTCACAGACAATACAACAGTCTTAGAAATAAAAGTGCTACACTACAACACTTGGGTATAAATCCTATACACAAACTAAATCCTGATCTAGATGTACGAAAGGTAGGAAACGATTATAACAAAATACTGCAACAGTCCGCTATTGCCACAACTCCACGAATACACTGGATGGATATAATAATCAACGGCGTCCTTGCGGAGGAACACCTACAATAATACAATATATACATAGCAAGAGAAAATATAAACGGGTCAGAGCCCGAGGTGTGAAAACATTTTTAGCAAGTGCATTAAAATGCATAATAATTATAAATGCATTATAACATGATTAAGGTGGAATTGCACTCTCCATAAAATTCAACTCACCTCTCAACTAAAGCGCGCAACTAAACGTATGCATATGATCCTCAAATAATTGCCCAAATCTATCTAGAGGCAAAGTAATCTAACTTACTCCCAATTCATACTCATTTAAAATTTGCTCTTAAATCATAACCCTCAACTTCTACTAATCTCAATCTCAATTATTCGTCCTCTTACATAACATATGAAATATACATAAACATTCTCTTTGACTAGAATTTCTCATATTCTAGTTATTGACATAAGTATATATATATATGAGTTATTAGCATCTAAGTGCTAAGGACTAAACTTCTCCCAATTCTCAATACTGCACTGCGGTTCGTGCGTGGGACGTCTCGCAAGCGAAATCCAAGCAAGGAACCCCCCCGATACACTACTCTTAGGCACTGTCGATTATCGATATATATATATATATTAATATATATGATGAGCACTAAGTAATAACTTCTCCTCACTCCCAACATTGCACTGCGTTCCGTGCGTGGGACGTCTCGCAAGCGAAATCCAAACAAGGAACCTCCCCGATACATTACTCCTTGACAATGTTGGTCGTTAAGGTCCATTATTCCCTCGATACCCAAATAATCTACATACTCAATAATTTTATCCACTACATTTACTCTTTCGTATTTTCATCACAATTTAGTCCGGATTTAATCTCCCGGAATGAGATCCAATCAATCTTATTCTATCTCTTTGCTCTAGAGACAAATATATGATATCACATAATCATATACAAATAATATACTATTCACGCAAGTATAACAATAACCATCCCAACGAGCTATAACTCGAGGATGCAGGTTCTCAATGCTATCATCTACCAGGGAATCACTCATATATCATCCTGGGTACCAACGGTCGGAATATCACACCGCCTAGGCAAAAACAATATCACAATGTACGGGAAGCGACCATAGTTCCTCCCCGGAAATGAGGCGAAACATACCCACAACGTCTCACCCCTAATAAAAACAATTACACAATAATAATGGACGCTATGACCTGGGGACTATACGCGCCCTGCTCCTCAAGCCAGGGGCCTTACCCACATCGCGCAGCTTCCCATGATAGCATAGAGGGGGTATGCTTCACATATATATATATATATATATATATATATATATATATATATATATATATATATATATATATATATCACTATTTACATACTCGCATTACGCTCTTAGGGAAATAATATCATTATTTAGTATATTTTAATCTCGATATACTATTCGTCACTAACTCACATAACTTCCCCACTTAGTATACACTATACTATTTTTCTCTTAAAGTTCACATCTCACTTCTATTTATGAATCGTCTCTCAATTCTATTTACGTTAAGGATATTCTCTATATCCGTATGCACCTCGATCAGCATTTCTAATTTATGAAACATCTCCCAAGTTAATTAACGTTACGGATATTTTTTATATCCGTATGCACATCAATCGGCATTTCTTATTCCCAATTTATATTATGGTTCAGTCAATCATATGAACCTTTAAAGTTATCACATTTAGGATTTACCTTCAAGAATCCATATCACTATACGCATCCCAACTTTCTCTTATAAATCCGTAATTATCTCCAATTCAAAATCTCACTAATAGTGGGCTTTCCCACTCGGATACATTATAACTTGAATGCGCACTCTCTCGAAATCAATCAATACATCCCCAACATTTTCTCTTAGATAATACTCCCTAAAAATCTTCAAAACATACTCCACCTAACATAAATAAGAGTCTCCAATCGATAAACCCAAACGAAATGGAGCAGAACTCATCCTAGAAAAATCCCACAAAAACAACCCTGTTTCCGAATCGATTCGGCCCCAACAGCGAAGAGACCTGAGAGTCTGCTACATACCGAATCGATTCGCAAGGGTGAATCGATTCGGCCCTAAATAACTGTAAGTCTGCTTCCTACCGAATCGATTCGGAAGGGGCGAATCGATTCGGTTTGACCAGCAAGCTACGAAATGGGTTGATTTCTTCAAAACCCAAAATTCCCAAAAATCATTTTAATCATCTTCTAACCCATCCTCATCAATCCAAACATATTATTAACATCAAAACTCATTATATAACTCATCCCGACTAATTTTATACCTTCAAATCCATATATACACCTCAAATGCAAGATTTACCCAAAAATCTAGGTTTTGATATTTAAACCTAAAATCCATAAATTTAATCCGCAATTCATGAAATAAATGATACACAACAATTATTTAGAAAGTTTAATCACTTGCCTCGAGTTTGTAGAGGTCGAATCGTCCTCAAAATCGCGGATTGGCCGAAATTCTCCCAAGCTTTCTCGTCTCTCTTCTTTATTTCTTTTTCCCTCTTTCTTTCTTTCTATTTCTCTCTCTCTCTAAGGAGATTGTAATCTCCCGTATGCTTTTAAGCCTTAAATCCAATATACCCAACTTTAAATGATAATACACACTTTAAATGACTCGGTCACTTTAATTCGAGCCAAACGGACTTAAAATATTTCGGAACCCCAAATAGACCCCAAGTACAGTCATTTCGACTATCTCGACCCTTCCGGAAA
Source organism: Sambucus nigra (assembly GCA_949130495.1). Lineage (NCBI taxonomy): Eukaryota > Viridiplantae > Streptophyta > Magnoliopsida > Dipsacales > Adoxaceae > Sambucus > Sambucus nigra. The sequence goes on along the minus strand of CASBWL010000642.1, from coordinate 84,628 downwards.
CAACCGCACCCTCAGAATCGTCATTCGAATCACTTTCTGACATCTTCCAATTTTGACCTCAAATGCCAATTTAATTATTCTCCAATTAAAATAATATTTATTTCTCCCAAAATAAATAAATTATTGTCCCAAAAATCTCGGGGTATTACACTTAAAGAAACATGAATATAAATCACATTGTATAAGACATATATTAGAAGTTAATTTATACAGATTTATGCCATGGTAAGATAGCCATTACCTAAATACGGCATATTCATATCATAGTTTGAAAGCAACTTTATTGTCAATTTATATTGACAGATTTCATTTTCACCATGGGTGTATTATGCGAAAGATTCAAAAGTAATATTAAAACCACTAATTAAAAAATCATAAGCATGTAAATAAAAGTTATAATTTTTTATATATTTTTATAAAAGTTATAATGTATAGTAAAAGAAAATATGGTTAAAAAAGCACTGTTTTAGTAATTTGAAAGATGGTATTATACACAGATTTCTTTTAGAATAGTCCTTATAGTTTTAGGATCTTAAGCGGATGTCAATACCCAACTTTCCTTTCATCTTCAATCTTCTGGAGATTGCAGCTACTAAGTCGTTCATAAATAGGATAAATGATGAAATGGGTGCAAACTATGTATTGGATATAATGTATACAGTTTTACTTTGTGTTTGTGTGAACTTCAAACCAAAAGTGAGTTAATAATTACAATTAATTCTAACTAGTTTTGAAGCAGACTGATTATAAAAGACACTTAACAATCTGCTCAAGATAGAAAATGCAAGTAAAGAATGATTTATTAGTTTTGAAGGTAGACTGATTATAGACTAATATATTCACTTCATAAATTAACATACTTTTAAGAAATATTCGCATACACAGTAATAGCACCTCAATCACTCCAGTCATTCCATAAATATTGACAGGTGACCGGCGTCCAATATCTTAAGTTAGTTGGGCTCAAAGCTTATTTTCATGTAAATAACATGCTATAAATGAAATAAAAGATAAAACTACCACGACTTCATCTACTTTACCAAAAAAAATATATGTATCTATTCACGACTTAGGGACAAAACGTCTTGATCAGGAGTCTAAACTTAATATCTTTAGCCTATATTGGCGCTTCGTCGTGGTTTTACATTTAATTTATTTTTATTTGAATAAACCATTTGTTGTTTGTGATATACTACTTATCTATTAGAAAATACCTTGACCTCTTTTTACTGTAGCTGCGTTAAAATATTACCCGAGTAGGAGAATAGCTGACAGACACAAATTGTTGAACAAACTCAGTTATTTCCTTCACCCTTGTGGTCTGAATGCCACCCACCATCTCCATACTATTCATGGCCTTATTCTCCAAACTATTTTGGGTTGTCCCCTGAGCTTTTGTTCCAACTATTCATGAGCTTGTGTCCCAACTATTCATGGCCTTCGCTGAATTCATAATGTTTTTAAAATTGCAAGCCCATGTTATAAGCATTGATCTATGTTTGGAGGTTAAGATGCTCAAAGCATCTTATTCAACAAGCTGCTAATTATAAGCATCTTAAAAAGGGTGCTAATGAAGCCACTAAGACACTGAACAGAGGGATTTCTGAGTTTTTTGTCATGGTTGCTGATACTGAGCCTCTTGAAATACTTCTTCACCTTCCACTCCTTGCTGAAGATAAGAATGTGCAATACGTTTTTGTTTCTTCAAAGTAAGCTCTTGGTAGAGCATGTGGGGCTACTAGACCAGTGATTGCATGCTCAGTATCCAGCAACGAGGGGAGCCAGTTGAAAACTCAAATATAGCAACTCAAGGATGCTATTGAGAAGCTCCTGATCTAAATGAGTACAAGCCTTTTCAGCATGATTTGCCTATGAGTATTGAAACTGGTTCATTTCAGGCTTTGACTAAACTTGTTGTCTTATTAGGGAATCATCTAGCTATTCATGTTTCTTTTTTCCCCCTTCTATCACTTATGGTATCTTATTTGACATAGTTTTATGTATGCTAGTTCGTCACATGGATTAAAACTCTATTGTGAGCAGAGTGAAGAATTTTCTAAAAAAAAGGGGTTAAGATGCCTCTTTTTATTTAAAGGTTAAAAACGACATGATCTTCAATCCAAAAAATGATGCTTTAGTTTAATAAATAGCGTGCCATGTGGCACGAGCATGTACTAGGAATTCCAAAAGAGTCTTATTTTGTAAAATAAGAGAAAGCCAACCCTCCAATATGTCACGAAAACTGATATTGCAACAGTGGATTTGCGCATAGACATTGAGCAGAAAATTAAGCCTCACGTACCCAATTTAACGTTGTTTACAATTCAAAAGACCTCGAGGAGTACACAAGTAGGTAGAATAATAGAAAATGAAAAAACTGATCACTAAACATCTTAATTATGTCAATTAAGACCCGATGATGTTTGGACTAGAGGACTCAATTGATTATTGGATGACAGTATCATCGCCAAGCCTGCTAAAAATAGGACAAGGTCTTCTCACAATCGTGATGCAACCACTGAACCTGTTCTGATCAAACCAATAACATATGATGGGACCATTAAAATTTAAACTCATTCGGCCTTTGCCTACCCTGAGTGAGCATCTCACCAGATACCTTGTAGCATCATTGATGAATCCCAATTGGTCGCTGATTAGGAGTTAAATCAGGCCACTGTTTCTGCTGTCCCTACCGCAAGTATAGAACTTTTTATAACCTCTCCCAAATTTTTAACTTCTTTTCCTCCTAAACACCAATGGGAAGAATTATATTGTGTAAAATTATTGAATTTATCTCCTCGAAAAATTTCAGTTGCTTCAAAAGATTATATAAAAAATGATTGAGCATTTGTAAGTATATCTGACTCTGAAAGGGAATGCATATTACTCCATCACCCAAGGCATATGGGTGTTTTCTAAGAACTTATCTGCTCAGTATGCTTTTCTGCAAAACTCAATTTATAATGGTATTGTAAATGTCAAGAAGAATTTTGGGAAAAAACAAAGTGTGCCTTCAAACCATACCTTGCTTACTAGATCAGCTTCCAATCAGTCTCACTGATAAGAATACTTTTTTGGAATACTAGAGGAGTGGGAATTAAACCCACTGTTAGACTACTAAAAGAAACTATCTAAGAAGTACGTCTTAGAGGTTATTGTTTTTCCGGAACCTAAATATATTAAACATCACCACCTGCCCTGCCCAATTCAAATAATAGCAGTTTATGGCCGCTGTGATAGTCAAATTAGGTACACCGAGATGATGAGTACTGGTAGATTTTTCTTTGGCTATTGATAGATCGTTAAAAAGACCGATAGAAGGGACCATGGAGCTGGAAAACATTACCAGTACTGAACCACAAACCACTGAATTATGTTTGAAAAAGCTCATATTGATGAAGAAATAAACTCCTAGAAAATGTTTAGTTTGAGAATTAGACAAAAGAAAAGATTAAAAAATGAAAAAAAAATCAAACTTAACACCCTAGAGTCCAACTGTTGCCAAGAACTATCAACCCTCATCGAGCTATACAAAGGCTTTGATTTGCTAAGATATCTTACCACAAACCAAAATCAAAAGAGTATATATACATAGAAAATGCTCTGATCAAGCCACCCTTCCAAAAAGTCATGTAAATGGATTGGCACATTAATGTTTAGCACATATACTGTTACTTTCTAATATATCATCTTTACTAGTATGAGGTTTCCTGTCAAATGGTTACCATCAATAGACATTCATGCTAAATTGATGTATAGCTATCTTAATAAAGACTGTCAGAGTCGTTATTTCATTTACATAGTACCGACGGAGGGTTCTCTGTTACTCATTGTGCTGCGGAGAAAGTTTTCCCTCCACTAGTAATACATGTTCTCTTGTTTTGCTCATTCTAACACACAAGTTGGATCCTGCTACTATTCTTATTTGTTTTCTTGGATTATGCAGGATTTCTCACAACAGCCACTTAATACTCCCATATCATTGAATGTTCTAATGGCTTCAAAGGAATATGTAGCTGCACATGAGATCATATATGATTCTAGAAAAGGTGCTGAGATCTTAGAGAAACCTGAAGAGGTCCATTAAAAAAAGGCATCATCTGTTATGAATCTTGGTGAAGTAGATGGTAAGCAAAGAGGTGGCGATGTGCCAATTACTCTATACCAAAAAGTTGAGTCTGATGTGTCTTTAGGACCCGCTTTTGATGATCAGCACTAGGAACATTCAGTGACTGAGGTAACTATTAAAATTCTCTTTTGGTTAAATTAAATTAGAAGGATATTGCCATTTGCTTGTGATAATTATACATAATGCATTGTAATAATAGTCAGGTAGCAGTAAGGTTGATTCAGCAAGGTTGATTGGGATTGTACCTCTGACTTTTTACTGACATATATGTAGATTGCTCAAGCTTATGAAGATTGTGGTGATACAACTAGAGCAGTGTAAAGTGAACCCATACAGAGCATGATGCTGCGTGATCCTAAGGTAAAGTAGTTTATTATGTATAAAAGGTGTCAATGAAGTTATCCATAATAGTATAAATCACGGGCTTTAATGATTTTCATTCTTATGTTTTTTATTTATCACACACGTGGTCGTAATAAATCTACTATTTTTTGATGAGTTGTGATGTACTCAGTTTAGAAGAGACTGACCTCTATAACCAATTTCTACATATTTAATAAGCTTTGCCCCATGTGGCTTTAGTTTTTCAACACCCATTTTGGCTATGGGCCTATATTTATATATGTTTTTCCCCATAAGATAGTGGATAACATGGATAACAAAACTTTTGCATAACGAACTTGTAATTAATCACATGGAAGATCTCCACGTATTGTCTTTTCAATTCAACTATCGCGAACATATATGATTCAATAATTGATTTTTGGAAAAGAGCATTTATCATTTTAAATTTATTTCTCTAGTCATTAAGGTGATTGTATCAACTTTGGTAAAACGCTCCTCGACAGCGTGGGGGCGATGTGGGGCACGAATGTGTCAGTTTGTCAAAATTAGGCATGAGTTCCAGAATCTAGTATGGGTTCTTGTGTTGGTGTGATCGAGGTTTCGAAGAATCCCTGCTTCATAGCTCTTGAGCTTTGCCGCCATCATTAATCAAATTTTCTTGTAGTATTTAAAGAGGCAACAACTTATGGAGGGATGGCCTTGTGATTTTTTAAATACTGCTATGAGTTTTCATAAAAGCATCGTACATTATTTTTATTTAACTTATTGAGACTTCCTTAGTGTGTCCATTGCCTTGATTAGTACATTCAACTCAAGAAAATCGTGTGAATGTTTGACTTATTGGACTTACTTGAAAGCGAGTTCAACTATCATTTGCCTTAATTAGTACTTCCAAACTCTAGAGAATGGTGTTAATATTTGTAACAAAAACATATTTGGCAACATGACTCTATTTTTGGTAAAGCACATGGTATGCAACTTCAGGTCACTGTATCAGCGTTGGCATTAAGGGTGTATCGTGCTTGTACGTTGAAGGAGATGGGGGAGTTTTGGGAAGAGTTGGGGGTCTGTTGTGTATCCTTGTGCTAGGGGGTGATTTTAACGGTTAGATTTGGGTCCAGAAAGTTGAGAGTGGATAGTTGGTAGGAGCATAAAAGTTCGATGATTTGATTGGAGTGATGGTTTGATAGATATATAATCGAAAGATGTTGTATATACACATACTCTAATTTTAGGGAGAATTCGACATGTTTCAAAATTGATAGATATTTATATTCAGCGGAGTGAGAGGAGCCATTTCCATGTTCCGCGTGAGACACGTGCTGCATTCTATAGGGTGATGTCATATCACTCTCCCACTCTCCTCGATCTTAGTTATATATGGGCTCTTTATCTTTCTGGTTTGAAAACAAGTTGTTGGACTTCAGATGTTTAGGGAGGGCTTTGAGTAGAGATTGCATGATGATGATGCAATAAGTACTCATTAAAAATCTATTACATGTCTCTTTTAAGTAAACATTTTGCAAAATTCATAAAGAGATAATTCATGCATGTGACGATGGGGCAAGTATTTTTTCTTGTCATATTAGGAAGGTGTGGACATTGAAATATCCCTCACTTGATTTGAGGAGGTGTGAAACTAAGTCCAAACTTCTCCTTAAGGGTCGTCCCTTGCTCTGAGAACCTGTTCAATTTGGCAACATTTGCAGCGCTCTTGAAGGCTGTTTCGGAACAAAATGGCAGTCATTAATGCATTCCCGATCCGAAACATTATTCTTGGCAATCTCCTTTTCACTCAAAGGCCTCAACCTCACCAACACAAGAATCTTCTCCTCGCGAGCGTTTGCCAACGCTTGCATTTTCTCCCACTTAACTAACTCTTCCCCACCACTTACCCCCATTTCACACCCTCACCTAGTTCTATCAATCTCAAATCTCCCACCGGTTACATCAAAATTAAATTACCCATATTTCTATATTCCCTAAACACCCTATAACTAGTCTAGCAGTATTTGTCATGGTATAAAAAATGACAAGACAGTTGGGATGTTAGAAGCATGGTGGTTGTGGTTCGACGATGACAAGCATAACTGTTTTAATTTCATCATTTTATGGGGTCGACGAAGACAAGCATAACCTTTTTAATTTCTTATTTCATCACTTAAGACCCCTAAGAGGAAGGTAGTTTTTGGAATGCTCAGTTACTACGATTCTTACATTTTTTTCAATAACTATGGATTGTTCATTTTGCGCCGACTTTGGGATGTTTGTAAGTGTTAATTTTTCTACAACATGTTTATAAATGCTCAGTTACTATGATTCGTGCTCAGGTACCCTTCGAGAATGCATCAACACAGGATTTCAGACTTTAGGTACTTTTACTATGACTTGCTACATGCACTACTAGGACATGTGTAATTAGCTTTTAATTCATCGGTAGTGAACTCAATAAGATGATCATTTTCAACCGGTTTGGGTTCTTCTTCACGATGGGTTAAATCCTAGAGACAAATTAAAACTTGGTTAGTGAAATTATAATATGCCTATCAGTTAAGCACAATTAATTAGGACATGTGTAGTTAAACATTTGTTATAATATTTAAGTCTAGAAATTCTTCAGTTTCCTATACTCCTCATGACTATATATATATGCTTCAGTTTCCTAAATTTTTTAGCTCACTGTGAGTTGCTTCCTTGTACTTCCACAAACAAGGTTTTGCAACGTAATTTTATTTTTACACACAACAATAATGATTCATAAATGATCTCTAAGTTTATATGTATGAATATGTAGTTACAAACTATCAGAATAGAGGATGGGGTACTTTTAAAGAGCCAAAATACGTCCCCGTCTCAATATTTTTTTCATCACTAAAAGATCTTCTCTTTATTGTTACTTGTATTTCCAAGTCATTACATATGCTCATGTGTTTTTTGTTTTTCATTTTCGTATGTAAATGTGGCAAGGGGAAAATTTATATAATCATAATAGTTCTTGTTTTATCACTAAGTTATGTTGCTGGACACATTACTCATCCACTTGAAGGTTTTCCTTTGATTGTTGATTTTTCTACTGTTATGTCCCTCATTTTTATATATACTTAAAGATAATTTATTTATATATGCTAAAATTATTGTTTATTATACTGCAGTGAGAGCATTGCTAGTGAGCCGTTGTAAACTGCATGATCCCCTGAAAAAGAGCGACCCATGCACTAAGAATTTTGATGGGATACTATGTGATTTGCATACAAGTGATGGCTATCTTCATGTTAAAGAATTTTATGTTCTATATTTGTTAGAGTAGATTTTGTTCATCTATTTTTTGCAAGTTGCTTTGTTAAATTTTACGTGTCTTGCTTCAAAATTGGTGTAAAAAAGTCCAAATATTAGTGGTGCAAACCGCGCATTCAACAAGACAACAATTGATTCCACTCAATATATATTATTGCTGGACTATTTTATTTCTTAAACAGGGCGGATAGTCCTATAAACAGAGGAAATCTTATCCAAATTTTTAAATTTTTTCATAATTATTTGTGTTATATAAAAAATCTTTTTGACATAAATTATACAGGATTTAATACTTTAGAAAAACTGGAATTCATATATGTTGTGTTTTACGTTGCACTATATATTTATATATGTTGTTTTAAACTTATGCAGGAACATCTACTTAGGGGGATGTGAAATGTGTATTATTGTCGGACAATACGTTCGTGATCGCTTTTAGCAATCAAAGGTCTTTGTTCAATAAATTAAAGTTAATATTTATATATTCACATTTGAGATGGGTAATATATTAACTCCTTTATTTTCAAGCCCCTAAACAATGAGGGACACTTATGTGTGATCTTTTTGTATTGAAGTTCATGCGAGAGCTCTTGAAAAATTCATCGGACTCTACAAAAATACAGGGCACATGTTCTTTAATATTTTTTTATATTCCTTTTTATTTAGATGTGAAAAACTAAATGTGATTTTATTTTTCTTGTTTAAATGAAGGAGTTGGCGGAAAGTCGTCATATCAAACTCATGAGATTAATGAACTTCAACATGATTTAGGGCTTTCGAGATGTCGACACTATTTTGCAAAAGCCCAGGGAAGAACGCATTTTTGCGTGATTTTTTGGTGTACATTTTTTTGGAGACATTTTTTTTAATGATGCACATAATGGATATATCTAGCTATGATACATGTAGTAGGCCATTAAGCTTTTTTTGTGAATAATATAAATGGCGGGTATATTTATTTGTGTCCCACTATTTTTTTGATATGGATAAATAACTTGGTTTGGTGCATTTCAGATGAACTTTAAATACAAAAAATTTCAAGGTTTTTATGTTATTATGAATTTTGATTTGTGTTTAGATTTATTCGTCAACTATGACATTAATATTTGTTATTTTTTTTATTATATGTTTAATTTATGATCATTTATATTAAACCATCATGTGATGGAATATTTTATATGATCTTTTTAAATATTTGAAAATTGTTATCATGACGCTTTTTAAATCAAATATAATATTTTATAGAGTATATTATGATTTTTTTTGTAGCAGATACGACAGTTTTGAATAAAAAGTCATATATAACTGTTACCTAATATGACACTTTTTATGGGTATCAATTATGACACTCAAACTTCTGACGTTTTTTATTAAAAAATAAAGCGTCATAAAATGCGTTTTATGCCACTTAAAAAAGGTCATAAAAATCTTTTTTTTTCTTGTAGTGATTATTTAATTCAAAGACAAATTTTTTATACGTGAAAATCACATCGGGTTGGGTTCATGCACCCAACCCTTAAAAATCTAGTCTAGCATGTTGCAATTAACTAAACAAATATTGTCTAAGGTGCAGGAAATCAAAACCATCATGATATGAAAACTTAGATGAGAAAGAGAATTTAAGAACAATTGGAAATAAATAAACTTTGCACTAGTAAATGAATTCAAACAATAGAAAAGAAGAAAAGAACAAACTTTACTTGTAGAAATCTGAATTGATCAACAAAAAGTTATAAACTTTAACTCTTAGGGTTCTTCACTACTTTCTCTCTCTAAAACTATCCTAAACGGAACTCCCTTAAGTCTGGGAATACGTTGGAATAAAAAGACGCGTTTTTACAAGAGTTTTACCCATGCACAAGTCTAATTTTGGAAGAGGATAATTCAAAAATTCGATAGCCGAATCGATCTGGTTTAGATACATCTGTTCGTTTTGCTCTTTACAGAAGATTTTTGCACTACAAGACCGGTTCGTTTTTCACTTTATCGGTTCGGTTCCATCTTTACAGAAAGTTTGGCCAGCACCCAGATCGGTTTTTTTTATCCTCCATGGTTCGGTTTGGCTTATACAGAACATTCTCCTTCCTTGTGATTTTTCTCTCAATTTTGAAGCTTCATACTTTATGATTCGGGACTCGAATTCGGGTGCCGTTTTTTACTATGTGCTCGTAGACTCAAGGTCTTCAACTCTTCTTTGGCTTCTCGTCCGAATTCTAGATGCAAATTACTCTTTTGCCCTTTGATTTTTCTTTTTTTCTCTTTCTTTTTTTCTTCCGGTTTCTTTCTTTCTTCACATGCACTAAAGACCTGCAAAATCGATGAGAGATACACGAAACTCGGTGTACTCATTAGAAAACGTCAATAGTAATGATATGAGATAAATCAGTTCGAATTACATCGCACGGAATGTTAAAAGACTCTAAATTATGGGAATACATACGAAGAATTTATACCTAATCAAATCCCCCCTTACTTAGAACTTTGCACGTCCCGAGCAATGTAAAAGAATCGAAACATGGTCAAACTCTTGTCAAACGCTTTATTGGGATAGAATACCTCTTTCGCAGGCAAACGATTGCATTTAGCGTATGCAACAAGCCGTTAAACCCCTAGGTTACCCTAGTAGGACGAGTTGTGTGTTATGAGGGTTTGCAGTGAATATACCCACAAAATTCGTTTTCAAAAATCAAAATACCTAAAAAATTATACAATTTAAACCTTTCTAAAAATAGTCACTAGAAATTTCATATTCGCAACTCTCAATTCGTAGTGTGTATGTGCGAAGCCAAAAATTAAATCGCTAACTTCCACCAATTGATCATTACGTTACTTTTCGAAAATTCGCTTTGATTTCAAAATCTCACGTATGCCCTCACAAACGAATCACTCGGAATGTGACTATTTTTCTCGGTATGCGTGATTTATAAGAGTAAATATAATGGACACAAGTTCACGCACACAATTTGAAATACAAAATTTTTATGGTGAAAAGATCTCATCATCGGATTACGATTATTAGAAGTCGGGAAACATCGTCTCTTATTCACACCAATTAACCTCTCTTATTATCTTTTTGTATCTTAGGTCTCCATGCGGTAATTAATTTCGCAATTCGGACTCGGTTAGGACTTTTTCGGGTTTTAAAGTGTATTGGGTAACATTGGGAATGGTTGGGAAGTTCAGAATTGAAAAATGTTCTTATGCTGTCCTTTAGTGCTTTTTTGGGCCTTTGCTCATTTTCTCTTATTTTTCCATTTTTTTTTATAATTTTCATACTTTTCTTTTCTTGCTATTTTTGTTGAGCATTTTTTTTTCTTGCCCCTTTTTATTGCACTTGTTGGACTTAATTTTTGGAATTTTAATTTTCATAATTCCGGGTTAAATGGGTTTTTCGGGTTATCAACGAAAATGAAACATTTTATTAGGCTCAAATGGGGTTGCAAAAGGATGATTTTTCACAACTTTTTATGGCTAATATTTTTGTGTAAACAAACGATGACCTAACTTCATATATACGAACTACTCATTATTTTATCATATGCGTCTCGAGATTAATTTAATTTAGAGATATTCAAGCGCGTTTTTCAAGATAACATCTCACTTGTTTCCTGTAACCGATCAAAACAAAGGAATAGAGATCTTCAACAACTTATTAAATGCTGAATTGAACGTTGAGTTAATTATAACTCAGATTGATTTAAAACTTGCAAAAAGTGATAGGCTCACATGTTATATTAATATCCACACTTATTCGTTAAGTCGTCAATTTTCACTCAATTTCCATCTTTGATCAATTTTGGCTCAGTGCATTGAATTTTTACAATTTGAGACTTCAAACAAAATTTTTGTGATATTTTTTGAAAAATTTAAATTCTAATTTTTATTTATTTTGAAGAAAAATATTTTTGGCTTTTGCAAAATTTTTCAATTTTTTTTCGAAATTTTCAAAATTTTTATTTTTTGTTTTTGGGCATTTTGAACTTTGTGAAATTTTTTAAGAGCATGCCTACCCCCTAACTTAGACTTTTGCAAAGTCCCAATGCAAAATGTCTAAAATCTAAAATAAAGAGAGAATGCATAAAAAGTAAACAAAGGACAAAATGCAACAATAATAACAAGCAAGTACACGAAATGAAAGGATAGGAATTTTATAGTTCTCCATTACAAAAATAAGTACAAGCATGTAAGTGCAGAAAATTGGAAGAACTACAAATTACAAACAACCAAACCAACAAGAAGCTACTGAGGGGGTGAGTTAGACGAGCCGGGAGCACTTGGGTCATAAAAATAGGTTGGTGGTGGCACACCCATATGCAGTCGATAAAGCTCAGCTTGGAGGCGATGCATCATACTTGTATCGTGCTGGTACGCTCGACGGTCCGCTTGGCGATCGGTACGGTATTCATTATTGAACCCATCAAAGCGTGCTTACAACGCGAAGATAATCTTCGCCCTTGGCCATCGCCACATCCTCGACATCTTCCTCCTCCTCCTCCTCTTCCTCATCAACCTCTACCCTCGCTGATCTTATAACCTCGCATTGTTTGACACTTGATTGCGTGATTCCTGCCTAATGGGCTTTGGGAGGTGGGGAAATGCCCGGGGTGGTTCTATGCCGGCATCGACGTGGATAGAGGTAATGAGGCTGGGATATGGGAGAGGAGCTGTACCCTTTTGATCCAAGATCGCATAAAGTATAGTGGCATAGAATGTGCGGCCAAGGTGAATGGTAGTGTTGGGATAAAGAAGGTGGCAGACGAGTGTGGCTTGGCGAGGGCGCATCACCGAATCATTTGAAGTTTGGAGTAAGTTGGCGCAGACAATGTGGAAGGTGATGCGGGCCATATCATTTAGGCGCCCCACCGAAAAAGTTTTTCGGACACAATTTTCTCCGGGTGCAAGTCGGGATATGCAGGTACGTTTGGACACGGGTGCGACATTAATTGGGTAGTCAAATCGGGCCGGGATCGGAACCCCCTAGGCAGCAAGATTTCGGGACAAAATGTCCAAGGAGAAGGGGATGGGGCGTTCGTCAACAAAATCTTGGGCCTCGAACTCGCTCGTGCGGACGAGAGAGCCACAGAAATACCGGAACTTCTCCTCCCACACCACGTTGTGGGGCTCGTTGAAGAATTAGCACCACCCCCAGGGCGGAAAAGTTTGGTGAAGGTGGGGGGTAGTTCATTCCATTTAACTAATCGCTCAATGTGGAGCTTTCGGGAGGGGCTAAAAAATCCTCACACCATATTCGTTCTATGTGAGAACGGAAGTCCCCGTTACCGTCGGGGAGGACTTCGGTGGAGGTGTATTTGATGAGGGGATCTCTATTGTCCATGGGAATATTTGGTGTTGCTGGAATATGAGAGAGAGAGTATGCGAGGGAAGTAGCTTGAGTGTGGAGAAAGGGGTGGGAATTTATAGGTGGGGTGGGTGGAGGGGGGGGGGGGGGGAGTATATGGAGGGAAAAAAGGGGGAAGAATGGAGGGAAAACGGGGGGGGGGGGGGGAATGGAGGCAAAAATCAGAATAGGAGGGAAATGAAGAGATTGGGGGGAAGGGGAAAAACTCTGCAGAGGGCGAACCGGTCCGGTCCCCAGGGGCGAACCGGCTCGGTTCCCTTTTTTAATTTTGAATTTTCCCAAACCGAACCGATCCGGTCTAGTGGTATCGATTCAGTTTGCTTTTTGCAGAAACTCTCCTCTCCTCTTCTGAACACGAATTCTTTCACTCTCAATTTTTCGAACACTCCCGTAATTATTTCATTGAATGAACTCCCTCAAAACTTTCCATACCCACGGTAAATGTGTGTTTGAACTCCTATCTTCTCATAACTTACACTTACGGACTACTAGCGACCCTAATACTAACTTTAACTAATTTACACAAGAGTCACCCCATACACGTCGGGGGTGCAACGACCTCTAAAGATCTTAAAAATTCATTCGACCCCACTCACGGGGTCCGATGATCTCCTTGTTTCTCCCATCCTAGGATCATACACCAACAATCGGAACAAGTTGGGACCCTTCCCAAAAGTGAAGGAGTCGCCTTGAGATTCATGATATGTGTCCGGAATGGGATTCTGAAGGTTCCCAACAGAAGTTCAGCTTACTTGTCCCGATTTAGAGTGCTCCTCTTGGTCGAAACTGGAGGGACTTTTCAACCCTCGATCTCTCTCACTCTCGGGAATGCTTGGGTCGGGATTTAAGTCGGAAGAGACTTGTGTCTTCTCTTCTATTGCATCTAAAATCTCCGGTGGCACGGGTGAATGATTACATGAGTCCAATTGCGATTGGGCGTCAACAGTAAGGTTCCTATCCACCAACCCGATTTTTCTCTCAACTTGTCCTAAGTTCATGGCATCTCTCACTTGCTATATCTTCAACCCCTCGATCTCATACCCAAATAGGTGAACTCTCTCACTCTCATCATTCATCACTGTCTCACTAGCTTTAACTTGGCACACCCCTAACGGATTTCTCACGTGATTCTTCTCGTGATTGTGTCCTATGACTTCCATAAGATACATCTCTCTCGTGTCACTCTCATCACCCTCGAGTTTATTGTTAAAGATATTTGTCTTAAGGGTCATGTTCCCGAATGTTAGTTGCATTCGCCCACTTCTAGTATTAATAAGTGCATTAGACGTAGCTAAGAATGGGCGGCCAAGGATGAAGGGAACATGATTACTCGGGAGAACGGATGGCTCTTCATCCCAAATGACAAAATCCACTAGGAAGTAGAAAGTGTCAATTTGGATGATCACGTCTTTAACGATTTTGCGAGTTGGAGAGTCATATTTGTGGGCTTAATATCCCCCAAATCCAATTGCTTATAGATGGAATAGGGGAGGATGTTAACACTCTCCCCTAAATCTATTAGTGCTCATTCGATTATGTTATTCCCCATGATGCATAGAATGGTGGGTGCACCCAAATGTTTATATTTCAATGGAAGGTCACTCAATAATACCGAGATGACGTTCTGTGCCAAAAACACATTTTTCTTTACCTTTAGACTACGTTTCATCGTGAGTAAGTCCTTAAGAAACTTAGCATACACAAGAATTTTCTTAATAATCTCTAGAAAAGGTAATTTGATCTTCTCTTGCTTGAGGACATCCAGAACATTGTCACGGGAGGTCCGTTTTTGAGATGGGTCCAACCGTTGAGGAAACGACGGAGTAATGGGTGGTTTCACAATGACTTTGGCCCCACTAGTGTTGTCTTCATCATCACTCTCAGTTAAGGGGGTATCTTCGGCTTCTTTCGTGTCGGGTGAGACCTCCTTGTCTTTTGGTTCCTCGTGTGGGGGAGGTGAAGAATCAACTACCATCCCACTACGTAGAGTGGTAATCACACTACATTGCACATGATGCTCGTGGGATGTAGCGCTAACACTAGATTGACCTTGGGGAGGTCTTTGGCATTGGGCCGAAAACTTACCCTTTTCGTGGACACTTAGGGATGCTTGCAACTTAGAAACATTCGCATTTATCTCGGTGAACATGCGGTCATATTTAACATTGGTTGCATTTTGGGATTGGGTGAATTGATTTAAAGCATCCTTGAGATTTTTCCTTAGCGGGGTGATGTACGGTGCGGGAGGTGGTACTTGCATGTGTGGCGTTTGTTGAAATTAAGGAGGTGGAGGTGGGGCAACGTGTGAATTAGGATTCATGGCAGCGTGCTGTTGCCCATAGCTGAACCCAAGATGGTTTCTCCACTAAGGGTTGTATGAATTACCGTAAGGGACATTGAAGTTACCCTTAAATTATCCTACTACATTCACTTTCTCTTGAAGCATGACTTTGTAGGCGGGTATCGTCGGGCATTCCTCTGTTGAATGTCCCGCCTCACAAATAGCACACACCTTTTCTCTTGATTGATTTGATCCGGGGTTTTCTCTTGATCGGGATCCGCGGACATCCTCTATTTATTCAACAAGTTGATTGAACTTATAGTTCCACTCGGCATCCTTGTCCAAATTGTAGATTCCGGATGCGGAAGGAGAAGTGGACGTCTGTCGAATACGGTTTTGGGCATTGGGATTGGATGTGTCATCCAATGTTTGAGTAATCTCGACGACATACTTAAGATGAGCATCGGAATCGTTTGCATCTAACTCCCAAAACGGTCTTGCACCCATAGTTTGAACGAGTTGTTTAGACGTTATAGTTAGCACTTGATGGAATAAGGAGATAAGACGATGCTTTTCAAATCCATGATGTGGGCAAGCATTAACTAACTCTTGGAAGCATTACCAACACCGATTAAATGACTCATTATTCTTGTCGTCGAAAATCTTGAATTTGAGCCTTGACGAAGTTTGTTCAATGTTGGGGAAAGAACTTCAAAAGAAACTTGGATTTCATATCCTTCCATGATGCAACTGAGTTCGGCGATAAAGACTAAAGCCACTTCTTAGCTTTATCCTTTAAGGAAAAAGGAAAAAGTTTTAGGCATACGACATCTTGCGTACAAGCTTGATCACTAAACGTGTCGCATGCCTCTTAGAACTCAAGAATGTGGAGGTATGGTTTTTCGAATCCATGCCGTGAAACGTGGGAAGAATTTATATCATCCCATTACGAAAGTGGAACTCTCATGCATTATATGAAAGTAAAATGCATCCAGGGGTGGCAGTTCGCTTAGGATATAGGAGTTCTCTCATGGGACGCAATGGTATTGTAACACCCCGTACTTTTAGGGACAATTAAATTTCATAAGTGGGAGTGATTTGGAGATTAAGGGAAATCATGTGGATAGTAATTTTGGGATTTATGAACATTTGATTATTATCGGTGTGTGTTTCATTTACTTTTGAGACTAAGTAAATGAGTTGGATTATTTTAATTACATGTCGCAGTTGGGTAAAGCGATAAAGGATAATATTTTTAATTGGACAACCCGTATTTAGAAGTGTTGGGTTTAATTAGTGAATTGTAGTTATGTGACTCATATGTAGATTTCGAGTGAGCGGTTGGTTTCAGAATGGCCGAGATAGTCAGGATAGAGTATTCGAGGGTAGTGTTTTGGTTCTGGGAAGTTTTTCCGCTAATAGGGACTCGTAATTGAGTAAACGAGTTATTTTTGGGTTTATAAGGGATAGAACCTTATTCTCTCCTATATAAGGCACGAGAGAGGGAAAGAAAAGAAAGAAAAAAGAGAGAAGAGGAAATGAAGAGAGAAAAGAGGAAGAAAAGGGAGATTCTGGCCAAACTCCGCGGGATTCGACTCGATGTCGTCGAGTTTTATCCATGAGGCAAGTGTTTACCTGCTTTCTTTATTTTAAGCATAAATCTCATATCTTAGTTGGTAGTGATAAACCAAAAAGATTTTCGGGATGGTTTTTTGTGAATCAAAATGCGTTTTCAGAAAGTTTAACGGATTAACCCCTGAAAATATCCAAATTGAAAAACTTAGGATTTAATCAAAATTTGTTATTGGTTATGGGTTCTAGGATGTTTAGAACCCTTTTCATGTGTGTATATGTAGTTGATTGAGGTTGGAGGAAGTTAGGAGAGGAGATAAAAGCTTATGGAAGCTTTAATGGCCGAAACAACTTCTCGGAGAAGAAGCTATTCGGGTTGATCGATCGATCGATGGCCCAGGGTCGATCGATCGATGGCCCAGGGTTTTTGGTAATTTTGACTAGGGTTAATTATATGGGATAAATTCCAAATTCAATTAATTCTAGTTTATTTAATTGAGGATATAAATATTCATTTAGGGAATTAATATCTAGCCATTTGAGGAAATTTATAGGGGCTAGGTGTGACACCCCGACTAATTAAATACCGGGTAGCTACTCCTTTATTAAAATCAATACAAAATGCCAAGTTGGTTCAGTTAATAGCATCACTGTCGAAAACATTTTAATGATTACTAACCACCTAGTATTTAAAAAGTGAGTTGCCAAATTTTAAATTAAATCTGATTAACATGCAATAAATGAATTATAGAAATGTAGCACAACCATTCACGATAAAGTCTCAATAGAGTAACCAACAAATAATAATGAGTCTGGAGGAAATACTCCTCACAACAATCCCAATATGGAAATAAATAAAACAAGTCTGCATCCTGAATTAATTACAAACCAAAGTCTGAATAACTGAAATATAAAATGTCTCTAAAGGAAATGGGCGACATGCCCTACAAATGATAAAATTGAATATGGAGTCAAGACTAGAAAGGAGGCGTCTACTGTCAAGGCCCTGTAACTTCCACAACAGCTACAGCTCGTCACCTGAATAGAATTCCTATGCATGGTGTCCTTGTGGCTGGGCACCTAAAAGGTTTTTACAAAAAGTAGATTTGAAAGCAAACGGGTCAGAGCCCGAATGTGGAGAATAGTTTTAAAAACAACAAGTGCTTTAATAACATTAAAACAATGAATGCAAGATACATGTTAGGACGTGCTCTCGCATGAAATACTCACCTCTCGATTAATTGTGCACTCCTAACGTACCGTACCCATTCAAGTGATTCTCTTGTCTATCTAGACCAAAATAACTTCTAACCTTTCTACTCGATTCGCATTATAAATTCCAACGTTATCAATCAAATGGAGAGTTTTACTTTAATTCTCGGATTCTCAATTATTAGCAATACAATTTACTAGAGGTTATTCCCCTTATTATCTTCTCAATGCGTTACTATAATTATTCTCACAATTCAAACACGACAATTCTTTCATTTAACCGTATATTATTCTCAACATAAATATACAATACTAGCACCCCGAGACTAAGCTGCGGTGCACACATACTCTGCTATCCATCCCGGTACATCACGTACATAAGGATCACGCATTCCGAATCTCTCGGGAAACGTTCTCAGATAACGACAATCACAAACAATGGAGGCAAACACAGTCACATCACATGGGTCACGCACATACCTACGCTCCCATGATCAGCAGACTTATTAACTTCACAATAAGTCCTTCTCTGACCTATGTCCTCGAGGTACCAATCTATATCCCCCCCGTAGGCACACAAAGATTAGATGGTCCTAAACGAACGCAAACCTCCAGTGATAGCAAGTATGGTAGGTATGTCATACACATAAAATCATACATACTAAGCATGCACACATCTTCGTAATTACCATATTTTATTAGTGGTATACTTCTCATTCTTATACCAACTGTTAATGTCACACAAATCATATGCCCCCGATTTATATGCATTTAAGTCATTAATTATCCTCGCATCGTGATTAGTCGCACGCCTCCTAATCCACAAATACCATTTGGTTCAAATCAATTTTCTATATTTTACTCCTCAATATATCCCGAATATCCCAACTATATCAATTAGTCATCAAGGGAATGTTATCTCTACAATTAAACAAGGTTACGGGACACTAGAAATCAAATAAGGCCAAAAAGGCCAATCGGTCAACTCGTTAGAAGTCTCGTTCGAACGATAGTTCGTTCGAACGAGCGTTCGTTCGAACGAAAGGGGCATCTAATGAACATCAAACTCGTTAGAAGGCAAACTGTCACCTCGTTAGAAGCTCGTTCGAACGAGCTCGTTCGAACGACGTGGGCAGGTCTTCTAACGAGATGACAGTTTCGAGCCCAGAATTTCCTATCTCGTTTTTCCAAATTCTCTTCTTCTTAAAACTCATCCAAAAATCATCCCAACAGTGTTTTAATGTTCCTAATCATTCCTAAACATACTTAGGTCGTACCTCAACATATTTATAGCGTCAAATCTTCCTAAACAACATGAAATTATCATCAATCCCCAATTTTACCCAACCCTCATGGGTATGAACCCTAGATATTTTAAGTCATCAATTTACCTTAATAAATTCGTTTTTGTATCATCAAAGTTGTATTTCTATTAGTATAATCACCCAATAACAATTCTACATGCAATCCCTATATCACAACCTGAATTTACAACTCCAATTTCATGGGTTTTTATAAATCTCCCAATACAATGCAATTATATAAATTTCTAAGCATGGAAGAAACATTCGCTTGAAATTAACGTAATTAAACCACTTGCCTTGGATTAATCTTCAGAATTTGATGTTGACTGTTGAAGGTTGCTTTCTCTCTCTCTACAAATTTCCTCCAAAGATGGTGATGGTGGCTAGGGTTTCCTCTTTGGAACTTCTCCTAACTTCTCCTATCACTCCTGTAGCCCTCTAATTAGTTTAGTGCTTGTAATGGGTTAGTGGGTTCTCAAATACCCTATTTTTAATTCCCAAAATTCGTTGGTCAAAATTCCCCAAATTCCAAAATTACCAAAATACCCTTTTAAGTTGCCGGTGTGGCCCCAAAATACCCCGGGACCCAAACTAAACCCTCGGCTAGTGTTTTCTGACTATTTCGACCCTTCCGGACTCGTTGGCGCACTCAAAATGACCATACATTTGATAAAAATAATATTCACTTTTTAATTTAAATAATTACCTTCCTGACGCGACTGTCACGCGCGTCCCAATAAAATTTCCCAAATTTCCGTATTTCAGTCTCGCGACAATTTTAATATTTTCAATATTCATATACTGCCATATATACACATTATAATCAAATACCAACTCACATCTCGTTAGTATTTTATCCGGATTAATTCTCAATTAATTCACATTTAATTTAATTAATCCCATAAATAAATATCCATAAAAGTACGGGTTATTACA
This sequence comes from Sambucus nigra, assembly GCA_949130495.1. Classification (NCBI taxonomy): domain Eukaryota; kingdom Viridiplantae; phylum Streptophyta; class Magnoliopsida; order Dipsacales; family Adoxaceae; genus Sambucus; species Sambucus nigra. The sequence continues at coordinate 64,196 of CASBWL010000642.1, read as the reverse complement.
CTAGGAGGGTGCAATAATTGTGTGGCACTAAAAGTATATTGTTGATGAAAATAAATAAATTGAGGAATTAAATATTCGGGGTTACTAAAGGTAGTGTAAGGACCTCTAATTTATTATTGGAGTGAGGTGTATACCTTGGGTTAGTTGAAGGTAAAATCCAAGGGCTTATTAGTTTAAAGGTGTTCAGGACGAGTAACACTCGAGGAATTTTTTCGGCGGGCGAATACATATAGAAAATCCTACAAGCCAACTAGGATAGAATTTGGGATATAAGCTAAAGATGATTTAGCGGTTACTGGATACGCCTATTGACGACGGTTATTATAGGTGCTGCGATACCTATGGATTTAAGATAAATTGATAGTATATTTATCTAGTTAGTACGAATTGGGATATTTGGAGAGTATATAAATCCCTAACTGTGATCAAGGTGCGAGGTATTTTTTTGTAATAAAATACTTATGAGATTAGTATTTAAGTAGGAGCATACTTAAATACCATTATGAGATTGGCAATTATAGCCATTGTTGATACCAAATTTATTCTGATGACGTGGACTAATTATGTGGAGACACGTGTCAATCTACATGGCACTCGCAAACATTTTTTAAAACAACACCTTGACTCCGAAGAACTCAACCTCCCCGATCAACTCAGGCGCTCCGAGCAACAAGTTCTCTATGAGGAACTCTATGGTATTGAGCAACTCATGTATACCGAGCAGCTTAGGCGGTCCGAGCTGCATCTCCTATAAAGCAATCATATCCGGATAATCAAGAGGATGACTGCGCATTAAATTCTCATTATTATCACACAGAAGCACACGCCTATTGGACAACTATGTATTATTCTTTCATTTGTACCGCCTCAAGGATATAAATACATTGTAACCTCCTCATTAGCAGGGGACTCGAAATTTCTGGGAAAAATTTGTTATCGAGAATTCCAAACAAACAGTCAGCAATAACAAAACAGTGGACGTAGGCCATTCCTTCAAGGCTGAACCACTTTAAAATCCTTTTGTCTTATTTATTTTTATATGTGATTGAATAATTAGAGATAATCTAATTTTTTACATCAACAGATTGACGCCGTCTGTGGGAATACGACTGTAATTATCGTTTTTCACCAAAATCATTCATCATCAATGGCAGATCATCCATAATCCAGTAATCAAAACGCTGGAAATCCCCCAAATCCATCCACTCCTCCAAATGTCCAAGATCTGGCCGGAATAATGGCTAATCTTGCCCAAGGCCAAACCGCCATACAAGAAACTATGCGACAACTCATACAAACTGTCCAGGGTGGAGTATCTACCCATTCATGACAACGAAGCGTTCAAAGAAATATCCGGTTACCTTCTAGGTGAACGTTACTCCCAGAAGAATCTTGATCTAGATATGCCGATTCATATCGCACTGATAGATCTAATGATTTTTCTTATCAACCTGGCCGAACTTCATCAGTACGAGCTACAGATACTGAACAAAACATCACTCTCTCTCTACAGAAAGGACTAGTGCATTGGAGAGATTAAGTAGGGCCTCTCCTTTTGATCGTTTGGGCCCTAGGAGGAATAGAAGTCCTCCTAAGGCTGTGTCGAGGAACTTTCGACGACCATCCGATCTAAGGGAGGGTTCTGCTCAATCACGACCAACTGCTCGTAATGAAAGATCCCAGGAAGCAAATTCAACACGATCAGTTGCTCGAACCAACAGGCCTGGGGAGGGAAATTATGCATGGAAAGGCTCTATTCAGAGGTTGGAGGATAGACTAGGGGAAACGGCTAAGGCAAAAAATCCTCTACAAAGAATGTTTATCCAAGGGACACCTTTTATTTAAGCAATTGTGGATTTTCCCACACCATCAAAGTTCAAAGAACCTGTTGTGACTCCTAAATATGATGGAAAAACTGACCCTGTCCTTCATATAGAATAATACCAAGCTGCTGCCGATATCTATGCCGTGCAAGACGAGATGAGATGCAGGGCATTCTCGGGAACTCTTACCGGATCTGCTCAAATATGGTACAATAATCTTCTTCGGGGGAAGATTTCAACTTTCTTTCAACTGGCCGAGCTCTTTATTGGAAATTTCTGTTTTGGAGCAAAACCAGTTAAACGAGTAGCACATTTGTTAAGTGTTAGACAAAAAGCAGGTGAGAGCACCAGGGATTACATAACTCGTTTCAATAACGAGAAGCTCGAAGTTATTGATTACGAGGAAAAGACAGCACTTACTGCTTTGATGAGTGGACTATTGCCAAATAAATTATACTACACTTTGGCCAAAGATCCACCTAGGACCATGTCAGAATTAATGGCAAAAGCAGCCAAAATCATGAATGCCGAGGAAGCTATGGCTGCAAAGAAGAACATGGACACTAAGGAGACCAAAGTTGAGGCCGAGAAGATTGAGAAGAAGGATCAGAAGAACAATGGTAGTAACAAGCAATCAAAAACAAAGCCATCGTGGGAAATGTTGAAGAAATTTGGAAATTATACTCCTTTGAAAGTAGACATAAACCACGTTTTGGAAGAAATCAAGAACAGCGAGGAGCTAAACTGGCCAGAGAAATTGAAGACAGATCCTGACAAGAGGAATAAGGCCAAATATTACGAGTTCCACAAAGACCATGGTCACACGACCAAAAATTGCATAGCTCTTCAGAATGAAATTGAAGCACTTATCAGACGAGGAAAGCTGGCCAAGTATGTTGATCGTAGAAGTGAAGGAAAGAACAACGATCGAGTAAGACAAAGATCTAGATCTCCTCGTCGAGCAGAAGAAGACAAGAAAAGAAATCATGAAGATGATCCAGAAGATGACTCCGATCTCCCCAAAAGGCCAAGACATCCAGAACGTGAGGTATTTTCAATTCGTTTTGGATCATTTGATTGTAATGTTATTACAGGTGGAGATGCAGGAGGTGGAGACCTTACTGCAGAGAGGAAAGCTTACCTCAATGAGGCTCAAGCTTGTTCATATATTCAGCGAATAAATTTAGCTGAGGATGATCGCCCGAGGAAGCTAAACAAAGAAAAATTGGTCATCGGTTTCTCCAAGAGCGACCTCGTAGGCGTACTATATCCGTATGATGATCCATTGGTAATCAAAATGAGGATGAAGGAAGTGATGATCTGAAGAGTACTGGTGGATAATGGTAGCTCGGCGGATATCATGTTCTACTCATGCTTTGACAGCTTAAATTTAAAGTTGTCTCAGTTGGAGCCTTATCACAGGCCCCTCCTCAGTTTTACTAGCGAGAAAGTTTTTCCACTTGGGACGATCAAGTTGGATATGTCGGTACATGGCCTGCTTGTCGAACAGAAAGAGTGCGATTTTTCGTGATGGATAAGAATGTCCAGTCAGCTTACAATATCATCATGGGAAGGGTAGGTTTGAAGAAGTTCGAAGCAGTACCATCTACTGTACATCAATGCCTAAAATTTCTAACCAACTTTGGAGTAGGAATTGTGAAGGGTGACCAAAAAGTAGCTCGGGAATGCTACTATTCATCTGCTGAGCAGGAAGAACTAGAAGAATCTAGGAAAAAGACTACTACCTATCAAGTGGATGAAGGTGCAGAAATTGAAACATTAGACCCTAGAGACGAGTCGCAGCTCGTAAAAGGCCAGGTGGTGGAAGCTACTGAAAATGTCATTCTGGACGACGAGCACACGGAACAAAAAACTCAAATAGGTTCGTCATTGGATGCCTCATTAAAATAGGAATTGATAATCTTCCTAAAAAGCAGAAAACAAACTTTTGCATGGAGCCACAAAGACATGCCAGGGATAGACCCAAATTTCTTATGTCACGAGCTCAATGTGAACAAGGAAATCAAGCCAGTGTAGTAGAGAAGAAGAGTGTTCAGCCCCGAAAAGAACCAAGCTACACAAGAGGAGGTCGAGAAGCTTCAGAAAGCTTGCTTTATTGAAGATGTCAAATATCCAGACTGGTTAGCAAATGTGGTGATGGTGAAGAAGAACAACAACAAATGGAAGATGTGTGTAGGCTTCACCGACCTCAACAAAGCATGCCCAAAGGATCATTTTCCATTGCCCCGAATTGATCAATTAGTGGATGCTACCTCGGCACACGAGCTGTTGAGCTTCATGGATGCTTATTTTGGTTACAACCAGATTAAAATGAAACCTGAAGACAGGGAGAGTACCTCTTTTATTACCCCTAGAGGAACTTATTGTTATAATGTTATGCCTTTTGGTTTGAAAAATGCAGGTGCAACATATCAGCGGCTTATGAATAAGGTGTTTGCAGAGCAAATCAGTTACAACATGGAAGTTTATGTTGACGATATGCTGACGAAGAGCAAGAAAGCTGTTGATCATCTAATTGACTTAGGCCAGACCTTTGATCAACTAGATAAATATCAAATGAAGTTGAACCCTACCAAATGCATATTCGGAGTACGAGAAGGCATATTCCTCGGGTATATTATCAACTAACGAGGAATTGAAGCAAACCCTGAAAAGATCAAGGCTCTATTGGGACTACGATCTCCAACGACGAAAAAGGAAGTGCAAAGTCTCACAGGGCGAGTTGGAGCACTTAATAGATTTGTATCACGAGCAACTGATAGATGTCTCCCATTCTTCAAAACACTCAGAAAAACATTTGAATGGAATGATGAATGCGATAAGGCCTTTCAAGAGTTGAAGAAATACCTGGGATCACCTCCACTGTTGTCCAGGCCAGTGATGGGAGAAAGATTGTACTTATATCTGACAGTTTCAAAGAATGCAGTTAGCTCGGCATTGATAAGAATGGAGGATGGGGTGCAAAAACCAATTTATTACACTAGCAAGGCCTTCCGAGGAGCAGAGATCAGATATCCAAGACTGGAAAAGTTGGCACTAGCATTGATCGAAGCGAGTAGAAGAATGAGGCCGTACTTTCAAGCTCATACCATAGTTGTGTATACCGATATGCCGTTGAGGCAAGCTCTTCATAAACCAGAAAAATCAGGGAAATTGATGTACTGGGCAGTAGAACTTGGTGAATATGACATAGTTTATGAGTCTAGATCGTCGCTTAAAGGGAAAGCAGTAGCAGATTTTATCACAGAATTCACTTATCCTGACACCTCCGAGGAGCAAAAGCTGAATACCGACCAACCTGTGGATATTACAGGATCATCAAATTTAAACTCCAACCAACTTAAGTCGGTTGACGAGCAAGAGGAGATGGTCGATGAGCAGTAAGAAGTTCTAGGGGAGGATATAAAGAAGCAACAAATATTCCACCGAGGATATTTATCCAATCAAAAATTTGAGGATGAAGTACGTATATGGAATATGTATGTGGATCGCTCATCTTGCAGTACAGGCTGTGGGGTAGGGATCGTAAATCAAATGCTGGGAGTGTACGCAACAAAGGGAGAATTGATGATAAAGTATTATGTGAAAGCAATGGAGATTGTATCGAGCTTTAACGCTGTGCAGTTAATTAGAACACCAAGATTGGAGAATGCAAGAGCAGATGCTTTAGCTTGGTTAGCCTCAGCCACACACACCGAGCTACGAAGAACAATCCCAATAGAAATTTTGGCTAGCAGGATCATCGACGAAGATCTGATAATGAACTTTATTACCCTTGATTTAGGACCATCTTGGATGGATCCCATCAGGGCATATATTGAAGAAGGGGTTTTGCCAACTGATAAACTCATAACCAAGAAACTGAAATTTAAAGCTTCTCGTTATGTATTGAATAATGGTATTCTATATAGACGAGGAATTATAGCAGGTTTGCAAAGTTGCGTGCATCCCTCCGAGGTGAAAGACTTGATTGAAGAGTTCCATGAAGGGTCCTGTGGATCCCATGTAGCAGGTCGAACGCTTTTGCAAAGAATAATGACGCAAGGATAGTATTGGCCGATGATGAGGGCTGATTGAATAGCCTATGCAAAAAAATGTGACAAATGTCAACGCTTCTCTTCTATCCGAAGAACTCCCCAAGCACTGTTAACACCCATTACTTCCCCTTGGCCATTTGCCATGTGGGGAATAGACTTGGTCTGGCCACTTCTAACGACCAGGGGAAGATTTAAATATCTCGTGGTCGCGGTGGATTACTTTACTAAGTGGGTGGAAGCTGAGCCTCTTATTGATATGACGTATGAAAAGGTGTACCAATTTATTTGAAAGAATATCATCTGTAGATATGGTCTTCCTCATGCATTCATCACAGACCATGGAACTCAATTTGATAATGAGGAGTTCGCTGCATATTGTCATCAGTCAAACATATTGAAAACCCACTCTGCACCAGGCCATCCCCAGAGCAATGGACAAACTGAGGCAACAAACAGAACGCTGCTGAATGGTTTGAAGAAAAGACTGAATAATGCGAAGTCAAATTGGATCAACGAGCTACATTCTGTGCTGTGGGCTTATCGTACTACACCACGTGAAACATAAGGAGAATCTCCATACATGCTGGCATTTGGAAGTGAAGCTGTTATACCTGCCGAGCTGGGCCTCCCCACACACAGAGTACTAAATTTCAATTCTCCTATCAGTGACTTGATGAGAAGATTAGACTTGGATATGCTCGAGGAAGTTAGAGAAGAAGCAGCAATCAGGAATGCTACATACCAACAACGAACAACTTTGTTCTACAACAAGAGAGTACATAAATGTGATTTGAAAGAAGGGGACTATGTGCTAAAGAAAGTAATTCAAAAACACAACAAACTAGAAGCTAACTGGCATGGACCCTACAGAGTAACAGAAGTTGTTTGACCAGGGACATATAGGATTGAAACCTTAGAAGGAGAGGAGTTTAAGAATGCATGGAATGCAGAGCATCTGCGCAAATATTATCAGTAGTTCAATTCCTATGTAATGTAGTTTTCTTCAATATGAATGAAGTTTTGGAGATTTTACCCAATTCTCTCCTTTTGGTGAAATTTTTTCGGAATACTAGTGCTACACACTAAGCATAAAAAAACCCACCAACTACGGTTGGTCGGGAATAGAAATCCACCAACTCCGGTTGGTCGGGAATAATTAGTTAAATAAGGCAGGATCATGAGATGAAAGTCGTTTCATGACTTAGAATTAAAAAGTGATAAGTCACTATAATAAAAAAATAAAACAGAATTTCTCTACTTATGGCATATCAAATTACCACCAACTATAAGTTGATCGGGAAATAAAATATCATTAACTCCGGTTGGTCGTCAAATAATTATCACAAGCTCAGAATGGTCAACAATAAATTTTCACCAACTCCAGTTGGTCGTCAATTTAAAATAACACAGGACATTTTCTTACAAGATATACATACACATTCATCAGAGAATAAAGCAGATATGACAATCAAGATTGCAGAGAAAACTAAAAGTTCCTTCATTAAAATAGAGAACAAATTACATATTACATGAGGAATCATTACATCAAAGATCCTATTCTATTGGCTTTTTCCCTTCTGCCTTTGAAACAGGTTCTACTCCAGCAGGAGGATTGTCTAAGGCATAAGGAGAATTTATGAAGTTCAGATCTTTAAGCATCCTGACATTCATCACAGATAGACGATCAAGCAAGTGCTCCGGGCGAGATATCTCAAAATTAGAATGAAGACTGTAGTCGTCGAGATACTTGGAGATTAAGCACTGAGGAATCGCCCGAGAAGGAATCCAACTCATGTCAAGCTTGAAAGGAGGCACTGGTAAATCAAGCAACCCAGGATTGTAATAATCCCATAAGTAGTGATCCTACTCCAATTGCAGCACACACAGTGCATTCGTCCATCCTTGCTTGTACCCCTCGTTATTTGACTGCTGGATCTGGTCGTCGAGGTGGTAGAGGGCTTCGTTGTAACCAGCCATCCAAAACTCTCTGGGCTGCTTATGGAATTGATAAGTCAACCTCTCTAGCTGGTCGTGAAGATTCTTCACCAAATTTATTTTATTTTCCAAGGCAGAGCTTTGTGTAGAAAGTTGCTCTTCGAAGGTCAGAATCTTCTTGGACATCTCTGCTAAGGCCTGATTCTTCGCCATCAGTTGGAATGCCTGATTCTCCAAGGCTGCTTGCGTTCTAGCTTCTTCAATAGTAACTCGAGCAACCCTTGCTCGTCCCTGAGAAGCTCTTGCTCGTCCCTGAGCAGAAGTAGATGGTCCAATCCTCTTTAAGGTTTCCAATTCATCTCTCAAATTGGCATTTTCGACCTCCAAGAACGAGAAACCTTCATCGTTGACAGGGAACAGGGCTCCTGAGGAAGATGCTGCAGACTTTAGTTAGGATATATCTTCTCGTAAAACATTGTTTTCCTCCTCCAGCAGTTTCGTAATTTGCCTATGCTCCTCGACCTCAACCCTTAGAATTTTCTCTTTCTTCTCATAAGCAGCAATGAACTTATCATATCCTTTGTCAGCATTCAGTTGCTGATATTTGTTCTCGTACCCCTGAGGCAAAAGGATAGAAGACTCCTTATATTGCTGTTGGAGTTCCTCGATGGTACCCTGAAGATTTTCAATCATCTCGTAGTATGCCACATTATTGGCAACTGCGCGATCGAGCAAACACTTCAAATATTGGTAGGCTTAGACTGCTCGTTTAGAAGCGTCTGAACCAAGGATGTCGATGACTTGAGCCTCATTTAAGTCTGCATGACCATCCGTGAAGTACTCATTACATTTATTCATCAGTTCTGTGTCATGAGCTGATAATAGTTCCATCCTGGCCATAAACTAGTATAGAGAAGAGACAAAAAGAATCAATAAAGATGCAAACAGAGCAAGTAAAAGAAAAAGTCAATATGAACAGCCAAAAGTTTGAATTTTACTATATTACAAAGAGAAGTATATAACCCAGAATTACATTTAACAAAAAAGACAAAGAGAAAGGTCCGAACAACTCTACACCTTCTCCTTGCTTCTTAAGACTTCCTCGGGAGGCTTGGACGAAGAGGTAGGTTGCTCGGGGGGCATAGAAATTTTCTCGAAAGATATTGGCAGTTGCTCGGCTGAAGTATTGGTGGGATGGAGTTGCTCGTAGAAAGTTTGAACAACTGGAACAGAAGGAATCTGATCTCCAATCATCAAGGAGGATTCCTCAGAGGCAGCTTCGTCCTCTTCTTCTTCTTCCTCTTCTCCAGGAAAGGGAGGAGGACCATGAACATGTCGCTGGAACAAGTCTGAAGTCTCAGTGACCTTTAGCTCCTAGAGAGCTGCAACCCATCCATTTCCTAAGTATTTAACACTAGTGAACTCCATCTGAGAAGACATAGCAGCTAGGCCTTTGTTCCATCCCTTGTCCCAGCCAGTGCTAAATGACTTTTTAACTGCAAGTTTTCTCTTTGTCTTCTCCGAGGAAATCCTCTCAGAAATAAGTTCCTCGACAGCCTTCATCTTCCCTTCAATCTCCTGCCTCTGACGATCAACATCACGAAGTCTAATAACTTCCTCTTCAGTTTTCTGAAGCTTATTTTCAAGCTCTTCGGTGTTCTTGAGCTTTTCCTCAAGCTCTTTATTTTTCTTCTCAAACTCTTTCATTTTCTTCTCCAACTCCTGGGAGGCCTCCACAGCTCGGTCTTTTTCTTCCTCGATGGACTTAAGTCGTGTCTCCCAGGCCTCCTTATCTTTTTTATATTTCTAACGAGAGTCCTTTAAGGACTGAGTCAGACCTACAAAAGCTTCCTCCACACCGCCTGAGGAGCTCGAAGCCTTAATAGCCTCATTTTTCTTCATAATAGTGTTGAAGCATGTCACCAGCTGGAAAAAGAAAATATTTGTAAGTCAGTACAGAGGCATAACATTGAAAAATGAAAGTTTAGACTAGTAATACTTACTGAAGAAATATGTTGAGCAGCCAATGAAGTGACCCTGTCATGAGGAAGACTTTCTTCAATACCTTGGATCTCTGGGATAATCCAAGACTTCACCGAGCTCATGGCAGAGCTCGAAGCAACAAAAGTGGGAACACCACTATCAGTAGTTAAAGGCTGAGAGATAGATTCAGCCAGTTTATCCGAGGAACTTTTCTTCAACTTCCTCGCAGGAGCAGGAACATTCTTAACCAAGGATGTTGTCTTGGTTGGTGATATAACGATAACCTCGCCTGGAGGAGAAACATCTACAACCTTGCTCGGAGCCACAGGGGGATTCTCGATAATCTGCTTAGCAGCAACAGGAGGGGGTGCATCAATATTTCCCATCCCTTCTTTTGGGACATTTGGCTTATTTTTCTTTGCCTCTCCAGTAGTAGAGGCAGACTTATCAAAGAAGGCAGGAGCTCTTCTTCTCTTCATTCTGTCACTCAGAGGAATATTTGATTCAGGGGAGGAACCTTCATAAACTGGTATTGGGTCGATGTCACCTACCACTGGACGAGCAGTAAAAGATGAAGTGTAGCTCTTGTACTGCAACAAGTACGAGGCTGATCTGATATGTTCGTCAGCAACGGTTTGGTGCAAACTCCAGATAAGTTTCAAGTGCTTCAAATTGACATCAGTTTCTTTGGGGGATTTTCTTTTGCTATCAACTGCAAATAAAGAAAAATTAAAATGTCAATGACTCATTTTATCAAATACAAAGAAAACACAATCTCAAAAATAAAATAAATAAAAACAACCTATCCCATTGCCATAGGGAGGGCATCTAGGACCCTGATACACATTATTTCCATTTAATGGAGCATGTTGCCAATTTTTCATAACAACCCCATGCTCGAAGTAATCCCTGTTGGCATCTGGGAGATTGACAATTAAATCCCTATTTAAAAACCTAGTTTTTAAGTAAAAAGTACTATCGCTGACAACCCATCTATAACAAAACATAATTTCTGGAATTCCTAAACGGGTTCATGAATTTGATTTAACCTATGAACTCCATTAACTATTCTCCAAGTGTTTGGCGCTATTTTTGCAGGAACAACATCAAAAAACTGACAGAACTCCAAACATAAAGGATTTGGAGGAAAAGAAAAGCCGCATTCGGCCACAAAGAGACTGGGGAACCAATGTCCCTCAGCCAGACAAAAATAGTGAGAAGGTTCAGAAAGTTCTTCCAAAGTAACCCATGAAGGAATAGAAAAATCAGAGCGAAACTTATCAAGCGACTCAACAAGGTAAACCATGATGAACAAAGAAAATAAAAGATAAGGAAGAAGATCTTACAGGAAAAGGGTGAATCAGTTGACAACGAACAATGGAAGAAATGAACGCACAAGATAGAGAAGAAGTAAAGAAGTTCTAAGATGCAGATTTGAAAAAAGTAAAAGACGATCGAATTTTTTGAAGCGTTTAAATATTTTACCTCTGGAATAGAGAAAAATAATGATTATCAGGATGGACGATTGCGTATCCGACGGCTAAAAAGAAGAAAAAGGGCACACAAAATGAAGCGGTTATGGAAATTCAAAATATTTATAAAGACTGATACTGTGCATTTATAAAGGAGTTGTATACAACGAATGCTTTCCTAGAAATCATACAAATCGAAAATCTAAGCAGCAGAATGTTCCATACTTTTCTTCAACATCAAACTACGAAACATTGGGGGCTTCTGTTGATACCAAATTTATTCTGTTGACATGGACCAATTATGTAGAGACACGTGTCAATCTACATGGCACTCGCAAACATTTTTTAAAACAACACCTTGACTCTGAAGAACTCAACCTCCCCGATCAACTCAGGCGTTCCGAGCAATAAATGCTCTCCGAGGAACTCTATGGTACCGACCAACTCATGTATACCGAGCTACTTAGGCAGTCCGAGCAGCTTAGGCGGTCCGAGCTGTATCTCGTACAAAGCATTCATATCCGAATAATCAAGAGGATGACTACGCATTAAATGCTCATAATTATCACACAGACGCACATGCCTATTGGACAGCTATGTATTATTCTTTCATTTGTACCGCCTCAAGGATATAAATACATTGTAACCTCCTCATTAGCAGGGGACTCGGAATTTCTTGAAAAAATTTGTTATCGAGAATTCTAAACAAACAGTCTGCAATAACAAAACAATGGACGTAGGCCATTGCTTCAAGGCTGAACCACTTTAAAATCCTTTTGTCTTATTTATTTTTATCTGTGATTGAATAATTAGAGATAATATAATTTTTTACATCAACAACCATGTATACATCTAAGGAGTAATAAAAGTATATATATAGGATGTGATTATAGTATATATAATACGTTACGCATACAAATATATCTGTGCGTGAATGGTATATTTATGTGAAGCATAGCCCCTCTAATGCTATCATGGAAAGCTGCGCGATGTGGGTGAGGCCCCTAGCTTGAGGAGAAGAGAGCGTATAGTCCCCAGGTCATAGTGTCCATTTTATATTGTGTGATTTTTTTAGGGGTGAGACATGGTGGGTATGTTTCGTCTCCTTTTCGGGGAGGAACTATGACTGCTTTCCATACGTTGTGATTTGGTTTTTACCATGTCGATGTTATTTAGTTCGACCGCTGGTACCCAAGATGGTATGTGAGTAATTCCCTGGAAGATGATAGCATTGAGAGACTTCATCCTCGAGTTATAGCTCGAAGGGATTATTATTATACTTATGTTTGTGATAGGTATAATCATATACTTGTTGCGTATAGTATATTTCTTGTATATGAAAATGAGACATCATGAAGTAAAACATATGTATATGAAGTGAAAGGACTAATAAGATGTATTTTCCCATTCGGTAGATTTATATCCGGATTTATATGAATATGAATTCGAAGTTTTAGTAAGAATTATATATATGTATATATGAGTCTTATATACGCGTCCCGTGCTGAGGGCCTAATGGATCTCGACGATCAACATTGCCTGGTGGTAGTGTATCAGGGGGGTTCCTTGTTTGGATTTCTCTTCGCGAGACACCGCACGCACGAACGTAGAGCAATGTTGGGAATGGGGAGAAGTTTATCCCTCCGTACTTGGGTATAGGGATTCTTAGATTATGGGTGTTAGTGTTTAGTTAGGCAGGGAAGCTTAACCAGGATGTCTTAAACGAATACGTCAGGCGTGCACTATTATAGGAGAGGTGAGGGGTATATTATGGGAGCGCGATACCAATTTAAATATGAGATAAATCATATTTTATAAATGTAGCATTTATGCACTTGCAAAATATTTTCACAACTCGGGCTCTAACCCGTTTATTTATTTTTCCTCTCTTTTGCTATATATATATATATATATATATAGGTGTCCCGACACAGGGACGCCTGGATGACGATTCCTTCGAGTCAAACGTCTTCTGCAGCAACTGTGAATGCATGTAGGTTTACTGTAGACGCTTCTATCCTTGTAATCTAGATAAGAGATAGTGTATAAATATTCGGGCTAATAATCCAATTTCATTTAGTTATTCTTTTAATGCCTTTTAGTGCGGCCATTCGATTTGGTTGTATGATGTTAAACCGAGTGTTCGATTATTTTATTTCATTTCAATTCTATATAGAAACTGTTGTGGATGTTTTAATTTGAATGGTTTGTCTAAGAAGATTGGTTAATAATAATATTGATGGCAGGCTAATAGGTTATAAGTAATTAATTTGGTTTTCGACAGTAATGCTAAGAATGAACCATATGAGACTCCTGTTTTAATTTAGTACTGGATTGATCACCCGGTATTTTATTAGGCGGGGTGTCACAAATGGTATCAGAGCATCAGGTTCTAGTGTCCTTAGGAATCTGTGCGGACGTACTGCGCTTCCAGTGTTGCTCTCGATTTGATATAGGGCCTTAGGATTAGGATTGTTGATTGCTCTTGTGAGATTTCGTTCTTCCGCTATTATGTAAGATTATAGTAAATATTTTGTGCGCTCGTTCGAGGGTCGTGTGTTGAGAGAGGAAGGGCGAGCAAGGAAGGCCGTGATGAGGGCAGCAGGAGGCGGGGCTTAGCTGGAGTAGTTAGTTGAAGTCAGAGACTAGGACTGTAGTAGAGGTCACTCCCCTTGTGGTATTTGCTAAAGATTGTTGCGACAACTACTAAAGTATAGTAGTTATAAGTATCCAAGTACCACTGTAGTAGGAAGTGGTGCTAAACTTGAATTACCTGGTGAAGTTAAATTGGGAAGAGGTTTGAAGGGTCTTCTATAAAGACCATACGTTGAGGTTTAAGTTATACGAAGTCGGTGTAGCTTTACTCAGTGGGAGTAGACGGCTCAGAAGCTTTGGCTTAGAGTAGGGTATGGAAATACCCCTATGTGAAAATTTGAGGAAATTTTTTCACTCATGGGAGCAATATTGGAATGGTGGGAGCAGTGGTCTCCATATTTAAGAGATCAGGATGTTTTGCTCGTAGAGGAATCTCACGGACGGTTTTAATCGCAAATTCCTTTAATGGATTATGAAGGAAGAGAATGAAATTTTTAGATTATTCACATAAGGATTGGTCAGAGGCCGACAGTGAATAAAGAGTAATAGGGATAAGTGAACTTTATGCCTAATAGAGAAGGTACAATGAAGGGAGAGTCCTTCAGAGGAATGATAGGCCCGTTAGTAAGTGTTGCTAACACTTATGGAGAAAGTGTGTTCAGGAAACCCCATCGGTGGGCAGCCACCTAGGGAATTCATTGAAATATGGCTGTTGAAGCCGGTATTGGAGTTTCCATTTAACGAAGAAGTTAAGGGGACTATGAAGGTGATTGTCAGGATCGAGGTTATAGAGTCCAGAATACTGATAACCTAAACATGGTCAAGGTGGCCAGAGATGGGGAATTTCGTAATGTGGAATGTAGAACCACACGATTAGTCCTTGCCCAGTAGGACTTAAAGGACAAAAAGTAGGGTGCTCATATGGAGCATTGATTAAAGTAAATTTGGTTCGGTTAAGACAAGTGTGCTAGGTTAGGCAACCAATCGGAGCAGTCAGGATGAATGGCGAAGTTATTGTTATGAGTTTCACCTCTGTCGAAGGAGGCATACTTTACATGACTAGATAGAGTCATGGTATCTCGCTACCCCTAGATTCGTGTGTGTAATTCGAGATTTGTGGCAGTATCGATAATATTATATAGTGTATGTCTATATGTTTTTCCGCGGTAGCGGGGTTCTATTTTGAATTTTATTTGATTTGTACTACTCGTTTTGTGTGTGATATACGAGTATGGTATTATTCTGAGTATAAAGTGTTCTTTGTTGATCGGAGCGATAGCAGACTAATGATTGCAAGACTACCGTGTCCGCAATTCCAGGGTGGAACAGGCAATTATTGCGATATCTCACCTGGATACAGGTTGAGTTCACCTTTGTTATTATGGCTAGATGGAACTTCGGTGAGCAGATGTTTCATTATTATGAATCGAGTGCGTGGAGACCTTATAGGTATGATCTAAGGTATACATGATTTAGTACTAAGCTGTGAGTTTAAGCTCATGGTTGTTTGCGCATAGGACTTAGTGTTAATACGAGCGCTTGGTGGTGTAACTCCTGGAAATAATAGGAGTTCTGACCACATTTTGTTGATAGGTGGGATATGATCTTCTCGATTGCTTATTTGAAGCTAACGGACCTCCACGATCGATAAAGTTAAGTAGTAGTGTATTGGAGGGGTTCCTTATTTGAATTTCGCTTGCGAGATGCTCCACGTATGAACCTTAACGATGTCAGTAGTGGAGAGATGTTATGGGATGCAACGCTATTGGTTTTGATGATACGTTACCTAGTGTGGAGGAAACACTATAAATTTAGAGTCATGTGATAATTGCATGCTTACAGAGATGGAAGTGCTATGGAAAAGCACTGAAATGGTTCTCTCATTGCAAGTATGTGGGTGAGACGAGGTAAAGGTAATTGATTTGAGGCTTATAGCCAGGACTTGAATAGAAGGCTAATTCAGAGGAGGTGTCTTTTAGGTAGGATGATTATAACATCTTTGCAGAGAGTAGGCACCCCCCGATTAGTTAGACTTTCCATTTCACCAAGAGGGAAGGACTTAGAGAGATAAGCACATTAGTACGATTTTGGAGATAGGATTTTAGAACATTTGGTTAGTGTGTTTTAGACCGTTACATCTCGATGATCGACGATGCTAGGAAGTAGTGTAACAGGAGGGTTCCTTATCTGGATTTCGCTTTGTGAGACGTCCCATGCATGAAATTGAGCAAATGTCGGGAATTGAGATAGGTTTTGGGCACTAGGAATATAATTAGGTTAGTATTCATTTTACGTGTGTTGGAAACACATCGATCAGAAGATTATGGTGAGTTAACCACGAGAAGATTCATGGGTTAATTTTAAGAAGGATTGGACTTTCGGGTATAGAAAGAACTGGATTTTGAATTATTCGGGTTGGAAAACCCAGGTGTTAGTACCAGGCCGAGGCAATGAGACCCATTATTTAGAAAGAGTGTTACGTGTCGGATGTTCACAATGGATGTGCAAAGGTGTACGGGTAAAAAGGTGTATGGGCACCTTAGTAAGTCAATTTATTATATACCGCCAGGTATAGAAGGGGGCGTAGTATATAAAATGGAAGACTATGCCTTAAGGCAGTTATAATTAAGATTGCAATTTGATGGATGGAACGTCGTACGAGGCATGCAACAATCCTATGGTGTAGGCATAACGAGAGTTGGTACTCCTAAGATGAGCAATGAAATTACACGAATAGTCAAGCACTAGTGTAGTCTCCTTTTTTAAGGAAATCAAATGTCCCGATGTGGATAGGCAGGCGCTTAGAATAGTGGATCTCCGATGGGATCTGTAAGTTAGAGCGGTGGGTATAGGCTCGTTTTAAATTACATGCGGCTATAGAAGCACTAGGGGCATTGTGATGTTAGAATCAACCTTACGACCGAGGTAGCGTTGTAGAATATGGAAATTTAGATAAGCTTGTGGTGAAGCTAGTACGTTTGAGCATACACCTTGATATAGGTGGATTATGATAAGGGACCATTGTATTAGCACCTTTAGACTTTGGTATACTATGACATAGTGTAATTAGCGATCCTAAGTTGGTGGTGCAGGTTACATCCGAATTTCGAGGACGAAATTCCATTGTAAGGGGGGGAGTATGTAACACCTTGTACTTTTAGGGACAATTAAATTTCATAAGTGGGCGTAATTTGGAGATTAAGGGAAGTCCTATAAATAGTAATATTATGATTTATGAACATTTGATTATTATCGGTGTGTGTTTCATTTACTTTTGAGACTAAGTAAATGAGTTGGATTATTTTAATTACATGTCGCAATTGGGTAAAGCGACAAAGGATAATATTTTTAATTGGAAAACCCGTATTGAGAAGTGTTGTGTTTAATTAGTGAATTGTAGTTAAGTGACTCGGATGGATATTTTGAGTTCGCAGTTGGTTTTGGAATGGCCAAGATAGTCAGGATAGAGTATCCGTGGGTAGTGTTTAGGTTCAGGGAAATTTTTGGGCTAATAGGGACTCGTAATTGAGTAAACGAGTTATTTTTGGATTTATAAGGGATAAACCCTTATTATCTCCTATATAAAGCACTAGAGAGGGAAAGAAAAGAAAGAAAAGAGAGAGAAGAGGAAAGAAAGAGAGAAAAGAGGAAGAAAAGGGAGATTCCGGCCAAACTCCACGGGATTCGACTCGAGGTCGTCGAATTTTATCCACTAGACAAGTGTTTACTTGCTTTCTTTATTTTAAGCATAAATCTCATATCGTAGTTGGTCGTGATAAACCACAAAGATTTTCGGGATGGGTTTTTGTGAATCAAAATGTGTTTTCGGAAAGTTTAACATATTAACCCCTGAAAATATTCAAATTGAAAAACTTAGGATGTAATCGAAATTTGTTGTTGGTTATGGGTTCTAGGATGTTTAGAACCCTTTTCATGTGTGTATATTTAGTTGACTGAGGTTGGAGGAAGTTAGGAGAGGAGATAAAATCTCGGGGGAAGCTTTAATGGCCGAAATAACATCTCGAAAAAGAAGCTGTCCGGGTCGATCGATCGATCGATGGCCCAGGGTCGATCGATCGATGGCCCAGGATTTTTGGCAATTTTGGCTAGGGTTAATTATATGGGATAAATTCCAAATTTAATTAATTCTAGTTTATTTAATTGAGGATATAAATATTCATTTAGGGAATTAATATCTAGCCATTTAAGGAAATTTATAGGGGCTAGGAGGGTGCAATAATTGTGTGGCACTAAAACTATATTGTTGAGGAAAATAAATAAATTGAGGAATCAGATATTTGGGTTTACTAAAGGTAGTGTAAGGACCTCTAAATTATTATTGGAGTGAGGTGTATACCTTGGGTTAGTTGAAGGTAAAATCCAAGGGCTTACTAGTTTAAAGGTGTTCAGGACGAGTAACACTCGAGGAATTATTTCGGCGGACGAATACATATAGAAAATCCTACAAGACGACTAGGATAGAATTTGGGATATAAGCTAAAGATGATTTAGCAGTTACCGAATACGCCTATTGACGACGGTTATTATAGGTGGTGCGATACCTATGGATTTAAGATAAATTGGTAGTATATTTATCTAGTTAGTACGAATTGGGATATTTGGAGAGTATATAAATCCCTAACAGTGATCAAGATGCGAGGTATTTTTATGTAAGAAAATACTTATGATATTAGTGTTTAAGTAGGAGAATACTTAAATACCATTATGAGATTGGCAATTAAAGCCATGTATACATTTGAGGAGTAATAAAAGTATATATATATATGATGTGATTATAGTATATATAATACGTTACGAATACAAGTATATCTATGTGTGAATGGTATATTTATGTGAAGCATACCCCCTCTAATGCTATCATGGGAAGTTGCGCGATGTGGGTGAGGCCCCTAGCTTGAGGAGCAGGGAGCGTATAGTCCCCAGGTCATAGCGTCCATTTGATATTGTGTGATTTTATTAGGGATGAGACGTGGTGGGTATGTTTCGTCTCATTTTCGGGGAGGAACTATGACCGCTTCCCATACGTTGTCATTTGGTTTTTACCATGTCAGTGTTATTTAGTCCGACCGCTGGTACCCAAGATGGTATGTGAGTAATTCCCTGAAAGATGATAGCATTGAGAGGCTGCATCCTCGAGTTATAGCTCGGAGGGATGGTTATTATACTTATGTTTGTGATAGGTATAATCATATACTTGTCGCATATAGTATATTGCTTGTATATGAAAATGAGACATCACGAAGTAAAAGATATGTATATTAAGTGAAAGGACTAATAAGATGTATTTTCCCATCCGGTAGATTTATATCCGGATTTATATGAATATGACTCCGGAGTTTTAGTAAGAATTATATATATGTATATATGAGTCTTATATACGCGTCCTGTGCTGAGGGCCTAATGGATCTCGACGATCAAAATTGCCAGGTAGTTGTGTATCGGGGAGGTTCCTTGTTTGGATTTCGCTTCGCGAGACACCCCACAGACGAACGTAGAGTAATGTTGGGAATGGGGAGAAGTTTATCCCTCAGTACTTGGGTATAGGGATTCTTAGAGTATGGGTGTTAGTGTTTAGTTAGGCATGGTTGCTTAACTAGGATGTCTTAAACGGATGCGTTAGGCGTGCACTATTAGAGGAGAGGTGCGGAGTATCTCATGGGAGTGCGATACGAATTTAATTATGAGATAAATCATATTTTATAAATGTAGCATTTATGCACTTGCAAAATATTTTCACAACTCGGGATCTAACCCGTTTATCTATTTTTCCTCTCTTTTTCTATATATATATAGGTGTCCAGACACAGGGACGCCTGGATGACGATTACTTTGAGTCAGACGTCTACTACAGCAGCTGTACTATAGACGCTTCTATCCTTGCAATCTAGATATGAGGTACTGTATAAATATTCGGGCTAATAACCCAATTTCATTTAGTTATTCTTTTACCGCCTTTTTAGTGCGGCCATTCGATTTGGTTGTATGTTTATAAACCGAGTGTTCGATTATTTTATTTCACTTCAGTTCTATATATAAACTATTGTGGATGTTTTAATTTTAATGGTTTGTCTAAGAAAATTAGTTAAATAATAATTTTGACGCCAGCCTAATAGGTTAATAGTAATTAATTTGGTTTTCGACAGTGATGCTAAGATTGAACCATATGAGACTCCTGTTTTAATTTAGTATAAGATTGATCGCCCGGTATTTTATTAGGCGAGGTGTCACAGATATCTCACCCTCATCCGTACCAAAACTAGTATCCGACATGGTTCTCTTTCCAATTGACTCAGTATCCTCACTTGGTGTCCTAGAAATGTGACTCGTGATGGAGTTGGGCGGAGTAGGAGCTGGGACCCAAAACAAAGGTGCGTTTGGCGTGTGAGGGCTATCGGGATCGTACTTAACTATTGGATTTTTGTGAATGTGAGTTGGAGTAGATTGAGGGGATTGTTGCGGATTTTGCATGAAAGGATTACAAGAGATGCTATATTTTTTCTTTTAATTTTTTTGAATTTTTTTTGGATTTTTGATTTTTTTGGCTTTTTGAGATTTGGAGTAAAATTTTAGATTAACTCAACCTAACCTAGAAGTCTACCTAATTCCACGACAACGGAGACAACAACTTGACGCGACTGAAAATGTGTCTCTAGTGCGTTCTTATATCTGTTCAAGTGCAAACCGGTCACGTAAGTAATAACTCGATTAGATGGGTTGAATCGTCATGGAAATAGGACGATCTCTCGTGATGACGTAGGAAATGTGACTAACCCTAAACTGACTCTAGAAAAGGAGTGAAAAGATGATTAATTTTGGAGATTGAACTCTACTAACTAAATGCAAACTAAATTAAATCTATCGACTAAACTACATAAGCAGAATTAAAATTACTGAAATTGTTTAAATATGAATAATGAAAATAGTTTAGACTACAATTCCCCAAACCCTATTATGTTTACCGGATATAAAACTATCTTGAATTAGATAATTGATTAAACTCGATCTTTATTAACCCAAGCATTACATATATGAGGGTACTAGCCCGCACCATACATAATCAAGAGCAAGAATAAAGCGGTGCTGAAATAGTCAACACGCGTGTCGCATTCTTAAACACCCCGGTTACCTAGGGAAAATGAGGTTAAAAGATCTACGACAGTTGTGACTGATACACACCTTGATTCAATCATTATTTAATTCAAAGACTAATTTTTTATACGTGGGGAAACTCCTTCAGGTTGGGTCCATGCACCCCAACCCTTAGAAATCTAGCCTAGCATGGTGCAATTAACTAAACAAATATTGTCTAAGGTGCAGGAAATCAAAACCATCATATGATATGAAACTTAGATGAGAAAGAGAAATTAAGAACAATTGGAAATAAATAAACTTTGCACTAATAAATTAATTCAAACAATATAAAAGAAGAAAAGAACAAACTTTACTTGCAAAAATCTGAATTGAATAACAAAAAGTTATAAACTTTAACTCCTAGGGTTCTTCACTACTTTCTCTCTCTAAAACTATCCTAAATGGAAATCCTTTTTAAGTCTGAGAATACGTTGGAATAAAAAGACTGCATTTTTACAAGAGTTTTAGCCATGCATAACTCTAATGTTGGAAGAGGATAATTCAAAAATTAGACAGCCGAATCGATCTGGTTTAGATACATCGGTTCGGTTTGCTCTTTACAGAAGATTTTTGCACTACATGACCGGTTCATTTTTCACTCTATCAGTTCGGTTACATCTTTATCGAAAGTTTGGCCAGCACCCGGATCGGTTCTTTTTATCCTCCATGGTTCGGTTTGGCTTATACATAACATTCTCCTTCATTGTGATTTTTTTCTCAACTTTGAAGCTTAATACTTTGTGATCCGGGACTTGGATTCGGGTGCCATTTTTTCCTATGTGCTCGTAGACTCAAGGTCTTCAACTTTTCTTTAGCTTCTCATCCGAATTCTAGATTCAAGTTACTCTTTCACCCTTTGACTTTTTTTTTCTTTTTTTCTTCGGATTTGTTTCTTTCTTCACATGCACCTAAGACCTGCAAAATTGATGAGAGATACACGAAACTCGACGTACTCATTAGAAAATGTCAATAACAATGATACGAGATAAATCAACTCGAATTGTATCGCACAGAATGTTGAAAGACTCTAAATTATGGGGATAAATACGAGAATTTACGCCTAATCACTAACAATGTCTAAGATACAAAAAAATAGGCTGGCGAGTCACTTTGGCATGTAATGTAGTTGAACATCCGATTACGAAGGGTACGGTCTATCCGACCAACCGCCTCAGTCGGAGAAGACCACGTATGATGATATTGTAAGCGGCGTCTTCCAAATCTTAAATGATCAATTTCAATTTGTAATGTCATGTAATCATTTGTGTTTAGTTGATGAGGAAAAGTCGCAAAATGTAAGAAAATAAATTGTTGTGCAAACAGGGGGCTCCTCCAAAGTCTTATTAACTTTTCTTGTATGCCATTATAAACAAAATCCCCTCATATTTTTTTTTATAAATCACCCATGTATAGTTTTTTGACTGAAGAGCAAGAATGGTTGGTTAATGTATTTAGCTGGAGTTATAAACTGTAACACATCTATACAAGGACATTAGTCATGTTGAAATGTATTATTTGATAGATGAAACTAGCAAGTGACCAAAGGGGACCATGCCCCCCTTAAGCTTTCAGAAAGTTGAATTGACCTGATGAAGTTATCGTCGTAAATTAGTATCAAAACGTAAGTGTTCCCTTAATCCATGAACTCAAATGTCTAGCGAGTGAGATAGGGGGCGCGGGCAAAACCTTTTTACTCTTATTACTATTTACACTCACTCTTTGAATTATAGATTTATTACTAGCATTCAGGCCATGCGATGCGTGGCCTACTATTTTGAAACTCTAAATTATATTTTTGTCTTGTTTCAAACAATATATTCAATGAATCAAATGAGACTGAATATAGAAATAAAAAAAGAATTAATATTATATCTAATTTGCTTTAAGAAAGTACACTTTACTGCTTAATACAAATTTGGGTAAAAACTATATTTTCCAGGAAATAAAAAATATCAAAAGCATCTTAGGATCCTTGAGCTGCATGTGTTTGTTCCATTTGTCCTATGTAATATAACGATCATATTTTATTCCTTCTTGCAAGATATGAAAGAATTTTTAAAATTTTAAACAATCAATTATATATATTTGAGATATCAAAATTTATGCAATAGAAATTTCATACGTGATTCAGATAAAAAGTAAGGAATTTAATCTATTTGTGTGATTCAACGACATATAAAACTAAAAATTAAAATTTTGCTAAGAATTTTTTTGTTACAAAATTAATTATAAATATTTGTTTTATGACTTGAAATTAAGATATAACGGGAGTTGAAGCATGTACAAATATTAGAGCAAATTTGGTTTTCAAAGTTAAACTGGATGTGGGGCAAACAAATTATATATTTGAGTATTGGTAATTGTAACACATGTATACCAAAGATTAAAAAGAAAAATGTCAAATATAAATTAATTTGCAATAGGAGGAGATACGAAGAAATGCGGTAAGAATATTGATGAATTGGTATAAATCAATAGTAGGGATTTGAGTTTTTGAGACAAACTATATTTATCAACATGCTTGAGCTTGTTGTTACCGATCGGAATAATGCATCAACACATAAAAATGATAGGATACATGTAAGAACATTTTAAATACTTGAACAAAATAAGATGTAAATAAAGAGAAAAATCTCTAAAATTCTTTAGATATTAAAAGCATTTAGAAAAAGATGATAAATATATGAACATGATTTTTTTTCCATATGCTACAATGCAACGGAAAAATAATAATTTTTAATAGTATGAGATACCCTACCGGTGGGTATTGGTATAAATTATTAGCAAGGACATGATATTTCAACATAACTATTTTAAAACATAATTGAAAATTGAAGGAATCAATGTAAAAAATAAGGTCTTGACAAAAATGTAAAAGAATTACACGAAATGATTAACATGGGATATGCAGAAATTACATTAAATTACCTTGAATGTGAGAGCTTCTGAAGTCTACTCAACCGAAATTTTAGTATATTTTTGGGCATAACAAAATGAGTAGAAATGTAAATAGAGTAAAAAGTAGAATAAAAATGAAAAATGAAATATGTCATACCTTTTTTTTACTTACACCACCATTCTCATTTCTTTTGCCTAACTGTAAAGAAAACAACACAACAATTTACTCAGCGAATTGCTATTTTATCGTCATAAATGAAGTTTCTCTATGATCATATAATTGAGCAAACTCAATGAATAAACCAAATAGGAAGCTTATATGAAAACCATATTGTGACAAGTTTTTTCACAGGGGTACACATAGTCTGTTAATGCAAATGGAGAATTTTGAGAATTACCACCATTTAAATACCATAATTAACACACATGGTAGCCTACCAAACAAATAGTTACTACACATGTTTAGTAGCCTACCAAAGGAATAGTTACCACATATGTTTAGTAGCCTACCAAAGGAATAGTAATGGTTAGTGGCACACCATTAATCTCAACCATTCAATCTTGTTTTGATCCAATGGTCATGGTGACTCCCAAACAACTATAAATATGCCTTGAATTCTTTCATTGTGATCTTCCCAAACTCTCAAGCTTAAGAGAAATTAGAGAGAAAAGAAGAGAGAGTAGTTAGGGAGAAAGATAGTGCATTGCTACCGCTTGTCAGAGTGTGAAGAGGGCAGTACTATCCTCCACAAAAATAGTGAGTGCAAGAGTGCATACAAGAGAGTGTGTAAAAATGTTCCTATAATTTTTCTATAGTGAAAGTGGGTGTGAGCCGTGGATGTAGCCAAATTGGTGAACCATATAAATCTCTTGTGTTGTGTGTGCATTATTATTTTTGCATTATTTTTCTTGACTCATTGATTCCCAAGGTCCTGGAAATATTATTGGCAAAATTTAGCAGCGTTTAATTTATCAACAATTGGTATCAGAGCTTTTGGTTGGCGAACCAAAGGCACAACAGGCGTTTACAAAAATTACTCCATTTTTTTTATTTCCATCCTAGTTATTCGAGTGGGGGCACTGACGTCAGAAAAAGAGTCCAAAATTTCCCAATTTGACGGCACAAATTTTGGATTCTGGAAAATGCAAATAGAAGATAACTTGTACCAAAAGGATCTTTATTTACCTTTGGGTAACAAGCCAACGAAAATGAAAGATTCAGAATGGGAGATGCTGGACCGAAAAGCTCTCGAAACCATAAGGCTATCAATGTCAAAGTCAGTAGCCTACAACATCAAAAATGAGAAGACAACTGCGTCTCTCATGGAGGCCCTCTCTAGTATGTATGAACAGCCTTCTGCAGTAAATAAAATTCATTTGATAAAGAAGTTATTTACTATGACGATGTCAGAAGGAGAAGAATTCAGAGAACATCTCAGTGAGTTCAAAGAAGTGACGGATCAGTTAGAGGCGGTGGACATGTCTTTCACCGATGAGATACGAGCCTGTCTAATTCTTGGACTGTTGCTTGCTGGTCGGAAAGGCACGGTTACTGCAATCACCAAATCTGCAGGAAAGAAAAAACTGAAGTTCGATGATGTTGTCAGCACAATTATGACTGAAGAAATTAGAAATCGATCAAATGGTTCTTCCACCTCAGCGTCAGCCTTGAACGTAGAAAGTAGAGGCAGAGATTCAAACAGGAGCGGAGGGCATAATAGATTCAGATCCAGAAATGACAGGTCGCAATCTCAAAATCCTAAAAATTTTAACAACCAAAATCAGAACCAGAAGGTGATTAAATGTTGGAACCGCGGCAAGATCGAGAATTACAAAAATCAGTGTAGATCACCGAAGAAATAAAAAGAGAAGACGTAAGCAAACATCGTAGCAGAAGTGATAGATGATGAACTGATATGCACTTTGGAGAGCAAGTCGAAGCCATGGGTGTTAGCTCCGGAGCTTCCTTTTATGCGACCTATAATAAAGAACTCTTAGTGAGTTATTCTCCAGGTAACCTTGGCAAGGTGTACCTTGGTGATGATCAGCCTTGTGATGTGGTTGGCAAGGGAGATGTACAGATCAAGTCAAACGGGTCTGTATGGAAACTAAAGGATGTGAGACACATCCCTGATTTACGAAAGAATCTGATCTCGGTGGGCCAGTTAGCAACTGAAGGTTATGTCACAACCTTCAATGGCGATTCATGGAAAGTTTCTAGAGGAACAATGACATTCGCTCGTGACAAGAAGAGTGGAACACTCTATATAATGGCGAACATTTATGGGTCAATTACAGTTGTAGAAAGTAAAGATAATCTAAACCTATAGCACCAGAGACTTGGTCACATGAGTGACAAGGGGCTCAAGATCATGCACTCTAAGGGAAAACTACCAGATCTACAGTCAGTTGACACTGACTTATGTGAAAGCTGCATCTTTGGGAAGAAAAAGCGATTTAGCTTCATAAAGAGTGGAAGACCACCAAAGGAAGAAAAACTGGAGCTGATTCACACAGATGCCTAGGGCCCAACTACTGTCTCATCCATCGGCAAAAAATCTTACTTTATGACTTTCATTGATGACCACTCCAGAAAGGTGTGGGTTTACTTCTTGAGATACAAGTACGATGTGTACGAGGTGTTCAAGAAATGGAAGTCCATGGTGGAGATGAGATAAGAATGAAGATAAAGAAGTTGAGATCCGACAACGGTGGTGAGTGTAATGACACCGGGTTTAAGAAATTATGTTATGAAAATGACATCAGACTAGAGAGGAATGTGTAAGGGACACTGCAATAGAATGGCATAGCAGAACGGATGAACCGAACATTGACAGAGAGAGACAGAAGCATGCGTATACATGCAGGATTGCCCAAGCAGTTCCGGGCAAAGGCTATCAACATCGCAGCCTACTTAATTAATAGAAGACCATCAGTACTGCTAAAGCATAGAATACCAGATGAGGTGTGGAGCGAAAAAGCGGTAAAACTCTCCCATTTGAAAGTCTTCGGTTGTATTGCTTATGTGCATATTAGTGATCATGCTAGGGATAAACTTGATCCTAAAGTACTAAAATGAACCTTTATCGGATATGACAGAGATGAGTTTGGGTATAAGTTCTGGAATGATAAAACTAGGAAGATAATCAGAAGTCGGGACGTGATATTTAATGAGAAAGTGATGTACAAGGACAGAGATGCACTACAGTCTAGTGGTGCAACACATGGCGACCCTATGTACGTTGATCCAGATAATATTCTAGATAGTAGTGTGGCAAAATAGATAAATGAGAGACCTCGTCCAGAGGAATCCATATCGCAGAACAACCAACAACAGACTGATGAACCACAGTCTCCATCTCCATCTCCATCTCCATCTCCTGTACTAAAAAGATCTTCCTGACCTCATGTACTAAATAAAAAGTACATAAACCATTTATTACTCACTGATGCCGGAGAACCTGAATGCTATAATGAAGCATGTCAGGTGGAGAAGGCTAGCAAGTGGGAGCTTGTAATGAATGATGATATGAAGTACCTTATCTCTAAGAAGATATGGGAGCTGGCTGAATTACCCGTGGGTAAGAAGGCTCTGCACAACAAATGGGTGTATCGAGTCAAGGAGGAACATGACGGTTCTAAAAGATACAAGGCGAGGCTCGTAGTCAAAGGTTTCTAGCAAAAGGAAGGAATCGACTACACTGACATATTTTCACCAGTTGTGAAACTGACTACCCTTCGGTCAGTTTTGAGCATCGTTATAGCAGAAGACTTACATCTTGAGCAGTTAGATGTGAAAATTTCTTTCCTCCATGGTAACCTTGAGGAGGATATATATATGCAGCAGCCGGAGGATTTCTCGGAGCATGGAAAAGAGAAACTCGTGTGTAAATTGAAGAAGAGCTTGTATGGTTTGAAATAAGATCCAAGGCAGTGGTACAAGAAGTTTTATGGATTTATGCAAACAAATGGCTATTACAGGTGCAACGCTGATCATTGTTGCTACTTCAAGAGATTTGAGTCCAGCTACATTATTTTGCTACTTTATGTTGATGACATGTTAGTGGTCGGTTCAGACATGGGTGAAATCAAGAAGTTAAAGAAGCAGTTGACGAGCGAGTTCGACATGAAGGATTTGGGCTCAGCAAAGCAGATTCTTGGGACGAGAATTAACAGGGACAAGTAAAAAGGTACGTTACAGTTGTCTCAGGCAGAGTACATTATTCGTGTCTTGCGAAGGTTCAACATAAGTGATTCTAAGGCAGTTAGCACACCATTGGCTAGTCACTTTTGACTATCCAAGGAACAGTCACCTAAGACGGAGGAAGAAAGGAGATTTATGACTAAGGTTCCATATGCCTCAGCCATTGGAAGTCTCATGTATGGTATGGTTTGCACAAGACCATATATTGCCCATGCAGTTGGAGCTATGAGCAGGTTCATGACCATTCTAGGAAAGCAACATTGGGAAGCAGTTAAATGGATAATAAGGTATCTACGAGGCACCACTAATAGATGTCTGTGTTTCAGAATAGGTGAGTTTAGACTACAAGGTTTTGTAGACTCAGATTTTTCTGGTGAGGTAGACAACAGGAGGAGTACTACCGATTATGTATTCACAGTCGAAACTACTGCAATAAGTTGGATTTCACAGATACAGAAAATTATATCTTTATCCACCACAGAGGCAGAGTACATAGCAGTAACCGAGGCCAGCAAAGAGATGAATTGGTTACAGGGATTGTTAGCAGAATTGGATTTCAAATAGAAAAAGAATGTTCTGCACAATGACAGTCAGAGTGCAATACATCTGGCAAATAATTCAGCATTTCATTCGAGGACCAAGCACATCGAACTTCGTTATCACTTCGTAAGATCTCGATTAGAAGATGGGGTGTTGACACTTGAGAAGATCCAAGGGAGAAAGAATCCAGCTGACATATTAACCAAGCCAGTTACTACAGAAAAACTGAAGCTGTGCTCACCTTCAGTGGGACTTCAAAGATAGAAGACAGGAAACCTCACACCCAGCTCACTAATAGATGCGATGGTTGAGTTGCAGTTCAAAAGTCTCCAGGTGGTAGATTGTTAATGCAAATGGAGAATTTTGAGAATTACCACCATGTTTAGTAGCCTACCAAAGGAATAGTAATGGTTGGTGGCACACCATTAATCTCAACCATCCAATCATGTTTTGATCCAACGGTTATGGTGACTCCCAAACAACTATAAATAGGCCTTGAATTCTCATCCCAAACTCTGAAGCTTGAGAGAAATTAGAGAGCAAAGAAGAGAGAGTAGTTAGGGAGAAAGACATTGCATTGTTAGCACTTGTTAGAGTGTGTAGAAGGCAGTGTTAGCCTCCATAAAAATAGTGAGTGCAAGAGTGCATACAAGAGAGTGTGTAAAAGTGTTCCTATAATTTTTCTATAGTGAATGTGGGTGTGAGCCGTGGACGTAGCCAAATTGGTGAACCACGTACATCTCTTGTGTTGTGTGTGCATTATTATTTTTGCATTATTTTTCTTGACACATTGATTCCCAAGGTCCTGGAAATATTATTGACGAAATTTAGCAGTGTCTAATTTCCCAACACAGTCGACAACCAAAACATGCACTCTATCGAAATACCAATCTCCAATAGCTAGTGCAATCCCCCTGTTGCCAATAAGAGGATATTTATCTGCAAACCATGTACCGATTGGAAATGGAGAATACATAATGAGATAACTTCTTCGGTTTATATAGAAGTATTTGTGGATGAAGGATGGTTAATTTGTGGAGACTAACCGTCTCACTTAAGATGCCTGAATCGGAGGGACACTCAAGAGGCTGGATCATTTTTTTTCAATTTTTGGATATGGAGGAAGGCAATCGGATTGTAGAAGGGGATGAATTAGTTGATTTTCTTTTTTTTTTCTTGCTTTTGTTTGGGAATCAGCGAGAGAGATGGAAGGGCCCTTTGTTTTCAGATTTTTTCCCCTCTTTTTTAACGAAAAAGGTTCACGACGTTTGAGGTTTGTGGTTTTATTTCAACATTTTTTGGGGGTAATAACTGTTTACATGTTAAACGGTTGAACCATTTTGTAGCTATATAATTATTGAGGTGGACACGTGTGGATTTAGGACTCCTTCAAATGATTTCAAGCTATAACTTTATATATACACATAGATGCGATTAAAAACCTAATTTTGAAACCTTACCTAATCTTAATTATTTTGCCCTAAAATTCCCCTTAATTGCAATTTTTTTACCTAATTACAAAAACTTAAACTATCGCTTTTGTTATTTGAATTGTAAAAATAAATTTTGACCTGTTAATTAACTCCAATTGCATTATTTTAGATTAATCAAATGGTAAATGCGACTCATTGTATTGGTAAACTTATTTAACTTGTAATGTTTTGAAGATTTATGAAAATTGGCATTTTTTATTCAAAATTTGCATGAATGATCCTATTGTATTGATTTAATACTTTTTGACTATTTCTTTTAATATATTTTACTGGAGAAAAAAGTTTACATTAAATAATGAGTGTCTCTAATAGAAATGACAACACAATTGACTCATTTACGTTTAGTAATTAACAATTTTGGTTTTGCAACATTAGGAGAAAACAACAGGATTCATGATGCATACATATTATGTTGTTCGGAAAAAATGTCTCACAATAAATATTTGCCTCCCCCTCCGAGGGAAAACATTCAAAGTATAAACTTATATTTAAATTTACATATGAAAAGAAGTATCATGCATTCGAGAGTGTTCGTGACATTTTAGTGTTGTATTTGACACTGTTTGGAAAGTCTGTGCTTCCTACGTTGTAACCTTACATATGGCTTTAGAAATATATTAGTGCAACAGAGTAACAATTCCTATTAGTAAAACTACTAGTGTTTAAGTCTTTGATGCTTGTTTCTTTCTTTTGATAAAAAAGCATTATTGGTTAGCAGCAGTAGTTACTTTTTTTAATGTATAATAAGCTTATTAGTTTCCCATTGGATTTATTCTGCGATTTCCAAGTGTTTTGTATGGATCATTCAGAAACACAGCCTTTGGGTTGTTGTTTTAGTTTGGATGGATTTTCTTTATGAAATTGGGGGTTGCTTTAATTTTGTTTGACTAGCTCTTGAGGTTTGTCTATTTACTATTTTGCACATGGTTATAATTTTAAGATTTTATGGCATAGGGTCTCAATGCAGTAATATGATTTTATATTTATATCAATCCCAACTAGCATTTATTGGTTTTTTGTTATGGAAAGAACAAAATAATAAATTAATATCTGCAAGGCACGTTCTGGGAACGCTGTCTTTTAGGCAAAATTTCTCCTAATCCGGTTGAGACAAAACCGCAAGTACACAATGGGTTTTATAGAATCTGCCTTCAGGATACAATGAAGTGTATGAAGAGTTTGTTTGATTCAAACTATGTATTGTTTGATCAAACCGAGAACACTTTGAATTTGTAATATGATAATGCCAAAAGGTAGAGGACAAAGAGAGGAGAAATTAGCAATTTTCGGTGTCCAAAACAAAGGCTTGGAACTCTTTTTTATAGCCATTTCTATGACTGTTCTTCAACAGTCACAACTATACCAGCAGCCGTTGGATCTTGCCTATTTGGAATAGCTTCGATCTAACGGTTCAGATTGGGCATCCCCTCGTAAGCGAATGGACATCCCCTACACGAAATGCTACGAGTTCATCTAACGGTTCAAATCAATTCGTTTTGAATTTTAAACCCTTTGATCGGATCGTTTAATCACAACCGTTGATCTATTTTACCCGTCAAAACTTTAGGCTCCCACGCTCCAAGCGACGATACGCAGTGCCAAGTGTGCGTCAAAGTATGCAGTGCGTCCTAAGTCGCCCAATCTCCCTTTCACGCGCCGCGTGTCGCGCTTTTGCGTGTCACGTGTCGCGATTGGTGGTGCTTAAGCACCACCGTAATGCGTAGGATCATAGCCTCTTGTTTGACTTGTCAACTAAGAATCTTAGTTGTCCTTTGGTTGATATACCACTACTTTTTTGTAGTACTCTTCCAATGTGGGACAATATGGGATTTTGAGCACTCCCATATCTTTCACACCCATTTGCTCGTGTTTTTACCTTCTAAAATAAAACCCAAACTATGTTTAAAAATAAAACACTAATTAATATAATAAAATATTAACAACTAAAAATTAAAATATTAATTTATATAATTAAAATATTATATTAAATTAAAATTTATCCAACAGCATTGCCCTGGATTCATGAACTGAATATGTACAAGGAATGTTGCCTGTTCCGCAACCATGAGTTCTAGCCAAATGCCTAGGGCATGTTACGTCAAGTCACCTAATAAACTTGAATTAATAGGCCCACTACTCCTTACATTGGTCTTTAGCTTGACATCTTCGTGAAACATTCTTAAGTATCTTAGTTTTCCCCTATGTAGAACCATGAAAATGATTATGTCATCCGCAAAATGAAAGCGAAAGACCTATATAGAGGGCACATCCTACCAGCAAGCAAAAAACCATGCCACTATTCACCACCCTAAGAATAAACCTACAATAGAAATACCAAAGTCACATGCCAATCTTCTGTGGTAAGTAAGAATGTATATTTAACAATATCCATTAATAGTGCAGAACAAACCCAAAAGCTCAAGTAGCCACTAAAGGAGGCTACAAAAAGAAGATCTCGATAATTAGTTAATGTGCGCTTACCTCAAGTAATCAAAAAAGGAATTGCATTAAAAATAGTAAACTCATCATCATGTACCATAATATAGGACTTCCTAACTCTACACCTTTGAAACACTGTTGGTTCCGCTCTCACCAAATAGACCACAACTCAACTCAACAAATCCTTTGAAACATTGCTGGTTCCTCTCTCACTAAATAGACCACATAATGTAAAATGGTGTTACGTCTCAAACTCCTCAAACTCTGTTCTTAGTGGACAACCAAACTATATATGAATTCCATTTGAAACTGACCCTGTCAAGACTCATATCATCCCAAAAAGAACAAGTAAACATCAAACATGCCTCTGGCTACCAGATAATGCATCAGGTAATGATCCTTCATTTTCTCTTCAAATTTACACATCTAACATCTATTATCTAGCCCCCATCTCCTTCTCTTCAAGTTATCCAACATGAAAATGGCACTCTTCAAGACTATCCACGCAAAGACAATAATTTTCACATGGAGAGACAGTCCTCTACAAGCTCCTCGAAGGGAAGCTTCTTCTAGACTTTCCTTTCAAGAGGGAATAAAAAGACTTATTATAAACTTTACACCCTGATTCCCATACCACCTAATTATGTCCTCCGCGATCCTTGGCAAGAGGCCTCAACCAATAGTTCTAACTAGGTGTCAACTGCCTCAAACACCAACTGAATGTCTTCTTACAAAAATATATTCTGCCATTGTGGTCTCAATCTCAACATTCACAGTTCATCGTTCGAGATCTAAAAAATGGTTAGTAATGCTGTGTCCCCAAACCGAACATTCTTTCAAGACCTCACCCCGCTACCATCCCCTACCTCATATGAGATAAATCAACTGAACTCCCCCTAACTTCTACCAATAGCCATCCACATCCCCAACTAAAATCTAGAATCAACCGAATGCTCAATCGTCACCATCACAACTGTTGGAAACAACTGTCTTCATAGCTGTTATTATGGTGCAAAAGTTGAAAGTAGTAGTGGGGCTTTATAGCCACCCACTAAGAACGGCTATCCGGGTTTTACTCCCTTTTGCAAAAGTTGAAAGTGGTAGTGGGGCTTTATAGCCACCCACTAAGAATGACTATTCGGGTTTTACTCCCACTATCTTCTCTTATTTTTTTCTTTCTTTGACCGTTATGCTCAATTTTTTTATATATGGCCTGAGACTCCATTATAAAGAGAGCAACAAAACTAAAAAACTCTACAACTGTATTCTACTTATTCCGACCATTTTTGGAAAACTTCTTTCCTACACAAATTAATACATAGAACAAGGAATAATTAATCTTCCATAAGATTAATTATATTTCAGATTCGAGCAATATATATAATTGAATGGGTGTTCATTAAACGAATTGGATTGTGCTACCAATTCGTATTTTCTTGGAGGCTATTTTATCTTGGGGTGACGAGGCTATTCAGACTGTCGGCACAATTTGGGCAGAGCTGCGAAACACCTTAAAGAGAGCGAGTTTGTCTGAAACGCAACCATATTTATAGACTGTCCAGTTCTGGATTTCTTATAATTTTTCGACCTCGGTTTATCATCTCCTAATTGGGTAATTTAGTTCCTTATTTACTTCTGCATTTAAATTGTTGCAACAACAATTTTAAGGTGATTCTATTCTGCCATGGACGAAATTAACTCTAGCAACCTTAACAAACCTTTCAAATATGAAGGCACCGATTTTAAACATTGGAGCAAAAAAATGCTATTTATTTAATTACGAAAAAGGTCGCATCATGTGTTCAATTTGACAAACCCATAGTAAATAATCCACCTACTGTTGAGGAAAGAAAAACGATTAGAACTTGGGAGGAAAATGATTTTCTATGCAAGAACTATTTTCTGAATGCTCTAAGTGACGAACTTTATGACTATTATGCCAATTATAAAACTGTAAAAGATGTTTGGGATGCATTGTTTAAAAAATATGACACAGATGAGGCGGTTGCTAAAAAATATGCCGTCATCCATTATTTGAAATTTCAAATGACGGATGATAAATCTATTATTGCTCAAACCCATGATTTGCAAACGATTGCCCATGAAATTATTTCCGAGGGCATGGCTTTGGATGAGCAATTTCAGGTGGATGTCATTATTGATAAATTGCCTCCACTGTTCAAAGAGTTTAAAAATGTTTTGAGGCATAAGTCTAAAGAATTTTCACTAGAGTCACTCATTACTAAATTGAGAATTGAGGAGGAATCCCGAAAACAGGACTACAAAGATGAAATTCTTGTTGTGTCTAACAACAAAAATCAGAAAAAGAACCACACTCCAGTTATTTTAAAGGCAAACAAGAAAAATATGAAATTTTAAAAAAAGAGCCACAACCAGAATTTTAAAAATCAGACTCAGAATAAGAATAAGAACCCTGGAAATGGATTGTCTAGCAACTCGGGACAATTTATTTGTTTCAAGTGTGGTAAGCCTGGCCATATGGCTCGCAAATGTCGCAATGTGCCACAAGCACAAGCCAATTTGATCGAAGAGGACCTATGTGATATGATTTCTGAAATCAACATGGTTAGCGGTGTCGAAGGGTGGTGGTTGGATACTAGTGCTTCCTGCCATATCTGTTATGACCGTACTCTCTTTAAGACTTATTCTGAGACTGCAGATAAGAAGGTGTTGTTGGATGATTCTCACTCCACTGAGGTTGCTAGTACTGGAAATATTGAATTAAAGTTTACTTCAGGAAAGACTGTTATCCTCAAAGATGTTCTTCACACTCCCGAGATAAGGAAAAATCTAGTTTCAGGTTATCTTCTCAACAAAGCTGGATTTACTCAAACTATTGGTGCTAGTTTATTTACTTTGACCAAAATGGAATTTTTGAAGGCAAGGGTTATGCCACTGATGGGATGTTTAAGTTGAATGTTGATGCTAATAAAATTTCTCCTTCTGCTTATATTACTTGTTCATTTAATGTTTGGCATGCTAGGCTTTGTCATGCTAATAAATGACTTGTTAAAAATATAAGCACTTTAGGATTAATTCCAGGATTATCATTAAATGATTTTGAAAAATGTGAATGGTATAGTCAAGCAAAAATCACTAAGACACCACATAAATATGTTTTTAGGGAATCTGAACCACTTGATTTAATTCATTCGGATATTTGTTAATTGGATGGTGTCACAATTAGAAATGACAAACGTTATTTTATAACTTTTATTGATGATTGTTCTGATTATTCATTTGTGTATTTAATGAAAAATAAAAGTGAAGCGTTTGACAAGTTTAAAATTTTCCTAAATGAAATTGAAAATCAATTTAATCGAAAAATAAAAAGGTTACGTAGTGATAGAGGCACTGAATATGATTCTGGACCATTTATTAAATTTTATAAAACCCGCGGTATTATTCACAAAAAAACTGCCCCTTATTCGTCCGAAATAAACGGTAAAGCCGAAAGAAAAAATAGGACATTAACTGAATTAGTTGTTGCTATTTTATTAAATTTAGGGGTTGCCTCACATTGGTGGGGTGAAGTTATCTTGACTGTGTGTCACGTACTTAATAGAATTTCTAAGAGTAAAATGAAAATATCTGCTTATGAAATTTGAAAAAATATTAAGCCCAACGTGTCATACTTTAGAACGTGGGAGTGCTTAGCCTATGTACATATACCCGACCCTAAAATGTCTAAATTGGCGAGTAGAGCATATGAGTACGTTTTTATAGGCTATGCTACTAATAGCAAATCATATCGATTTTATGACTTGAAAAATCAAGTAATTATTGAATCAAATGAAGCAAATTTTTATGAAGATAAATTTTCCTTTTAAATTGAGAAATAGTGGGGGCGAGTCATCCATTAATATTTCTTCAAATAAAAATAAAGAAAATAATGAATCCATTTTAGAAATTCAAAAAAGTAAAAGGGCTCGTGTGGAAAAAGAATTTGGTCCCGACTTTTATGCTTACACTTTAGAGGAGGATCCTAACACTATTCAAGAAACTTTATCTTCTTTGGATGCGGATTTATGGCAAGAAGCTATTAATGATGAAATGGATTCCTTGGAAACAAATAAAACTTGGCATTTAGTGGACCTTCCTCCAGGGTGTAAAACAATTGGGTGTAAATGGATTTTTAAAAAGAAATTAAAACCCGATGGCAGTGTTGAAAAATATAAATCACGTTTTATTGTCAAAGGTTTTAGACAAAGAGAAAACGTAGACTTTTTTTGATACATTTTCACCTGTGACTAGAATAACGTCTATACGTGTACTATTTGCAATAGCTGTCTTAAATGATTCAATTGTACACCAAATGGATGTTAAACTGTATTTTTAAATGGAGAATTAGAAGAAGATATTTATATGGATCAACTTGAAGGTTTTATTGTACACGGTCAAGAAAATGAAGTATGTAAATTAGATAAATCTCTTTATGGACTCAAATAGGCACCTAAACAATGACATGATAAATTTGATAGCCTAGTCATCTCCAATGGGTTTAAAATAAATGAAAGTGACAAATGCATTTATTATAAATATGTTGAGAACATTTGCACGATCATATGTCTTTATGTTGATGACTTGCTTATATTTAGTTATAATATTCATGCCATAGAAAATGTTAAATCATTATTGTGTGCCAATTTTGATATGAAGGAATTGGGTGAAGCTAGTGTAATATTAGGAATTAATATTACTGGGTCAGAAAAGGGGTTCTTTGGATCAATCTCATTACATTGAGAAAGTTCTAAAGAAATACAATTACTTTGACTGTAAACCTGCTAGTACTCCATTTGATCCTAGTGTAAAGTTATTTAAGAACACTGGCGACGGTGTAAACCAAAATGCTTATGCAAGTATTATAGGTAGCTTACGTTATGCTACAGATTGCACAAGACTTGACATAGCTTATGCTATGGGAGTACTATGTAGATTTACCAGTAGACCTAGTATGGAGCATTGTCATGCTATTGAGAGGGTCATGCGGTACCTTAAAAGGACGATGAACCTCGGATTACACTATAATAAGCATCCCACTGTCCTTGAAGGATTTTGTGATGCTGATTGGAACACCCTATCTGACGATTCTAAGGCTACTAGTGGATATATATTTAGCATCGCTGGTGG
This sequence comes from Sambucus nigra, assembly GCA_949130495.1. NCBI lineage: Eukaryota > Viridiplantae > Streptophyta > Magnoliopsida > Dipsacales > Adoxaceae > Sambucus > Sambucus nigra. The sequence continues at coordinate 26,453 of CASBWL010000642.1, read as the reverse complement.
TGCAGTTTCTTGGAAATCTAAGAAACAAACTATTTTGGCTCAATCCACTATGGAGTCTGACATGATAGCGCTAGCTACTGCTAGTGAAGAGGCAGGTTGGTTAAGAAACCTCCTGTTAGATATCCCATTATGGGAAAGACCGATACCATCCGTTTTGATTAATTGTGATAGTACCGTGGCTATTTCTAAAGTTGAGAACCGTTATTTTAACGGTAAGAAATGACAGATACGTCGTAAACATTGCACTGTTAGAGAATTTATTTCTACAGGTGCTGTGAGGGTGGATCATATACGGTCTGAACAGAACTTAGCTGATCCTTTGACGAAAGGACTAGCTAGGGAGAAGGTGTGGAACACCTCGAAAGGGATGGGACTAAAGCCCTTGGATACATCAGTCACTTGTGATGGTAACCCAACATATAGACTGGAGATCCCAAGAAATATGTTCAAAGGGTAATAACAAGTCACAAGTGATATGGGTTGAATCATGCTATTAATAAATAATATAGAATGGAGTTTTACTCCGAGTCCATCCCTATGGAGCATGACTTTTTTGAAGTGAGTAAAGGGTGAGTTACTAAAACTATTAGTGATATCTATAGATCTATTTTGAGTGGGGTACCTAGCTGTAGGAGTACTCTTGATAGACTCACCTATGTGAATGTGGAAGTGTGGATGCTTCCTATGGATATTTTGGACAAATTCCTAAAGAGTTTACTATACTGGGATAGAAGCACATGGCTGTAACGTGCTGGCTATTAGAACTACACCCAAGTAAGGTTGTGTGTGGGATGTTGTCAGAGATAGAATTCAAAACTACAATTACTCTAGTATATTCTGAATCATCTTTACTACGTAAAGGTTCAAGTCGAAAGACACCTTTGCTTATGCAAAATTCTATGAATTATTTCTCGATAAAATGTTTTCAACTTTTACAAGTGGGGGATTGTTGAAAACAGCTGTCTTCATAGCTATTATTATGGTGCAAAAGTTGAAAGTAGTAGTGGGGATTTATAGCCACCCACTAAGAACGACTATTCGAGTTTTACTCCCTTTTGCAAAAGTTGAAAGTGGTAGTGGGGCTTTATAGCCACCCACTAAGAAAGGCTATTCAGTTTTACTCCCACTATCTTCTCTTATTTTTTTCTTTATTTGACCGTTATCCTCAATTTTTTTATATATGACCTGAGACTCCATTATAAAGAGAGCAACAAAACTAAAAAAACTCTACAACTGTATTCTACTTGTTCCGGCCATTTTTGGAAAACCTCTTTCCCACAAAAATTGATACATAGAACATGGAATAATTAATCTTCCACAAGATTAATTATCACTACACGAAAAAGCCTAAATTGGCACCCTTTAGCCGGCCAGCCTCATCACGGTCATTGATCGTGATAAAAAAACACGTATTTTTTTGTCACGGTCAGTCAATGACCGTGACAAGTCAGTGACAAGAACAGTTGTCACGGACTTGTCACGGTCAATGATCGTGACAATCCTTATAATTATTATCACGATCAGGGACCGTGACACGTCCGTGACAACTTCTTCAGTAAAAAAGCCCTACGCCTTCTTTTTTTCCCACCGTTTTTGGTTTTCCCTCTCTCTCTCTAACCGATTTTGAGCTCTCTCTCTCTCTCTCCAAGGTATGTTTTTTCCCTTTCTTTCTCTTTCATTTCTACATGTGTGTGTATGTGTGTGTATATATGTGTGTGGTGGTGTGTGGAGGGGCAGGGGGTGGTGGGGGTGCGGTGGTGTGTGTGTGTCCGTGTGTGGTACGTGTGTGTGTGTGTGCAGGTGGGAGAGGGAGGGGGCAGGGGTGGTGGGGGTGGTGTGGTGGGGGTGTGTGCGCGTGTGTGCAGGTGGGAGGGGGTGGGGGTGTGTGTACGTGTGTGTGTGGTGGGGGGATTGGGGCAGGGCGTGGGTGGTGTATGTGTGCGTGTGTGTGTTCGAAATAACTTTAAATGTATAACTTTAATAAAATAAATTGTATAGCTTTAATTGTAACTTTAATTGTATAGTTTTATATGAAAGTAAATTAATAATTAGTGCCCATTTCATATGAAAGTAGGATTTCCCCTCATTGTAAATTAGTAAATTAATAATTGTATACTTTAATTATTAGTTTAATAGATGAAATGAATTAATTGAGTAGATGAATTAGAAGGAGTACGGGATACACATTTGTTGTTGCGGTTGGATTATAGTGGATCGATGTTGGATTGGTTAATTTTAGAAGTGGTATGACCACTGGATTAATGTCCATATGGGGGTCGGATTTTTCAACTTTTTTTTAAATTACTTTGTATCACGAACAATATATATATATATAGTATGATAATTAAATGAAACATACTTGAAATTACATATAGTGCGCATAGATACTAGCCTTCTAGTTCTTATGCGTACGCATTCAATAGCCCTTAGACCCGTTCGAGAGTCATTACCCCTGTAATGAGATCTCTCGAATTCCCGTTTGGACAGTATAGGACTGCATAATTTCAGTATAATATTCTTAGTGGCTTAAAGTTGTTACTTTTGGAGGAAGTTCTGCAGTCGTATCCTAATGTTCTCTGGGTACATACTAGATTGACAAGTGTGACTGTATTTCAATTGATCAATTGAAATAATACTCACACTTGCGAATCTACGTCGTGTACTTGGAGAACTACGGGGATATGCTGCCGAATTTTTTTCAAATTGTAACAATGTGCATGAGCTGTTAAGTATATTACAGAAAAATGATGTCTTGAATGGGATAGGACCACTCACCCTTTAGAGGATATGGTGGAAATAGAAATTTATATTATAAGTTGAATTTGAATATAAATAAGACATAATTAAATGAAATATACTATAGATCTAAGTTTTGTTTATACTAATCCATGAATATACGCTTTATACCTTTAATAGGTGATTAGTTGTGGTAGCTGTGATAGGATATCCGAAATACAAAGAGTGGATGGGTGAGACAAATAGAATGGGGGATGTGTTTCGCAGAGGTGCTAACGAATTTGTGAAATATGCAAAGAGATGTCATAATGATGAAGAGTTTTTGTGTCCATGTGCTAGGTGTAAGAATGGTAAGGTGTTTGAGTGGAAAACATTTAAACTACATTTGTTAAGATCGGGTATGCAAGATAGTTATCGATTTTGGAGTTTTCATGGTGAATTGAAAGTTCCTTTTGTACCCGACCAACCTTCACAACAATCATAAACAAGTAGGATAGATGTAGAAGGGGACGACGTAGATCATAATATGTTAGAGGATTTAGTTGATGATGCGTACGGAGTTTATGAAGCAAAGGAGAATGAGGTTACTGATGATGTAGAAGGTTCAAGTGCTCGTGAAGATATCACGATAAAACTTGATGATGACTACTAAAGTTTAAAATTTAAGACAACCCAACCGTTATACTCTGGCTGTGAGAAAGATCAAACAACTTTACATGCCATGGTTGGTTTGCACAGTTTGAAGATGCAGTACGGTTTATCTGGCAATTGCGTGACAGGAATTCTGAAATGGGTGAAGGGCATATTACCCAAGGAGAACACACTTCCAAATAGCTATCTTGTTATGAAGAACAGTTTGGAAGGTTTGGGAATGAAGTATAAATCGATTCATGCTTGTGTGTATGACTGCATACTATACCGAAAGGAGTATGAAAATCTCGATCGTTGTCCGGTATGCGATGAACCTAGATATGTCCAATCCACTAGTAAGGAAGGCACAAGCTCAAAAGTGCCTCAAAAAGTATTGAAATATTTTCTCGTTGGGCCTAGATTAAAGATATTTTTCACAGTACCATGGATAGCAGAGGCAATGACTTGGCATGCTAGGGCAGAAGTAGGGGTAATATCATGCGTCATCCTATTGATTCTACTGCCTGGAGGAGGATGAATTATGAGTATCCCTATTTTGCTCGAGAACAACGCAACATTCGTTTGGCTATATCAACAGATGGTTTCAATCCATTTGGAAATCTAAGCACCAATCAGAGTGTATGGCCAGTGATCCTAGCCCCACTCAACCTCCCTCCTTCACAGTGTATGAAACCTGAATTTTCGATGATGGATTTGTTGATACCTGGGCCAAAGGCACAAAGTGATGACATCAATGTCTACCTGGCTCCTTTGGTAGAAGAATTAAATGAGTTGTGGGAAGAGGATGTGCAATCATTTGACTCTTTTAGAAAAGAAGAGTTTACGCTGAAAGCTATGTTGATGTGGGCAATCATGATTTTCCAGCTTATGGGACATTATCTGATTGTGTAGTACATGGTTATTTGGGGTGTCCTATTTGTGGAGAGGAGACTGAATCTCTTCGTCTATCCTTTAGCTCAAAAAATATATACCATTGCCACATGAGGTTTTTACCCCCGGCTCATAGTTTCAGATCTGAGAAAGGTTCTAATTTTTTATTAGGCGAGGTTGAACATAGGCTACCGTCGAGACAACTTTCGGGTTCAGAAATTGAAAATAAATCTTCTGAATGTGGCCCTAATATGCCAGGTAAGAATCCAAAATGTAAGAATGTCAAGCATAAGAAGACCCCAACTGGGAATGAAACTGAGATAAGAAAGGCATGGTCTAGGAGGTCAATTTTATTTGACTTGCCTTATTGGAAGAATAACCCGGTGCGCCATGTATTGGATGTGATGCATGCAGAGAAGAAATTCACTGAACATATTGTGGGAACTTGCCTTGGGGGGAGTTATTCGAAGGATGGAGAAAATGCACGAAAAGACCTTAAATCGTTGAAACTTAAGCCACAACTATGGTTGAAAGAAGATAGTAGGGGAAGGATAATAATTCCCCCTGGTACTTTTACTTTGACGAGTGGGGAAAGGAAGGTGCTTTTAGACACAATATACAATTTGAAGGGTCCATCTACTTTTTCGTCCAACTTGCAAAGGATTGTGAATTATGCTACTCATGATTTACATAAGTGTTAGTTCCACGATTGGCATGTGATCATGCAATTGGTTCCTCTATTGTTTAGGAATTGTTTATCTAAGCACAAGGATTTGCGGAGGGCTATTATGAAAATTAGTATTACCTTCTCACTCTTGTGTGAGAAGGTAGTCAATCGAGAACACATAGTGGCCGCAAAATTGGCGGTGACCGAAGCGATTTATGTGTTGGAGAAGTAATTTCCCCCAACATTATTTGACATAAGTGTTCACTTGTTGGTACACCTATGCGATGAGGCACTTCTTTGTGGTCCAGTTATATATAGGTGATTGTATCCGTTTGTAAGATTGCTGAAAGTTTTTAAAGATTACGTCAAGAATACGCGATACATTACAGGATCAATTGAAGAGGAATACATCACCGTGGAGTCATCGATATATACTCGGGAATATATGACTGACTCGACCAACGTTGATGACACTGATGAGTTCGTCGATTATGGTGGTTATGTGATTAGAAAACGAGTGAAATTAACTAGTTTGCAACATGAACAAGTAGCTCGTTGTCTATTTGACACACATGAAGATGTCGAAGAATGGAAAAAGTAAGTTTCGATTATTATAATGTTTAACATTATTTTAGATTATTTTATACATGATTAATTTTGTAATATGCAGAAAATATGAAGCCTGCGAGACAATAAAAGACGAAAAATAATGGTACAATCAGACAGTGAATTTAGGTTGTGGTTGACACACGAGGTAATTATAATGAAAATGGCCGTTATATAACGTTACATTACACTCAAATTTTACAACTAATATAAATAAATTATCTATATTCTCAGCTCTTAAAGACGGGTGATGCGACATCAAGGCTTGATCGTCTAGCCACTAGACCCTTATTCATAGCACAAGAGTACCAAAAGTATCGATTGAACAGTTACATTTTTGGCACTAAAGTGTACGAGGAAAGTACAAATGTACAGAACTCGGGCATTATATACAAGGCTCTTACTTTCTTTCGAGCGAGCGCAAAAGATAAAAAGCTTATTGAAGCTGAAATAACTTACTATGGTGTAATCCGAAATATATTTGAATTAGATTATATAAGCTTCAAAGAGGTTGTATTTTACTGTGACTGGGTAAGAGTTGAGGATAAAAATTCTTGTAAAGTTGATCCTGTCACCAATTTGATCATGGTTGACTTGTCCAAGTTGATGAGAAACGACCACGCGAGCGATGAGCCGTTTGTTTGTGCATTTCAAAAGGTTAACCAAGTGTTTTACTCAGAGTATGCCAACAACGAGCCGTGGTCAATTGTCCAACATGCGCCAAAGCGTCTAAATGGTAGTGTGGATGACTTGGCTGCTCCTACCGAATATCAATCTATTTTTGATGATAACCCGAATTTTAAACAATTTTTCAATTTGTAATAAATATTCCAATTTATACCAAAACTTCCATTTTTAATGCTTTTAATTGATTTGCACTTCATCATTTTCACTCTTGTGTAGTGTGCGTGTGTGTGGGCATTAGGGGTGGGGGTGGGGATATTTCAAATTGAAGGTAATTGTACATATTATGAGCTAGATGTTGTTGTTTTGGAATTCAAAATTGAGGTGTTTAATAGTAACAATTCATTTTTATTTGTAGTAATTGTAAATATTTGCATGTCTTCTTCTAATTCATTTTGACTTGTACTAATAACATTTTTTTATAGCAAATGTCTCCTTCAGGTATTATGGAGAGCATGATGATGCTGGTTATGATGATGTCGTCTGGGCTCGGTGTTAGCGGAGGTGACGAGGGCTCCTCGGCCCCTAGGCTCCCCAAATATGGAAAATTGGGGATGGCCATCGAGAATAAGTCGGGGCTATTAGCGAGATCCCTCGAGCTGGTAAAGGCGATCATCGGCCCGAGGTATACGAGTTGGAAGGAGGTGGTATATGAGCTCAAGTTAGCTGTTTGGGTGGCACTATATGTAATGTATCTATATTTATATTTATATGAATATTTAAATTTCAATTTCGATTTCGATTTCATTTTATATTTATATTTATATTTATATTTATTCGCAACTAACATTGTATTTGTTGGACAGGAACAATTCAGCCTGGATCCAAAGCTACGCGATTCTGTCTTGGAGCAATTGAGGGAGAAACACAAGACGTGGAAGAAAAATATGCGGACCCGGTACTTTGGGAAGACACGAGAGTCCATTATCCAAAGGCATGAATCCGTCCCGCCGAAGGATCTGATCTCATTGGCAAAATGACAACAGTTCATTGATAATGAGATCGGGGAGCAAAAATTGGCATCTCGCCAATCTGGGAGGGAAAACCGGGCAAAAAAATGGACATGCATGATAGCGCGCGAGAGGTGTGCGCATGTAAGTGCACAGCCATTGTTTTCATCTCGTCACGACTATACAAACAAACCTAAATTACGACTACACTTGCGGGGCAAGTCTAGCGGTAAGTCGGGCATCGAAAATCCACAGAGACGAGTTGTTAAAATTTATATGATTTAATACTTCGAAATAAAAGTGTAAAAGATGATTACAAACTAAAAGAAAAGATGCATAAAAGGGAAATGTTAATCTAGGCAAGGGTATTGAAACTAGATTATGAAAGCGAGTAAAACTATAGGTTACGTCGAATATCCCTCACCCGAGTTAATTTGTATAAAATGGTTACATGGATCGACGAGTTATTACAAATGCGTCTCGTTTCAACAGTTAATTGAATCAAGGGTTATCATGCCCCTAAATCCGCATAAAAGCCTAATATGATTTTTGCGTCAACAAATATCCCGGAAATTGCGCACGAAAGGTCATAAGCACGGGACATACATGATATGCCCCGCCAAATCTCCTAGGCACAATAACTAGGACAACGCACCCAAAATAGACCCGTAGACACCATCACCAAAGCAAAGCAACGCGTTAACCCGAGTGAGTTCCATTCAAACATAACCTAATTTAAATTACCTAGAAACCATATTAAAAATGCGATAAATAAACGCAATAAAGAAATGCGATAAAACTATACTAGAAAGCGTGTAAAGAAAGCAAGTAAACCTAATTTAGAAAGCATGAAAATTACACTACAAAGCAAGAAATTAATTAAATACAACTATATTAAAGGAAGAGGATGATGAATAGTATAACTTACAACCCAATTGGGTGTCAAACCAAGAAGAATCCAAGCCAAACTCTCCAAAACCCTCAAACCCTAAGATAACCTAAGCTAAAATCGTGTATATCTCTTATTTACAACAAAAATGGGTATTTATATTAAGTGGAGAAAAGTAAAGGAAAAAGAAAAGAAGAAGGAAAGAGCCCAAATATCTGGCACCACCGGTCGACTGCATCCGGGGAACCGGTCGATCGGTCCTTTATGTATGAGCCCACTGCCTCCTTTCCACAGCAAAAACATAAACCGCGGTCGACCGACCCCCTGGGCACGGTCGACTGGTACTCTGTTTTCGGCAGCCCTTGGTCCATGACAAGGAAGAAAAGGTTGATTACGAGAATGGTTATAACTTCACCGTCCGGACTCGGAATCGTGCATCGTTTGTAGCCACGCGAAGCTTGCTCGACGAACTACGCATACGTGAAATTCCATGATCCGAAGATGAAATGTTAATTGACTAAAATTCCCTTGAAGTGGCATCCAGTGACGAAACTTCACTGAAACCTACAAAAGCACAATTAACCCCTGCAAAACATGTATATATATCCATATCCAAGGTTGTCTGGTTAATGAGCATAAATATAGGCATTAAGGACCGTAAAAGCGCTAGAATGCATAAAGATAACAGGCGAAAATATGCAATATTTGATACGAATCAGTGCACTACTCCGGTAGGATGTCTTACGCCGAGGTGGATCATAGGATGATGGTAATATTTAATTTTTCTATAACTAAAAAAATATATTATTCTGCATTATTTTACTTTGTGGAGCCGATACTAATTTTACTTTATTTTATTTCAGGGGACAGGGAGTGGCCCTGGGGGTAGGCCACATAGGCTTGATACTTATGTGGCTCTTTGGATGAAGAAGGGCAAGGACAAGGAGGTTTCCCCAAGCATCGCGGCCACGATTATAAGTGATTCGACAGTTTACTTTTTGTTAATTACGTTATAATTTTTTGGTTTACTTATTTTACTAATCATGTGCTTTTTTTCGTTTCAGGCAAAGCTTAAAGAAGTGCATGAGTCGCAGTCTGATGCCGGTAAGGCAATTTTGTCCACAAACTCACTCAGCCAAGTGCTTGACTCTGATCGCAAGGGGAGGACAAGGGGGTAAGCTCGCGGGTGGCCAAATCTAGGATCATCGGATTGGAAAATAGCGACATCGGGTTGGCTCGAATGGTGGATTCACATAACGCAAAGCTGTCCTGTTTGGAGGCGACGGTCCATGATATGTTTTCATTCATGAAGTGTTTATTGGGCGGAAATCGTAAGGGGAAAGGGAAGGAGAAGGCGGTGGTAGTGGAGGAGGAGGAGGTGCGGGATGACGAGGTGCAGGATGACGAGGATGTGGACCTCGCTACTTCATCGCCAACACCTGCAGACTTTGATGATCCACTTCCCTATTTGTCTCCCTTCTACAGACCGATGTCGACACTTGGTTGACCGAGCGTGTTTATAATGGACATATTTGATGGCGAACGAATAGGGCGGGGGTTGAGGGACCTGAATATGGTCCAGGGTGCACTAGTTCATGAGCGTGCGCTTCAAGACATCGAGTCCAAAGTGCTCGTCATGCATGTGATAACCGGGAAGGAGAACTCCCCATTGTGGTTGCGCGAACAATGCGGCATGATGTATATTAGTGGGTGTGTCAATTCGTACATCGCGTGGCCTACTCACCTCCTCAAATTAACCTTACCCCAGACATTTAGTGACATTGTTTTAAGTTTGAATTGAATTGTTTTAAGTTGTTACATTTGAATTCTATTTGTATTATATCTTGATGCATATTATTTTGAATGTATATTTGCATTATCTTTATTTTATTTGGATATATGATGTTTGAACAGGTACAACGTTGCTATAACATGTACAAGTATACTGCTGGGCAGTGGCAGTGGCCATACTGCCCAACAGATTTTTTTTCAATTCTATCCAGAATTATCACGGTCATTGACCGCGACAAGTCCGTGGCAAAGAAAATTGTAACGAACTTGTCACGGTCATTGACCATGATAATTTTTTAAAGCATGTCACGGCTTTGTCACGGTCCTTGACCGTGATAAAACTTGTTGCGATCCAGGACCGTGACATGACCGTGATAATTCTAACGCCCTTGTCACAGTCAATGATCATGACAAGTCCGTGACAAACAAAGTTGTCTCGCCCAGAATTATCCCGATCACTAACCTTGACAAGTTCAACTTGTCAAGGTCAATGACCGTGATAATTCGGCAGATTTGGTGTAGTGTATATTTTAGATTCGAGCAATATATATAACTGAATGGGTGTTCATTGAACGAATTGGATTGTGCTACCAATTCATATTTTCTTAGAGGCTATTTTATCCTAGGGTGACGAGGCTATTCAGACTGTCGACACAATTTGGGCAGAGCCGCAAAACACCTTAAAGAGAGCAACTTTATCCGCGACTCAGCTATATTTATAGACTGTCCAGTTTCGGATTTCTTATATTTTTTCAGCCTCGATTTATCATCTCCTAATTGGGTAATTTTGTTCCTTATTTACTCCTGCATTTAAATTGTTGCAACAACAACAACATCTAGAATCTTTTTACCACCTAAAATGGTATTTTAAGATTTCAAAAATATCATGATTATTTTCCACCACCCTCTTAAGATGTAATGATAACACTGCCCTTATTTGGGATAAGAGTTATAAATGATGCATTAAAGCTCTTTTTTATAGTTATAAAAATCCGTAAAATAGCCATCACGTCCTCTTTAACCATCAACCAACAATGCTGAAAGAATGCCATGGTGAAACTATTAACATAGTGCAGCATGATGAATCTCCACTTCTCCTTGTAGAGCTTCTCCCAAACTATAGCATTACCTTTGTGATATCTTCCTTCTTCGTAATAAGAGAATCTCTAAGAACAACAATGCAACAAAGTGAATTCGTTATGCATTGTATTCCAATGTCTAATAAGATATAGATTTCCAAGAAAAAGGTTTAGGAAAAGTCATTAGTTGGTAGATTTCATGATGGCTACCAAATCCTGGTGCTGAAGTCTCTTTACACCTTTCCATTTCTAGGTTAGTTGATGTATATCCTCTATTTTTTCTTTCAGCTGTACATGATTCTTTTATTTATTTTTTATAATTTTGTTTCTCACTAAAGAAAGATAATAGTAGAATATCAAACACTATTTTCACAGTGTTTTTATTGACACGCCAATATAATAAATCTCGAAAGTGAACAAGTAAAATTACCAATGAGTTTTAGCTCACATGATATGATTACCCATGTTTAATTGAGGTGTAAAAAGTTCAAATCCCACAGGCTAGTTTCACACCCATTTGGGGCTGATCTAAAATGGGGAGGGCTACATTAAGTTGTTTCTTTAATAGATAATATACATACATAATACATACATATATTTTAAAGTAGTTATACCTTAATATATAATATACATACATAATACATTAATATGTGTGTAATTATTATAAATAAAATAGATATATGTACATGTACACAAAATTACATATGGAATAATATAAAGTTAAATAATATTATCAATAGATACATCATACTTATATATAGTTTTATACATGTATTATTAATGTACGGAATAATATAAAATATACATATAGTATATATGTATTAAAAAGTATTATCAATTTATGCATGTATATAATTTTTAGTGAATTATATATATATATATATATATATATATATAATTTATGATGTATTTATGTATGTATACATTCATATATCGTGTATGTATGAAAGTTTTATATATGTTCATATATCATACATGTATACATTAATATCATGTATTTTTAGGTATACTTAACTCCCCAACATACCTCATTAAATATACCTAAAAATACATGATATTAATTGTGTATATATATATATACACACACACACACACGCGCGCGCACATATACACACATATGTATGATATAAATATACATGTTTGTCAATTTTGTCAAATTTTCAAAAAACTGTATTTAAAAATAAGTTTATCAAACGCACACTAATAGTTATAAACGCAAAAAAATGAATTTTAAAACTGTATTTAAAAACAGCGTTTAAATCAAGTTTTTTGAATACAGAACCAAACGGGCCCTTAATGACCATACAATTTTTCCCAATTTAGTAACTAAAGATTTTTTATTTTTTTTTATTTTGCCACAAAAGGCACTAAACTATTGTAAATATATTTATGTAAATATACTGTTGGTCAGCCAAGCCTCTTGACCCAATGGTATAACGCTGTCAATGGGACAGTCTTGGGGGTGGATTGGGTTTGGTCCCCAGTTCGATCCCTCGCACTGTCAAAATAATGCTTGGCCAACGAAAGCCACGAACCGCGAATGGGGATTAGTCAAGGTTGCATAAGTTGTCCCGGACACCTCATGGTATGCTACAAAAAAAATATATTGTTGGCACTTCGTTAAGTTTCTGTCCAAACAAATTGAATGGAATGCTGACATGGCACACGTATTTCTTATGTGTATTTTAATTTATAAATTATTAAATGAGGTTGAAAATTTAATGAGCTGTTTTAAAAAAGTTTACCTTGGAAGTTCTAATTCAAGCCATCTTCTCCATCAAAAGGCCTACATGTAATTTAACACTTGCCCTAATATCAAATACCTGACCCAATCCAAAAGGAAATGGTGGTTTAGATCTGAATTTTAAAATCAACTCGTTCAGATCTGAATTTTATAATCAACCCATCTAGTCCAAGAGGAAACACCCCATTGTAATTTAGAACAAATGACACTAGTTGCAATTTGAATCAACATTCGCTGGCGGTGGTCTCTCTTTCTCTCTTTAGATTTTCAGATCTGGATTTTTAAATTGTTGGTGCGTCTTTGTGTGTGTCAAAATTACGATGAAATTCAGAGGTTAATGTTAGTTGCAAAAGATGTTGGCCATAGGTGACACCCGAGATGGGTTGAAAGGTTGTGGGAAGCCATTTAAAAGGGATATCTCTTGAGAAGAGAAAATCCAACTATTGTGTGAAAGTAGAGCATAGTTATACTCAGTCGAATGTTGAGAGTGGCTTGCACGTAAATATAATGTTAATGTCTATAAGGTAAAAAGGGCCCAGAAGTGCGCATTGTGGCGAAAGTGCACGGGCCGAGACTTTTGGTACCCCGAGGGAAGAAGGGGAGTAAAAGTACCACTTAATGTGAGATGCTCTAAGTAAGAATTGGCATTGGTAGAGGCATAGTGAGATTGTCTTCGGGTGCACCACTCGTAGATGGAAATAGGTTGGTTCGAGATGATCAACCAGAGAAATTTTGTATTAAGCCGACGATTCCAGTGGCGGAATGGGTAGACATGCTAGTAAATTTAATGTTAGGTTGCCAACATCAGGATGGGATCCTTAAATCCCATCTCCTATAGGGATTTTTGAGAAGTAATGGGGATGATGTTTTGTTTTGGGAAAGTCGTGTCACCTATGGCCCGATGAGTAGACGGGGTGGGGTGATAGACGACTAGTAAAGCGTTGTGAATGCAATTCTGGAGTCACCATGGTTATTTTACTTCCGCAACTAACATAGCTTGTAATTTAAGTAGAGCATGGTACGGTAATTGGGAGGAAAAATTATCAATTGGTAGAGGTGTGTGTAGTCATTCATACCTGGTTGTCATGGACAAGGTGCTTAATGAGGTTTTGTGTGGGGAAGCCTGGCGAATCTCCCTTTGATTGATTAAAGGTGAATGGATAATTAAATTTTTATATCAGGCGATAGTTAAAGTCCGTTGATAAAGGTGGAGTAACCACAAACTATTGGGATGAATACGAGAAGCTGACACTTAGTGATGTGCGACCTTCCAATAGTATTGAGGCGATAGAGCCAGTGATATATAGGCTCGTCTTATTCGGTTGCCGTTGGTAGAAGCACAATGTGTTATGTGTCATTATTGAGGTGAGACCTTATGATGGAGTATATCAGTATGAAGAGAATTGAACAAGCTTGCCGTGAAGCTGGAGCTATAGGGAATAACCCTTTAGACAGGTGGGTACCACTAGCAGGTGTATAGTAGAGTAACCCTTATGATATTTTAAGATTGATTTTGAATGCTAGAGGATGTTGTGTTGTTAAAGATCCCGAGTCTTAGTACTAGTTGTATCCGGATTTTGAGGACGAAATTCCTCTGTAAAGGGGGGAGTATGTAATACCCCGTACTTTTATGGATATTTAAATTACATAAGAGGGTGTAATTTAATACTCGGAGAAATGATTTGAGAAATTAAGTGAATAGATAAAATATTTTGAATTATTATCGATGTATGCTATATTTACTTATGAGAATAAGTAATGGAAGTTGGATTATTTTTATATCATGTCACAGTTGGGCAAAGTGACAAGTAATATTATTTATTCGTAAAACACGTGCGGAGTTGTATTGGATTTAAAAAGGTCAATTTTTGATAAGTGACTCGGATGGGGATTTCGAGTGTACGGTTGATCCCGTATGGGTCTAAATAGTCAAAATAGAGTATCTGAGGGTAGTGTTTGGGTTTCGAGGACTTTTTGAACTAGTAGGGACTCACAATTGTGTATATGAGTCAATTTTGGGTTTAATAAAGGGATAACCCTCATTTCTCTCATTTAAGCCACGAGAGAGAGAGAGAGAGAGAGAGAGAAAGAAAGAAGGAAAGAAAATAAGAAGAAAAGGGGAGAAATGAGGAGAACTCCGGCCAAGCTCCGGCGGATCCCAGCACGAGGTCGTCGAATTTATCCAATGAGGCAAGTGTTTAACTTGCTTTTACTATTTATGTGTGTTTATAGTTCATATTATAGTTGGTGTAAACTATATGATTTTGGGGATAGGATTTTTGAATCAAAATGGGTTTTTTGAAAGTGATATCATGTAAATTGAGGTGATAACAACTCCATATGAAATCTGAGTTTAAATCCATGTTTATGGTGTAATTGTTGGTAAGAAATTGGAAGATTTGAATATCTAGGGTTAGTTGAGAATAAGGTTAAAATTCTTGATTAATTTGATGAATCCCTTGAAATTAATTGATATGTTGGGTAGATTTTAGTGTGTAGATCAGTATATTGAAGGTTGATGATGTTGGAGACCATAAATCTTGGGTTATAGAGATTTGGGCAAATCTCATAAGGAATAAAAGCTAATAAGGTCGGACCGGTTTGGTTAGTTGGGCATCGAATCAGTTTGTTTATTGGAGCACCGAACTAGTTCGTTTATTTGGCCATCGGTTCGGTTCGTTTGTTTCAGAACCGGTCCGGTTCGTTTATGGGGTCATCGGTTCTATTTGCTTATAACAGTCCAAGTTTGAGAAGTTTTCTTGGACTTTAAGGAATGGAGAAGAATTATTTCTGGAGATAAATATTAGGGGATCCTAAATAGAGTGTGAGTGCCTTTAAAAGATTAAACGAGTGATACATATAAATATCGATTTTGTGGGATTAAGATCCGGGTTATAAATTTTAAGAGTGTTTAGGACGAACGACACTCTGGAAAATTATTTCGGCGGGTTTATATATATTTATGCGTGTAGAATGTATATGCCGATAATAAATGAGTGAATCCGAATGTGCGAGTATGATGAAATAAGAATACTAGCTAAACGTGATAAGCTAATATTCAGAAATAATTATTGTGATAAATTGTATCATAAGTGAATTAATACTTATGGAATTAAATAAGTGTGTGAATACTTATGAATTAATACGAATTGGTATATTCGGGATTTACAGGCTAGTGTCTTGGGATATAGGCATGATAGCCGGATTTAATGTCTATATATACGGGTATAGAGATTGTATATATGATGTGATTATAAATATATCTCTGTGTGAATGTTATATTTATGTGAAGCATACCCCTCTAGTGCTATCATGGAGAGTTGCGCGATGTGGGTGAATCTCCTAGCTTGAGGAGCAAGGAGAGTATAGTCCTTAGTTCATAGCATCCATTATTTATATTGTGTGATTTTATCATGGGTGAGAAGTCTTGGGTATGATTCGTTCTCACTTTCAGGTGAGGAACTATGACCGTTTCCCATACATTGTGATTTGGTTTTTAACAAGTTGGTGTGAGAGTCCGACCCCTGGTACCCAACAAGATGATGTGTGAGTAATTCCCTGAAAGATGATAGCATTGTAGAGACTGCATCCGTTGAGTTAAAGCTCAGAGGGATGGTTATTATACTTATATAGTGTGTGATATATAAGTATGAAAATACTTGATGTGTATAGTATATTGTGTGTGTATATATATATATATATATATATATATATATATATATATATATATATATATATATATATATATATATATATATATATATATATATATATATAGGTGTTTAAAATACATGTGTTAGATGTGCACTATTAGATGAGAGGTGGGGGTATCTCATGTGAGTGCAACACCAGTTTAAATATGGAGAATATCATATTTTAATTATTAAAGTACTTAAAATACTTGCTAAATATTTTCAAAACGTTTGGGGCTGTGACCCACTTGCAAATATTTTAAAAACCTTTTAGGTGTCCAGATACAGGGACACCTGGATGATATTATTCATTTGATTCAGACGATACTGCAGCAACTGTGATTGCTAGCAGGCATTGTTTAAACCCTTCTATCCTTCTAATCTAGATAGGAGGTATTGTGAGTTCTATTCGGGAATGTTGCCTAACTGTTGTCATTTATTTTATTTGATTTTCGTTTATGCCTATTCAATATAGTTGTATTATGTTTTACTGAGAGTTATCGGTTATTATTTTATTTATTTCAATCAATGTGTATATTAATTGTGTGGATGTATTTATTATGCGCTTAGGTTAAAGATTATAAAGTTTAAAATTTGACACCGGGCGCAATAGATTATTAGTAATTAATTGGTTTTTCGACAGTGATGCTGAGAATGAAACCGAATGAGAATCCTGTTTCATTTTGATAAAGGATTGATCAACCGTGATTAAAATAGGCGGGGTCTCACATAATATCTCCCCAAATACCAATAACCCCCCCCCCCCCCCCCCCCAAACAATAACTTCTGTATTTATCGTAGCCTAAATCTTGACAGTGGGGAAATAGACATTCGAAGGTATGAGTTTGTTGGTGTTACTTATAATCAATACCCAAAATAACCAACAGTTCGAATGGGTTATAGGGCCACGTTTCGGAAGATGGGCAACTCTCCCCTTTCTCTTTCTGATATATTATATCCCATAAGCCACATAGTAGACCCACGGTTCCATTCCCACTGACACATGAGTTTTAACCCACGAATGAGAAGTCGAGAGTACGCTGGCGGGCTGACATTTTCTGCATCATTCGAACGACCATCAAGGTTGTTTGAGCGACCTGTTACATACGACGACCAACTCTGTTTCTATCTCAACTTTCATAATTGTTCCTTCGCATTTGTTTCTTATTTGTTGGTACCGAAGGTAGGAATATGTTAAAGGGATAGAGACTTGTGCATAATTGTTCCTTCGCATTTGTTTCATATTTTTGTCACCAAAGATCCCTATAAATTTTAATTTTTTTCCTTCTCGTATAAATATATATATATAATTTATTTAATTAATTTATCAGGGCGGGTTATTACACTCTATATCCTTTATGGTATCATTCAACTTGGTCCTCTCCTTCTCGTGAGCCCAACCGGCTGCCTATAGAGACTTGTGCATTTAGGAGAATGAAGCTTCAATATAAGAGGACTCCCTGAGCTTGTCATTCCGCCTTTAACACTATAATAAAATGTCTCATTAGTGGCAAAAAATCAAGACAAAAGTTACCTTTGCGTGAGAAAAATTAATTTCATCACAAACTAAGTGCGAGTATGTTAAATTGGTGATGAGTTAATAATATATGTCACCAAATAGTCATACATATTTTGGTGACACAATTCCCGCACACGAGAATATTCGACTTATCTATTCATGACAAAATTATTGTGCATTTAGTGGCAAATAAGTTTATCAAAAAAACAATTAATTGGTGACAACAAAATTTCCTCACGTGAAAATCGTATCAATTACTCCACAACTCGTGCCCATTCTTCTAAACCCTCTTTCTCAAAATCCCATCAAATACTAAACGCATTCCTTACGACTCCTGGAAAAACTCTAAATGAGAATATCAACAACATTTCTTCCTTTTCTATAAAGCACCACCAAACAACAGAGTTTAAGAGTTGTTTTGAATCCTACAATCAGCTCCAAGCGGCAATTGTGGCCTTCAGGGAGTAGCTCCCCATTTGAGAGATTGTGGCACTGGGTGGACAGTCCGATGGGAAAATCTTTCTACTTGAAGCCCGTCTAGGTTTTCATTTCAATGCTCACGAGGTTGAGATGGGCACGAGAAGGCCTCTCATTCATTAAATGGTCCACGATCTAATCGCTGTTGATCTCCGCTGCCACTTTGAGGCTCACTCCTATTCTACTGAAAAAAGGAACAAAATCAAACAATTCATTCACCCTTCTTCCTTTATTCGCAAATAATGAAATTTGATTATTGAAACAAAATACGATGATGAATCTGAAGAATATGTAAGTCCGTTTGTCTTAGCATATGCAATTGCGGACATCATAAAGTCACAAACCAAGATGCTTCTCAAGAACACCAAAACTGCAGTTTCTTCAAGATCAATTATCATGAGATCTGAATATGACCGCTTTCCTAATCTCATTATCATTGATACTTATGGTTTTGTTCTCAAGTTAATTTCTTTCAATTTTTCTTTACTGTAATAATTTTTATTTTCCAAACTTATTCAATACCTTCAAACTGCATTTTAGGCAAAGAAGGGTGTGCTAGAGAGAACGCCTGAGGAAATTCTGCCAATTGTGAAGTCATTGGCTAGTCCCCTCATCGCATTCTTCTGTTCATTCAGCAAAGTAGCGTATAATGTTGCTCATCTTTATGGTTGAATGCCATTCATGAAATCGATCTGACCTTTGGACGAACTATAATTGTCATCTCAAAATTTAATAATCGGCTCAAGGTACTAATGTTGAACAATAATCATCGTCTCAAGATAAAACTTGCATTCTAAGTATTTAATAACTTTGCTTCAAGTTGTAATGTAAAATACTTTTGTTTATGAACAACTTTACATGAAATATGATGAAGACTTTGGGTCGGAGCTCAACTTTGGTACCGATCAGATTGAGTTCATCAAAATGAACGCGTGATTATTCACAATATCAATACGAAAGAAACTGAACTATTCATCAAAAGTCTAACAGTAATTTATACTTTATACTTTTTATTACTCGTGATTTTTCCCATGTAGTGCACCATTATACCTTCTAGACCTTTTTTCATGAACCACATCTACAGATACATAAATTCGAACTCTAAAACAAGAATTATGAACTTTCCGTTGTCAATGTCTCCACTAAAACATCAATTCTATTCAAGGAAAAAATTATAATTAGAGGTTGAATAAAATTGATCATTGTCACTAAAATGATATATGACGCAGTGGTATGATTATATTCGAATTTCTTTATAAGTGAAGGTACTAAAGTTCTTTTATGTGTAACCCCATGTATATATAGGGCTTCTGGAATATTATTTCAGTATTATGTTTTTGGCTTTGCACCATTTTTACAATTTAGAAAATATGTATGAGGTAGACAAATTGTTTATTCCCTTAAATTCAAATGTTACTATTACTATTATTATACAAGGTCTATAACTGATCCAATGTTTTGTGTTTAACATCCATTAGTTTTGCTAGTGGGTTAAAATGGAAAGATTAAAAAATGGATAAAACGGATTAAGTCGAGGGTCAAAACGGATCATCATATAAGTAAAACCGATGTCCTTTAAAGACATTTAACCTAAAGAGAGGGTAAAAGCAACAATAACTTCAACTAAAATGGTTGATATCAAAACTATATACTTTCTGTTTTTTGAGAAATCGTGCAACAAAAAATTTATTTATGCTTCTAAAATATACTATTGTGAGCAGACTACGACACATTCATACAATCATTGTATTTAATGTTGTTTTCTTTGTACGAAAAATAATCCCACTACAAATTTGGAAACACGTTTAATAATCCCCTTTTAACCTAAGTAGTAGCTCAGCTGGTCAGGCCTTGAGTATGCTGCTCAGCTGGTCAGGCCTTGAGTATGCTCTTCAGAGATCGTCAGTTCGAGTCACCGCAAGGGTCACGGATCACAAATTGTTTATGTGTGATTTCACACCTCCTGTTTCGAAAGCCTTGTTCGGGACGAAGGGGTTAGTTTCGATATGCGCGCAAATTGGTCCGGGGATTACACTCCGTACTCAAAAAAAAAAAAAAAATTCCCCTTTTACACATTAAATCTTAAATAAAGCAAGATCTGCAAGAAAAAAAAATCATAAAATTGGTCTCACTGATGGTTCAAAGTGAGCATAGAATCTTCAAGAAATTAAACAGACCCTCTTTGTACCAAGTGGGGGACGATTTAGCGGCCCAATAGAATATACTCATACTACACGCTTCATTTTCGAACAAAACTAAACCATTCATAATTGTTTTGTTGGTATTGTCAAAGATAGTCATCAACTTTTATTTCATTCTGAGTTTGTTTATTTTTACTGGAGTCTAAATAGTCAAGAAATATATACTATTTCTGTTAAGGTTGAAATTTAATCAATATGTATGAAGAGGCAACATATATAGACTGGGCTTCTCAGGCAGCGCCAATTAAAAAGTTTATATGCGGAAGTAAATTTTTACGAACTAAATTCCAACACTTACGAGTAGTCAATGTTAAACACACCTAAGATCAGCTTACAAGTAGAGGGTTAGGCCGCGCTCAAGCCGGGATCACTTTAAAAAAAAAAATTAGTCTAAATTTTAAGGACCAATACATCACAGCCCACTCAATAAATAAAGAAGTTAGTCCGTCCAATCAATCAAACCTCAATGATCAACTTCAAAAACAAAAAAAAACAATACGAACCATTATTTTGGGCATTATTTTGCACCTATATTTTTTAATTAACATTATTTTTCATTATTTTTAAGTAAATACTCAAAAATAACCTCAAAAAAATTCGGTTCGGGGGCTCCCGGCGCCGATCCCCCAGAAATCAGTGTTAAGTTAGCCCACCTGAATATAAATTCCTGGTTACTCCCATGTGTGACAACATAATAAGTTATTAAGTCAGTTAAGGCTTGTTATTAAAGCCAATATAAACAAACAATATAATTATCAAATTTTATTGTGAGTTTCTAGTTATCAACCCTAATATGTTCATGTGAGGTCATATAGCAAGAGGGCTATGTATTTTTTTCGAACATTCCAATTTTTTCGATTTTCGACCCGATTTTTTCCGAATTTGGAATAAAATTTAGCTTGCCGATTTCCGATTTTTCAGAAAAAAATCGGATCGGAAATCGGAAATAATTCTGAATTTCCTATTTTCCGATTTTTCCGAAACTATTCCGATTCGATTTTTCTGATTTTTCCAAAACTATTTCGATCCGATTTTTTCGATTTTTTCGGAATTATTTTTCGATTTCCGATTTTTTCGATTTTTTGAAAGTTTCCCATATCCCACATCAGTTGGGAGAGGACTCCAAAATATACTCTATAAAAGGAGAGCATCCTCCTAACTTCTACACAAATTAAAAAATGAGCCAAATCCTCATGTATATACATGTTGGGTTAAGCCATTTTCTTTGTTTCTTTAAAATGAGAATTTCGAGTAATCGAAAATTCATAATTTATTTTTTTGAAAATTTGAAATTTCTGAAATTTTTGGATTTTTAATATATTTTGTGAATTTCCGATTTTTTCGAATTCGGAATTTTTTTTAATTTTCCGAAAAAATATGATCGGAAATCGAAATAATTATTTTATTTTCAAAAAAAATGAATTTTTTTTCGAAGAGACATTTTACGATTAGATCCGGCCGAAACACAACCCTAAATAAGAATGTACAACACGCTAGAGGTTTATTTAATGTGGCAAAAACCCTCCCCGGGAAAAAAGCACAGATCAATATAATCTACTATCACTAAAAACAAAATCGGCGGGAATGAGTTACAAATACAAGAAATAGATAGACTAGTAAGTTAAAGCGATTTCCTATACCAAGACACTTTCTCTGGTTTCTTTCTTTTACTGAACTCTACTATGTCCTCTCTTCCTTCGTGTTCTTCACTTCTTTGCTTTTCCCTCTCGCTTCCACGCTCAGGTACACACCCTTAATGATTACAGATGAATTTGAATGCAAGAAATTTAATAGTTTCCCAGTCCTTGATATCTTTATCAAGTCTTATGTTTTGTCTTTTAAGTCATATCTTCTTGACTTAAACAAATTCAGAAACCTTTTTCAAATTTTTTGAACAATCATACTTGGTAAGATATTTACACAGATATTCCAGTGTCTATAGTGTGTGTATAAAGTGTGTTATATGTTTTATCAAGACTAAGTGAAATATGATATGAATATGATATGAAAGCAGTCATGTAAAACTAACAAATGTGTTATGCAAAATAATTAGTCAAGCACAAACAACATACACAGCAAAACACATGAATATACTCTAAGACAGTGTGCACACTAAAGCGTTTTGACTTGCAAATTCTCTAAATAGTTTAAGCACGAAGTCATGACAATATAACTACTGTTTTATAAAAGATATAATATATGAGTTAAAAACCAACTAGATTAAAAATGTTCAGGGCCGGTCTATTGATAAAAATTAACAAGGCTCCCGTGCAAAAATTGTGAAATAGGTCCCTTTTACCTGTATTGATATAAAAAATAAGCCCTCAATATATAAGTAATAAAAATGAATCAACGGGAGGCCCTGTGCGATCGCTCACATAGCACATGCTCAGGGCAGCCCCTGAAAATGTTATAAAATATGTATTGTAAGTGAATGTTCACTATTTCATATTTCATATTAAAAAAGTGAAGCTTTTGGTGAGTTATTATAAATAGAAAATTATTCCTCATTGTTGATACACCCACATCAAAAAAGTAAAACTTTTGATGAGGTATTATAAATAGAAAATTAATCCTTCATTGTTAATACATCAATAAATGAGAACACTACATATTTAAGCTCTCTATTTTACTGCACACATCTGCCGACATTTCTAAGCTCTCCATTTTGTCTCTCTCTTTAGACCTTTGGAGTTTTTGTTTGGGGATTTTTTTTTCCGGTGCTGTATCATTTTCGTTTTTGAGCTACGGTTGAAAAGTTGATGTGGTTTCAAGTTTTTGGAGTTTTGTTTGTTCCGAGTTCCGATCGGTGGAGTGTTTTTCCGGCGTGTTTTTTTTTTCCGAGTTCGGTCCGGCCTGTTGTTCCTGTGACAGTTTTTTTTGTTCAGTCAGGAGGTGCGATTTTTTTTTGGAGCTGGGTTTGTACCGGCGTCTGGTTTCCGGTGAAAGTTTTTTTTACGGGTCGTTTTCCGGTGTTGTTCTTGTCGATCGGGTTTTGTTGACGATGGTGCTGCCAACACCCCGTCTGGGCTTGTTGTTGCCGCTTTGGCACATGCTTTTGGATTGTTTGTGGCGGTTTCTGTAGGAGGGTAGTGAGACTGGGGTCTATGAACAACTGGAAAGGGTGAGGCGTGACCCACTCCAATGGACGCTGTCTGCAAGGTCTTTAAGGTCTCCTGGTGCAACTTCTGAAGAAAACTTCTCCTTCTGATAACAATGGAACTCAAGCTTCAACTCACTCCCTGCAAGAAGATGAACTTTGACAGCAAAAATAGTAATTTTCTCAAGGGAAACACCTGAGAGTGATGGCTGTCAGTGGGGAGTGAAGGAACAAGGCACTCAGCACTAAGAGAATGAGCAGGGAGAGAATACTTAGGTAGGTCTGGTGATATTTCGGCAGAGTAACAGTGCAATTTCTATATATCTCCCTCTTGACCTTGCCCAGAGGTCTATTTATACTAGGGCGTTAGGGGTGAGTTGGCATTTTTTGGGCGCCAAAATTGAGAGAGTTGGTGGGGAACAATGTCTGAAGTGTACCATTTATCCCTACCTGTAGGCAGCCTGCCTGTCCCCCTGCAGGCGCCACCTGGCGCCGACCAAAAGTCAAAAAGCACATATGTCCCCTAATGGAGACAAAATATCAGATTTGGTAATTATCTTTTGAAACGGTAACTTGTGGTGCAATTTTGCAAATCTTGAGATAGGAGACCTTAAGGACTCCTTTCCTCTAAAAATGTTGTTTTTCTTGAGAGGGACCTTGAGGACCCCCTCTTCTGGAAAAGTCATTTTCTTGTAAAGAGTTTATTTCTTGTGAGTAACCAGCTCTTTGGCTGCTCACTTCACTTGTGATCAAGTGTGAAGTGTGTTTAGTCTTGAGTAACTTCTGGGTCTTCCTACTAGTATTCTCTCAATCCTATAGTGCTAAGTGGTTGAGCTTACTCAACATACCTTGTCCCTCAGCCGCCAAGCCAAAACTCCCTGGAGGTCCCAACGCGCCTGTTCGAGCCCTACTTGCTCGATTAGGCAACCTGTACAAGAAAGTAAAGTGTTAATACTGTTGTTCATTTAAAGACTGATGTTTCATGATGAGGAGTTGCTCATGATAGCTACTCCCTCATCCTGGCCACTCTGGGTGGGTTCCTTTTCAATATGAGTTTCTGCTGAAACCCTTGTAGCGGCACTTCTCGAATAACATTTCTGCAGTGATCCTTGCAGTGGCGCTGAGCCTTGCAGTGGCACTGACTCTCTCGACTGTCATTACTGCAGTGACCCTTGCAGTGGTACTTCTTAATTTTGGATTTCTGTGGTGACCCTCGCGGGCACCTCTCGAATGTTATTGCTGTAGTGACCCTTGCTGTAGTGGCGCTGACGCTTGCAGCGGCGCTGACCCTTACAGCGGCGCTGACACTTGAAGCGGCGCAGACACTTGCAGCGGCGCTGACCCTTGAAGCGGCGCTGACACTTGAAGCGACGCTGGTACTTGAAGCGGCGCTGACCCTTGCAGCGGCGCAGACACTTGCAGCGGCGCTGACCCTTGAAGCGACGCTGACACTTGAAGCGGCGCTGACACTTGCAGCGGTGCCGACCCTTGCAGCGGCCGACCCTTGCTGTAGTGGCGCAATCGCTTTCAGTGGCACTGACCCTTGTGGTGGCGTTGACGCTTGCAGCGGCGTTGACCCTTGCAGCGGCACTGAAGCTTACAGCGGCGTTGACACTTGAAGCGGCGCTGACCCTTGTAGCGGCGCCGACACTTGAAGCGGCGCTGACCCTTGCAGCGGCGCCGACACTTGAAGCGGCGCTGACCCTTGCAGCGGCGCAGACACTTGCAGCGGCGCAGATACTTGCAGCGGCGCTAACCCTTGCAGCGGCGCTGAGACTTGAAGCGGCGCTGACCCTTGCAGCGGCGCAGACACTTGCAGCGGCGCTGACCCTTGCAGCGGCGCTGACACTTGCAGCGGCGCTGGGAGTTGCAGCGGCGCTGGGAGTTCCTGCTCAATATGAGTTTCTGCCGGGACCCTGGGGTGGTTCCTTCTCAATTATGAATTTCTGCCGGGACCCTGGGTGGTTCCTTCTCAATATGAGTTTCTGCCGGTATCCTGGGTGGGTTCCTTCTCAATATTTCCAAAAAAATGTTTTTATTTATATTTTTTTTGTAGGTAGACACCCTTCTCAATATGAGTTTCTGCCGGGACCCTGGGTTTGTACCGGCGTCTGGTTTCCGGTGAAAGTTTTTTTTTACGGGTCGTTTTCCGGTGTTGTTCTTGTCGATCGGGTTTTGTTGACGATGGTGCTGCCAACACCCCATCTGGGCTTGTTGTTGCCGCTTTGGCACATGCTTTTGGATTGTTTGTGGCGGTTTCCATTGGATCCAACATTTTCGGTGGACATGTTAACCCAACTGTCACTTTTGATGCGTATGTTGATGGTAATATTACTTTGTGGTATTTTATTTTATCTCTCTTTCCAGAAAGTGCTGCTAAACACATTTTTTCTATACATTTTTCATTTCTTACTCTTTTTGGTGGGGAGTCTTTTACACACCTGATCGTTTTTTTTCTCAAACTTCCTACACGCGATCTCATATATCATTAAAGTTTGTTTGGAGTTAATTTGTGCTCGTCTTGTTTTGCTCTGGTCTGAGATGATTTGAGTTTGGACGATCTCGTGGCGGTTGGCATTTTTTATGTGGTGGATCCTTGAAAGCCTTTTTGCTGCTGTTGAAATCTTGGATCGGGATTTTTTTTTTGATCGTGTTTTACTCTTTGGAGGTTGTGTATTTGGGTTTGTTGGATCTTCTCTGGTTTCGTTTTTGGGAGCCTTGACAGTTTACGGTTCGGAGCCTTGGAGGTTTTTCCAGAGGTAAGTTTTTATTTTTTTTTCGGAGGTAATCTTTTTAT